>CM026216.1:9192573-9597573 GCA_014839995.1 Xenentodon cancila | reverse complement strand
AGTATGCACTAGGTGTTTATATGTTGCTGTGTATATGTAGATGCATTTCTATATGTGTATTAATTAATGTATAGGTATATATATATATATATATATATATATATATATATGGACAAATACAGGATATATGTATATGCACATGAAACTAAAAAGCACAGGTGCACATGATTGTATCAGAGTATATTAATATGTATGAATAACTACTTACTGATGCACATGTATCTTACATACATAATGCTTCGAGGTCAACACACGGATCACTGCTGGGTGTATGTATACGGGTGTGTGTGTGTGTGTGTGCATTGTGCATTGAGGTACAAATTGAGTTGCTCTGTTTACAATGTATAAAGAATATGTACTAGATAACAGCATACATGTCCACATATGTATGTGTATGTATGTATGTAGGTATTATATATGACTACTCAATACTGCCTCCAGCACCCCCCCAACGCTCAAACGATCAGAAATGTGATTGTAAATATGAAACTCCTCCTCCTTTTTCCTCTATTTTCCTCTATTTTCTTTTACCTTTTTTTTTTTTTTTTTTTTTCTCTTTTTTTGCTTATAACGACTGATTGTCTTGTGTCCACCTTTTACCCCTTAAACAACACATTATAAACTTCTTGACAAATATTACAACATAGACACCAAACTGCACCACCACTGTCTTGTCTCTTTCTTCTGCTCTCTCTCTCTCCACTTTCCACACCCGGTGACTATAGCCCTCCTCTGCAGAACATTTACACCCCTCTCTCTGACTCTCCCTTTACTTTTATCTTGTTTGATTTCTCCAGGGATCAATAAAAATATAAGTTTGACTGTTATGAGGGCTGGTGAAGGTAGCACACTTGCACACACTCACCCACACACACAAAACACCCTTGGTTACCAGATTAAAATGCATATATACAACTCCGGTTATACCAATATGGTATCAACCATAAATATATATGCAAACAAGGGTAAAAAAAAAAAAAAAAAAAAAAAGAATGTGAGGTTGTGTATATATACACACATATATATATATATATATATATATATATATATGTATATATATATATATATATATATATATATATATATATATATGTATATATATATATATATATATATATATATATATATATATATATATATATATATATATATATATATATATATATATATATATATATATATATATATATATATATATATATATATAACATTCATATTGATGTTCATATTGATGTACTCATGGAGCAGTTTTGTCCCGGATAGTGGCTTTCACACTCACTAGTCCTCGGCCTCCTTCCTTACGTCTTGCGTACAGTCTCAGTGTGCTGGATTTGGGGTGGAACCCACCATGCATGGTGAGGAGCTTCCTTATCTCTTCCTTTGGCCACCTTATTATTCCAGCAGGGTATCTGATCACTGGCAGGGCGTAGCTGTTTATTGCCCGGGACTTGTTCTTGCCATTGAGCTGGCTTCTTAGGATATATATATATATATATATATATATATATATATATATATATATATATATACTTTTGCCACTCACTTTTAAAAATGTTGTTTATTTTTTTACTGAAAATGTTATCATGAGTCATTATGTAGTCGGAAATTAAATTCCATACATTTATAAAGGTTAATGTTTTTACAGAATGAAATTCACAGAGGAAGAGAAGAAGAAAACATCCATTATGGAGAGATCAAATTCTCCAAACAGACACCTGGACCATCTTCTAACTCAGTGCAGGAAAGCAGACAAGAGATGGATGCGATCTATTCACAGGTTAACGTGTCTGGACCAGAACATCGATTACCACAGACTGATGATGGTCCAGAAGATCTCTATGCTCAAGTCAAGAAATACTGAGCTGTGATTTTTATTTTTAACAACTTAAATTATTTTCCCATCTGAACTTTAACTGGTATTAAAACTGATTTTTCAGACGTGAGTATGAGACAGTGAGAAGCTGTGCAGCTTCTGTTTGTTATTAAGTTTTTAAATTACATGTTTGATTAACCGCCTGAGTAAAAACTGATGGAAATGATTTTCTTTATAGAAGAGTTTTATTGTAAAATGATTCATTCTCTGTTTCCTTAAAACTGTATGGCTGCACATTTATATCTGTATTGAATAATAAACTTGAAACCTGAATGTTATTTTACTTTCCAGATTTTATACTTGAGTTTTGATGTTTGTTAGTTTTTAACAGTCAGTAAAATTTTGTACAGAAAGAAGTGTAGAAAAACTAAGTACATCTCATAATTCAGTGGCTTGTAGAATCACATTTAGGTGAAATAACTTAAACTAATTATTGTCTGTGTGACATTTTCAGTTTTTCACATCTTGTGGAGGATTTTTGGTCCACTGCTCTTTGTAATTTGGTTCAGTTCATTGAGGTTTGTGGTCTTTTGTTTGTTCACGGTTCTCTTAAGTTCCCACCTCAGTATTTTACTTGGTTTCACGTCTGCAATTTAACAAACTGAACTGAGGTGCAGGGAATCCCTTTTCCATTTAGCAGGCTCCATGACAACGAGCTCCTCTATTTCATAGGCTAATTGGTGAAACTCCAACACAAATGGACTAAACGTTACAGTACATAAAAACATGATAATACAGAGAATCAGGAAGAATCTAAAGTTGTTTTTTTCTTAGAAACTCTGGGCACCATATTCATAGACTACTGAAGAAAGAGACGATCCAGTTTGTTACCAGCACTTAACTCAAAAACCAGCATCTCTGATATTATGTGGTTGCATCAGTGCCTATGACATGGGCAGCTTACACATCGGGAAAGACACAATCAATAGTGAAATAAAAAAGTGCATAGAGATTTTAAAGCAACATACATCAAGATGTCTCTATCAGGCCTTCCTGATGATGCCCAAATGGGGTATCATCCAGGGAGTTTTCTAGTGTCATTACGCACTGTAACCTTACAATTCCACATTTTGGAGATAATGTGGTCCTGTTGGGTTCATCATCTCATCTTGGAACGGTTTCCAGTCAAGTATGAAACAACAGGAATGAGACTGAAACTGATCACGGCAGCGTCTGCAGTAATGTGAATTCAACGGTCTATTCCTGTGAGGAAAGAGCTAAGTCAGGGGCAAGACTGTCTAGTAGCTTTTCAATGTTGATTTAAGTTCTGACCCTCACTTATGGTCATGAACTGGGTAGTAACTGAAAGAATAAGATTCCAGAGAAAAGGAGCTGAAATCAGTTTCCTACATAGAGTGTTTAGACCAACAATCAAAACGTCAGGATTAATTGAACATCTCACCCACCATACCTGCTGGACATACCTCCAAGTCTGCTGCGGTGGCCCTGTGCGTTTCAGGGAAGGAAACAATCATGAAGATGGGGAGAGCGGGCAGGTGTATTGGTGCGGATTGGGACTTATTTGAAGTCATCAGGCTTGTTAAATAATCATTTTCCATATGCTGGATTTTACAGTTCCCGAGCCTTCACTTGTTATCTCAGATATCAGCATTATTAGAATAAGTCCATTCCTCCAATCAGACATCCCTATATTTACATTGCCGAGTGTCTGTGGTAAGGGTCCATCGAAGTGGCTTGGATTTTGATAACCTCCTTCCCTTGCAACGTGCATCGTTTTGAGTTAACTCAGATTTTACACTTCATATGGTGTTGCTGAATGCGCACTTGATAACTAACAAGACAATTCTGCTCAGTGCTTCTTCATCTTCCATGAGCTCCATGACTGAAACTTGGCTCCGTCCTGGTAAGTGTGTCCCATTTTCTGAGCTTCTTTGTCCTGGCTGCAAATATCTGTATTCTCCTTGGACCACCGGCAGAGGAGAAGGTCTGGCGTCTGTTTGTAAATCTAATTTTAACTGTCGACAGATTGAATCAGATTTTTACTAGAGCTTTGTGAGTTAATGGAGATGGACATTTCCCCTCCTTTACTCTGTGCTGTGGTATACTGTCCAACCTAAGTGTACCACGGATTTAATCAATGACTTTTCTGAACTGCTGGAAATGCTACAATCTGATCATCTTCAAACGTGGTAAAGCAGATGTGGTCTGCGGTTCAGCTGACGTTCTTGGTCCTTTGGCCTCATGTAATTGTTGTGCTGTCAGGAATCTGGGTGTGATTTTTGACAGCTCTCTTGAGTTGGAAAATTTGATGCCGTGGTAAAATCAAGCTTTTTCCATCTGCAGGTTAGGTCTATCTTCCTGCACAGGACTAAGAAAAAGTAACTAATGTTTTTGTGACCTCACATTTAGACTACTGTAACGTGCTGCATGTTGATTTAGACCAACCTTCTAAGACACACTCATGACCCAAACAAGTCACCTACAGCCACCACAGTCTCAGCAGAACATTCAACAACCGTGTTGGTACAAAGGAATACATGTTATTCTGTTGCACTTTCACAATAAACACTCAAATATCATCAGATTAATATGTTTCACTGAAAACAAATGAATATGTGCTTGTCTAATGAAGTTGCACTGCCACAAATGTCACATTACAAATCAATAACATGATCTAAAACTTTTGTAAAGTGAATGGAGGTGGTGGAGGTCATGTTGGGCTGCAGATTGTCACAAAAACAACTTCAATCGTCTTCTGACATCAAACATTACATAGACTTATTTCTACAACTTTCACATCTGTCCGTTACATTTGGAAGATAAGGAACATATGAAAATAAAATTAATCAATCAATTAAAGAAAGAAAGAAAAAACACCCGGTTAGGACTGTATAGTGTTATATAAAATACTGCTTTGACATGTTGAAAATTTCCCATCTTTTGAGAATGATTTTTAAAGCAAAAGGCTGCGAACTCTTAAAAGAAATTTAAAACAAACAACCTGAGGAGGAAACAACTACTCTGCTTTTCCAAGAGACACTTTACAAAATAATTGTCTCAAACTTGTACGCTAGAAAAAGTTGTCTAATTTTTACAAGTTATACATTTTATAATGTACTGTGAAGTCTCTGTGGAACTCTGATTAAGTTAATGTTCATCCTAAAATTTCAAAACCTACATTTCAGTTTCAATGCAGGAGCGACACAGAGAGTCGTGAGTGCAGCAGTTTTACAGAACAGAGCTCGGTGGTCTTTAGACAAAAAAAAAAACACACACAAACACAAAAACATGCAGGTCTCACAAGTACATCTTAGCAGCTGTGGTCAACAGCTGAACCCAAACTGCACAGACACAATACTGGTCTGACCTGAGTGGACTCATCAGGACCTCACAGAGGGACTGAACTTTTCCACCACAGAGGGGGAGAAACTTTGCTGTTAAACGTTCCTCCAGGAAGCTTTGGCCCTTTACTGGATGGGCTGGTGAAGTTTCTCATGAAGCATAAAGACTGAAATGCTGATACACACAGAGTGAGAAGTTACACTGTGAGTGAAATACAGACGTCCTCACAGGAGAAGAAGGAGAAAGAAAGTGTCAGAAATGTTGAAATCCCGCTTTAAGATACTGTATTTAATGGTGATGAAATAGTTACTGCAGCTACGCAGATAAACGGTTGATGTCTGTTCTTGAGAGTTAAATCTTTTAGAAACCGTCAATATGGTCAGAGGTGCCAAATGAAACATGGTTCCTACAGACAGGAGGTGGGAATAGTGTTGGGTTGTGAACTTGAATGTAGTACAGGGCAGCTCTTCCAGTCATCATGCTGTTGCATGTGACCCAACTAGGACAAGAATGTCTTGTAGGTCCCATCCGATGTCCCTTGTCCCATCAGCTAGTACTTATAAGAGGGGACAGAACCCCAGAAAACCTGTGGACAAGAGCCACCGGCTGCAATCATATTTTATGATGCATAAACTATACATCACAGGAGTCTACTGCTGCGTTTCGGGCTGTTTTCCTTGCTGTCAACAAGCAAAAGTCAGGGATCGAACCTGGGCAGATCTTCAGTCCATCTCAGGGCTGCAGTTAGATAAACTCCTGCACGCTCACTTGTGAAAGGAGTTTACTCAGCAAATCAGTCTGACATTGATGTTTTTGGATTATAGGAGGAAACCAGAGAACCTGGAGAAAAACACAGGGAAAGGCCCAAGCTGGGATTTGAACCAAGAACTTCTAGTTGTGAAGCTACAGTTATGGTGGTCGGCTGTCATGTTTCTCTCCTTGATTCAGTAGCTCAAAAAGCCTCCTTTTACTCCAGTAACTTCATTGTTTCTGTATCCCATTTGCAGTTCCTCACATCTCTGTGGAGGCATGTTGGTGACATAAAACACTTTCTTCTAAAAACTTGATCTTCAGTAAAAGGCAGTTGTACCAAGTCGTTTTATATTAAATGTGATTGTACACATAACTGGAGCTTCTGCAACCAACATCTGTGAATGAACCTGCAGGATTAGTCCTCTGATGGACAGTCTGTTATTTGTTGTATGAATTTTTAGTCAGATTTGACATTGGTGGTTGATTTTACAGCATCACATGTAAAAGTGGTTGAAGCTGAAATGTCCAGTTCATCATTCAAGTAGCGTTTACAATATTAGATACTGATATGCATCAATGCTCAATGCCCATCTCAAACTCAAAATCTGCCCTACAGACCAGTCCTCCATGAAATCAGAGTTATTTGAGTTTGGTTTTCTGGATCAGTGAAGTTAGAAGTCTGTCACAGGAGCTGTGGTGACCAGAACAATGCTTGAGAGTAACCATGAGTTTCTTTGTTCTGCTTCTACGTTTAATTCTACTTTTTATTCGTGATTAGGCTTGTTTTGACAAATTGACAGATCAGTTCTTCTTCACTTGTGCGTCCATCTCTGACGGTGTCCCATCTCTTTGCTGCACTCTTCATCTCTACTGCTCCTCCTCCTGTCTCCAAACCTGCTCAAAAAAATGCTTCACTTATGCCACAAGCAAAGCAGACGTGACATTACAAACAAATGTGTGCACCACAGCCAAGCTGCCACTAGATGTGAGTGTTTCCCATCTTTGTGTGGTCTGTCTCTCCCTCCCTCCATCACTGTTCATGCACACGTCAGACCGTCTGTGGTACCACGTGGTTCCTCAGAGACGCTGCTGGTAGGAACCACATAGAAACCTCAGCATAACCCTCTTCTGTTTTTCAACTAAAATGTGACATTATCTTACTATTATTTCTGCATATCAGGGCATGACTTTAACAAATCTTGTATTATTATTATTATTTTTCAAATCTTGTCTGTTTTGAGATTCGGTTTGTTGAGAAAACATTTGGTGTTTATCTCCAGATGTGACACTTACAATTACTACTATTCAAGTTCAATGCTAAAGTGGACTTAGTTAACGCCCACCAGTGGTTGCTGTCTCAGCATTGATCGCTCTGATGGGAACCAAGTGAACGAGACAAACAAACTTGGACTTTCAGTCCTGCAGTTCGCCATACACAATGCAAGAGAGATTCAAAGTGTCCAAGAAAATATTCACAGTTCTGAATCCTGGCTTTCGCACCTGATATGGTGACACGTGTTGCCCATCAAGTTCCTATGTGACTGAGCAAAGCTTAAACGTTTTAAACTGTAGAGTCACACAATATTTACAAACTATGAGCAAATATATCCTTGAATATCTTTTTAAATCCATCCTTTTGAACGTTGATACCAGCTTAGATTTATACCACAGCAGCTAAATGAGGAACTTTGGATCCATTACTTTGCAGTTTTACACATCAACCACATTTCACGTCACATCCTCCAGCTGCTGCTCGTATTCAGAAGTGAACGTGTTTGCTGAGAGGATTTCAGGTAGAAATGATTCTTGGGAGCTTAGATGAAATGTAAAAATTCATATTTCATGATTAATGTGTTTCTACATCCAGGTGAGGGTTTGATGGCAGGTCTGTTTGTGAACTTGGCGACACTAAGTGTCTTATTTCTTTCTGGTGAGTTGTTTGATCATCTTTATGAGTCAAAAGGTGTCTGTCAAAATGTGATGTACATCATTAACATTAGTCTGTTACTTTATTTTCCTTCAAAAATTTCAAATGTAAACCTTGTGAAGTAATTACTCTAAGTGGAAATGGATATTTATTTGCTTGCTGTTTTCTTTTGTGCAGCAATTTTTATTACATCTTACTCAGGTCGTTTTTTTGTTGGCACTCAAAGTAATATTTATCTTATATTGAATTGTGGAAGTGTAAAGTTTGGAAGTGGGGTTGAATGAATGTTATGTTACAGATTATTGCATCACATCACTTCTGCATCCGTTACAGAGTTGCAAAGACGATGCTGTGAAGAAAATGTAGTAAAAAAGCAAATTAAAGTTACAAAAGTTTTGCAACACTTGAAATATATCAAAGGCAATGTTTGTTCAAACTTCAGTTTACTGGGTTTTTAGTTGCTTTAAACGTTGATGGTGTTAAGTGTGGACAGCTGTTAGTGCAGCTCTCCATCAGAAAGTTGCTGACTACCTTATTTTTTTTTAACCTACACAAGTAGGTTGTTTTAGGCTGAAACTCATAAATAACAGGGACCAAACAAGACTACATGAGGAGCTGGGTCTGTGCTGTTCTAGTAGGCAGAATAACAGCTGAAATAGATGAGTGTGATGATGAGGACACAGGTGCAGTCCATGATTAAGACAACTGAGGAATGCTGGGAGTTGTAGTGTCAGGACTGGTGTTCAGAAGGCTGGTGGTGCTGACCGTGGTAGCGTGGCAGGAGCGGTAATTGTAACCAATGAAAACGTAAGCCAAAAAGAAAAGATGAGTCTTCAGAATTTAGACTAGAATTGATTGGTTTAGAGTGTTTTGTGTTTGGTCTTTTGGTTTTCTTCTGTTTTTTGGGTTTTCTAGTTTGGTTAATCTAGTTCCTCTTTTATTTTGAAAACCATTTCCTTGTGTTTTTTTATTTTCAACTTCCAGTTTGATTTCCTTGGTCCTGTTGAGTCTGATTATTGCGTCTTGTCAACCCCTGAGTTTGTCTCTATTTATCGTGTTGTCTTTCCCTTCTGCCTGGTTGTGTGTTTGTGTTCCATCACGTCCCTGAGGGTTCGTGTCTGGATGACGGCCTGTTTCGTATTTTTCTTGTGTTTTTATGGTGCAGACATCTTTTGAGTTATTTTTGTTCTTTGTTTTCTTGTGTTTTTGTTGTCAGAGCATTTTTAGATTTTGCATTCCTGCATGTGAAGCATTTTTTGTTGAATTAAAGGACTTTAGTTTGCACTCCAACTGCCTCAGTCTCCTGCATTTCTGTCCTCTCCTCACCTCCCACGTCATGACAGATCAACGCAAGAACTGGTGTCCCTATAAGGACAGTTTTCTCTCTTTTTATAAAAAAAATATATATATAAAAAAATGAATTAAAGCTTAACAATCTATAATAGAGTAAATGACTGCTGAACTATGTCTACACAATTTATTTTTGCTGATTTCATATTTTACAGGTGCTTTGGCTGCTTGTTTTGGACGAGTATACCTCCACATTACTGCACCAAAGACAATGGAAGCTCTGGAAGGATCTTGTTTAAACATCCCATGTAAATATAGTACTGTAAATGGAGGAAAGGCTAACTTTGACAACAAGAAAGAGATAGTTGGAATGTGGATGAAACAAAACAACAAGTATCCGGTCAATATTATTGGAAACCTGACTGAAAACAACTGCACCTCTCTGATCTCTAATTTGAACCAAAGTCTCGCAGACACGTACTTGTTCAGGATTGAGAACGGGGACTTCAAGGCAACAGCTGATTGTGATCCTCTTCACATAACAATCAACGGTGAGAGAGTTTAATTATTTTAAAAGTGACCTTATTATACCCTCTGATAGTTTTCACAGTGTCGCGCAGAAGTCTTAAGCTGTTTTTGTCACTGACCAGTTATAAAATGTACATCAGTCAGCCTCTGGGTGACATGTACACAAAATAAAACCACATATGTTCACACCAAAATGACGTACAAGTACAGGTGAGTATTTACTGGGAACTCCCTCACAACAATATACAGCTTTAAAGGTTTCAGGAGACTTTTTCCTTCAGATGTTTGCAGATGTTTACATATTAAAGACACTGCAAAATATAAGAGATTTGATTAAACTTTGATGAATCTTAAACAGTGGTGAATGGAAAGCTCCTCCCCCTTTTCTCTGTTCTCTTCTGTTGGTAAAAACCTGTAAACCTTGTACAATTATAGATTCTCCTTGGAGACCCACCATCAACATCTCAGGTGATCTGAAGGAGAATGAACGTGTCACTATAACCTGCTCAGCTGTCACTCCCTGTCCACACTCCCCTCCTGAACTCACCTGGAATCTCCAACAAGACTTTCACACACAAACAGAGAAAAACAACGATGGAACCTTCACAACTAAAATCCAGAAGAACATCACTCTGTCAGACACACATGATGGATACAACATCAGATGTTCTGTCAGATATCCTGTGAATGAAGGAAAAGATTTCAAGACCTCACAGACAGAAAAGACTCTCAGTGTGTCATGTAAGTGATCCTGTTAACACATCAGAGTTGAGCTGTTTCTGATCAATAAAGTTCACGTGTGTCACATGTTCCTCAGATGCTCCTAAGGACACCTCAGCATCCATCAGTCCATCAGGTTTGGTGTCAGCAGGTAGCTGGGTGAACCTGACCTGCTCCAGCAGAGCCAATCCTCCCGTCAGCAGCTTCACCTGGTTCAAGAAAAGTGAAGATGGAGACATGAAAGTAGCTGAAGGAGACTTTTACATCCTGAATGTGACAGTTGGAGGAGTTTATTACTGTGTGGCCACAAATGATGTGGGGAATCAGACATCAGCAGACATCTGTCTAAATGGTAAAAAGTAATTTTCTTTTCATCTGGATCCTTTGATAATTTAAATGTGGAGCCTCTGCAATGTTTTTTATTTTGTTTTGGGTGGATTTTGATTATCTTTATTTTATTTAACTGAGGTTGTCCTGATGGATCTTTAGTCTGGAAGATTATTGGAGGCATCATTGCGATCATCTTCCTGGTTGGAAGTGTTTGGTGAGAATCAAATTAAATCATCCAGACAGATCTTTATGGTTTTATATAAATTCATCAGTATATTAAACAGAAGTTTATGATTTTATGAGCCTGTTATCAGACAGATGTTGATTTTAATTCCAATTTCTCATTGTGATTTATTTGACAGTATTTTCATCTGGATGAAGAAAACAAAGGAGACAAATTCAAGAGTTCAACAGCTGCAGGTGGGAAATTTTACTGACCTTTGCTAAAGTCATGTACTAAAGGTTGTTATATATATATATATATATATATATATATATATATATATATATATATATATATATATATATATATATATATATATATATATATATTCTCACCCTCCGTGGGTGGTGTCCCTTCTTAGCTCGGGTCCTCTACCGCAGTATCTTTGCTGTTCCTAACACCGCACTTTTCTGGACTGAGATGTCTGAGGTTGTCCCGGGGATCTGCTGCAGCCACTCTTCCAGTTTGGGGGTTACTGCCCCAAGTGCTCCGATCACCACGGGCACTACTGTCACCTTCACCTTTTAGGCCTTCTCCAGCTCCTCTCTCAGCCCTTGGTATTTCTCAAGTTTCTCGTGTTCCTTTCGCCATCACTTGGTATTGCCACATCCACCACCACAGCTTTTCTCTGCCCTTTGTCTACCACTACGATGTCTGGTTAGTTTGCCATCACCATCCTGTCTGTCTGTATCTGGAAGTCCCACAGGAGCTTTGCTCTGTCATTTGTCATTCTGTCACTCGAGGCAGTAACCCCCAAACTGGAAGAGTGGCTGCAGCAGATCCCCGGAACAACCTCAGACTTCTCAGTCCAGAAAAGTGCAGTTCTAGGAACAGCAAAGATACTGCGCAGAACCCTCAAGCTCCCTGGCCTCTGGTAGAAGACCTGAGCTTAGAAGGGACACCACCCATCGAGGGTCAGGAACGGGTTTTATATATATATATATATATATATATATATATATATATATATATATATATATATACTTTTGCCACTCACTTTAAAATATGTTGTTTATATTTTTACTGAAAATGTTATCATTAGTCATTATGTAGTCGGAAATTAAATTCCATACATTTATAAAAGTTAATGTTTTTGCAGAATCAAATTCACAGAGGAACAGAAGAGGAAAACATCCATTATGGAGAGATCAAATTCTCCGAACAGACACCTGGACCATCTTCTGACTCAGTTCTGGAAAGCAGACAAGAGCTGGATACGATCTATTCACAGGTTCTAGTGTCTGGACCAGAACATCGATTACCACAGACTGATGATGGTCCAGAAGATCTCTATGCTCAAGTCAAGAAATACTGAGCTGTGATTTTTATTTTTAACAGCTTAAATTAATTTCCCACCTGAACTTCAACTGGTATTAAAAGTGATTTTTAAGACGTGAGTATGAGACAGTGAGAAGTTGTGCAGCTTCTGTTTGTTATTAAGTTTTTAAATTACATGTTTGATTAACCGCCTGAGTAAAAACTGATGGAAATGATTTTCTTTATAGAAGAGTTTTACTGTAAAATGATTTATTCTCTATTTCTTTAAAACTGTATGGCTGCACATTTATATCTGTATTTCTATCTGTACTTTTATACTTGAGTTTTGATGTTTGTTAGTTTTTAACAGCCAGTTAGTTAGTTAGAAAAACTAAGTACATCTCATAATTCAGTGGCTTGTATAATCAAATTTAGGTGAAATAACTTAAACTAATTATTGTCTGTGTGACATTTTCAGTTTTTCACATCTTGTGGAGGATTTTTGTCCACTGCTCTTTGTAATTTGGTTCAGTTCATTGAGGTTTGTGGTCTTTTGTTTGTTCATGGTTCTCTTAAGTTCCCACCTCAGTATTTTACTTGGTTTCACGTCTGCAATTTAACAAACTGAACTGAGGTGCAGGGAATCCCTTTTCCATTTAGCAGGCTCCATGACAACGAGCTCCTCTATTTCATAGGCTAATTGGTGAAACTCCAACACAAATGGACTAAACGTTACAGTAAATAAAAACATCATAATACAGAGAATCAGGAGGAATCTAAAGTTGTTTTTTTCTTAGAAACTCTGGGCACCATATTCATAGACTACTGAAGAAAGAGACGATCCAGTTTGTTACCAGCACTTAACTCAAAAACCAGCATCTCTGATATTATGTGGTTGCATCAGTGCCTATGACATGGGCAGCTTACACATCAGGAAAGACACAATCAATAGTGAAATAAAAAAGTGCATAGAGATTTTAAAGCAACATACATCAAGATGTCTCTATCAGGCCTTCCTGATGATGCCCAAATGGGGTATCATCCAGGGAGTTTTCTAGTGTCATTACGCACTGTAACCTTACAATTCCACATTTTGGAGATAATGTGGTCCTGTTGGGTTCATCATCTCATCTTGGAACGGTTTCCAGTCAAGTATGAAACAACAGGAATGAGACTGAAACTGATCACGGCAGCGTCTGCAGTAATGTGAATTCAACGGTCTATTCCTGTGAGGAAAGAGCTAAGTCAGGGGCAAGACTGTCTACTAGCTTTTCAATGTTGATTTAAGTTCTGACCCTCACTTATGGTCATGAACTGGGTAGTAACTGAAAGAATAAGATTCCAGAGAAAAGGAGCTGAAATCAGTTTCCTACATAGAGTGTTTAGACCAACAATCAAAACGTCAGGATTAATTGAACATCTCACCCACCATACCTGCTGGACATACCTCCAAGTCTGCTGCGGTGGCCCTGTGCGTTTCAGGGAAAGAAACAATCATGAAGATGGGGAGAGCGGGCAGGTGTATTGGTGCGGATTGGGACTTATTTGAAGTCATCAGGCTTGTTAAATAATAATTTTTCATATGCTGGATTTTACAGTTCCCGAGCCTTCACTTGTTATCTCAGATATCAGCATTATTAGAATAAGTCCATTCCTCCAATCAAACGTCCCTATATTTACATCACCGAGTGTCTGTGGTAAGGGTCCATCGAAGTGGCTTGGATTTTGATAACCTCCTTCCCTTGCAACGTGCATCGTTTTGAGTTAACTCAGATTTTACACTTCATATGGTGTTGCTGAATGCGCACTTGATAACTAACAAGACAATTCTGCTCAGTGCTTCTTCATCTTCCATGAGCTCCATGACTGAAACTTGGCTCCGTCCTGGTGAGTGTGTCCCATTTTCTGAGCTTCTTTGTCCTGGCTGCAAATATCTGTATTCTCCTTGGACCACCGGCAGAGGAGAAGGTCTGGCGTCTGTTTGTAAATCTAATTTTAACTGTCGACAGATTGAATCAGATTTTTACTAGAGCTTTGAGCTGCAGTTAATGGAGATGGACATTTCCCCTCCTTTACTCTGTGCTGTGGTATACTGTCCAACCTAAGTGTACCACGGATTTAATCAATGACTTTTCTGAACTGCTGGAAATGCTACAATCTGATCATCTTCAAACGTGGTAAAGCAGATGTGGTCTGCGGTTCAGCTGACGTTCTTGAAAAAAAAAGTAACTAATGTTTTTGTGACCTCACATTTAGACTACTGTAACGCGCTGCATGTTGATTTAGACCAACCTTCTAAGACACACTCATGACCCAAACAAGTCACCTACAGCCACCACAGTCTCAGCAGAACATTCAACAACCGTGTTGGTACAAAGGAATACATGTTATTCTGTTGCACTTTCACAATAAACACTCAAATATCATCAGATTAATATGTTTCACTGAAAACAAATGAATATGTGCTTGTCTAATGAAGTTGCACTGCCACAAATGTCACATTACAAATCAATAACATGATCTAAAACTTTTGTAAAGTGAATGGAGGTGGTGGAGGTCATGTTGGGCTGCAGATTGTCACAAAAACAACTTCAATCGTCTTCTGACATCAAACATTACATAGACTTATTTCTACAACTTTCACATCTGTCAGTTACATTTGGAAGATAAGGAACATATGAAAATAAAATTAATCAATCAATTAAAGAAAGAAAGAAAAAACACCCGGTTAGGACTGTATAGTGTTATATAAAATACTGCTTTGACATGTTGAAAATTTCCCATCTTTTGAGAATGATTTTTAAAGCAAAAGGCTGCGAACTCTTAAAAGAAATTTAAAACAAACAACCTGAGGAGGAAACAACTACTCTGCTTTTCCAATAGACACTTTACAAAATAATTGTCTCAAACTTGTACGCTAGAAAAAGTTGTCTAATTTTTACAAGTTATACATTTTATAATGTACTGTGAAGTCTCTGTGGAACTCTGATTAAGTTAATGTTCATCCTAAAATGTCAAAACCTACATTTCAGTTTCAATGCAGGAGCGACACAGAGAGTCGTGAGTGCAGCAGTTTTACAGAACAGAGCTCGGTGGTCTTTAGACAAAAAAAAAAACACACACAAACACAAAAACATGCAGGTCTCACAAGTACATCTTAGCAGCTGTGGTCAACAGCTGAACCCAAACTGCACAGACACAATACTGGTCTGACCTGAGTGGACTCATCAGGACCTCACAGAGGGACTGAACTTTTCCACCACAGAGGGGGAGAAACTTTTGCTGTTAAACGTTCCTCCAGGAAGCTTTGGCCCTTTACTGGATGGGCTGGTGAAGTTTCACATGAACCATAAAGACTGAAATGCTGATACACACAGAGTGAGAAGTTACACTGTGAGTGAAATACAGACGTCCTCACAGGAGAAGAAGGAGAAAGAAAGTGTCAGAAATGTTGAAATCCCGCTTTAAGATACTGTATTTAATGGTGATGAAATAGTTACTGCAGCTACGCAGATAAACGGTTGATGTCTGTTCTTGAGAGTTAAATCTTTTAGAAACCATCAATATGGTCAGAGGTGCCAAATGAAACATGGTTCCTACAGACAGGAGGTGGGAATAGTGTTGGGTTGTGAACTTGAATGTAGTACAGGGCAGCTCTTCCAGTCATCATGCTGTTACATGTGACCCAACTAGGACAAGAATGTCTTGTAGGCCCCATCCGATGTCCCTTGTCCCATCAGCTAGTACTCATAAGAGGGGACAGAACCCCAGAAAACCAGTGGACAAGAGCCACCGGCTGCAATCATATTTTATGATGCATAAACAATACATCACAGGAGTCTACTGCTGCGTTTCGGGCTGTTTTCCTGGCTGTCAACAAGCAAAAGTCAGGGATCGAACCTGGGCAGATCTTCAGTCCATCTCAGGGCTGCAGTTAGATAAACTCCTGCACGCTCACTTGTGAAAGGAGTTTACTCAGCAAATCAGTCTGACATTGATGTTTTTGGATTATAGGAGGAAACCAGAGAACCTGGAGAAAAACACAGGGAAAGGCCCAAGCTGGGATTTGAACCAAGAACTTCTAGTTGTGAAGCTACAGTTATGGTGGTCGGCTGTCATGTTTCTCTCCTTGATTCAGTAGCTCAAAAAGCCTCCTTTTACTCCAGTAACTTCATTGTTTCTGTATCCCATTTGCAGTTCCTCACATCTCTGTGGAGGCATGTTGGTGACATAAAACACTTTCTTCTAAAAACTTGATCTTCAGTAAAAGGCAGTTGCACCAAGTAATTTTATATTAAACGTGATTGTACACATAACTGGAGCTTCTGCAACCAACATCTGTGAATGAACCTGCAGGATTAGTCCTCTGATGGTCAGTCTGTTATTTGTTGTATGAATTTTTAGTCAGATTTGACATTGGTGGTCGATTTTACAGCATCACATGTAAAAGAGGTTGAAGCTGAAATGTCCAGTTCATCATTCAAGTAGCGTTTACAATATTAGATACTGATATGCATCAATGCTCAATGCCCATCTCAAACTCAAAATCTGCCCTACAGACCAGTCCTCCATGAAATCAGATTTATTTGAGTTTGGTTTTCTGGATCAGTGAAGTTAGAAGTCTGTCACAGGAGCTGTGGTGACCAGAACAATGCTGGAGAGTAACCATGAGTTTCTTTGTTCTGCTTCTACGTTTAATTCTACTTTTTATTCGTGATTAGGCTTGTTTTGACAAATTGACAGATCAGTTCTTCTTCACTTGTGCGTCCATCTCTGACGGTGTCCCATCTCTTTGCTGCACTCTTCATCTCTACTGCTCCTCCTCCTGTCTCCAAACCTGCTCATAAAAATGCTTCACTTATGCCACAAGCAAAGCAGACGTGACATTACAAACAAATGTGTGCACCACAGCCAAGCTGCCACTAGATGTGAGTGTTTCCCATCTTTGTGTGGTCTGTCTCTCCCTCCCTCCATCACTGTTCATGCACACGTCAGACCGTCTGTGGTACCACGTGGTTCCTCAGAGACGATGCTGGTAGGAACCACATAGAAACCTCAGCATAACCCTCTTCTGTTTTTCAACTAAAATGTGACATTATCTTACTATTATTTCTGCATATCAGGGCATGACTTTAACAAATCTTGTATTATTATTATTTTTCAAATCTTGTCTGTTTTGAGATTCGGTTTGTTGAGAAAACATTTGGTGTTTATCTCCAGATGTGACACTTACAATTACTACTATTCAAGTTCAATGCTAAAGTGGACTTAGTTAACGCCCACCAGTGGTTGCTGTCTCAGCATTGATCGCTCTGATGGGAACCAAGTGAACGAGACAAACAAACTTGGACTTTCAGTCCTGCAGTTCGCCATACACAATGCAAGAGAGATTCAAAGTGTCCAAGTGTGACCGACCGTCCTCTGACAAACACCCGACTGGAGACAAGATTTGGTGAAGACGAAGTATACAATTTATTGAACAACCTTGACGAAAGTTTTTAAAAAAAAAGAAATGTACTCCAAAAGTTGGACCTCAATCCGGCGCTGGGTGAGGATGGCTGCCTCCAAGGACCCCCCCCTCACAGCTCTACCACATCTGTAGTTGGACCACCACCCGTATCTAAGGGACCCACGTCCAGTCCTCCCACCAGGAACACCTGCTCAGGGCCCCCTACACACAACCAAAAACACCCCACACAGTGACCAAAAGTAAAAGCACACAAAGCAAGGGGGGGTATACCTGAGCAGGACACCCAGTACTGGGCTGGGGCTGAGGTTGAGTCCCTCCTACCCTTGAGCGCCAAGTGGCTCAAAAGCTACAGAAATACAGGGGAGGAAAAAGGAGGGCAGCCACCTCAGCCAGGTCCAACACTCTCAAAGAAGAGTACCACTGGTTAAAAATGCATTAAAAGATGGTCAAGCTCCAACAAAGTAAAAATTCACTAAAAACACTACTAATAAAACAAGATAAAACCGTAAAAACCAGTACAACAAAACCCACGTAAAACAGGAAACAGCAAAACAAAAATAAAAACCCAAAACAAAACAAGACAAAACAGCAGTGGCAACTCTGCAAATAAAAACAAAAGTAAATAAGTTAGTTTTCCCTGGGACATACACATCATCACAGATTCATTTTACCTCTCATGTCCCAGGGTCATGCCCAAGCCAGGAAACCAAAGTCAAATTGGGATTCTCCCCGCTGCTATTTATTAGCCTCATGAGCCAATCCCAACTCATGGGCCAGCTGTGGCCATCAAAGGGTAGACTACCACATCCCATAAGGGACAATCTACCTCACACAGTCCTACCTGTCACATTCTACCCCCCCTTTCGTTATCCGTGACCCACGGATAGAACTAACAAATCCTTCCTACTCAACACCATGGCCGAAAAACTGCAGTCATACACCCCTCTAAGCCCGCTACCTGGGAGTTCATAGCCCCATTTGCCCGCTCCAGCACCGACTCTGGGAGATGATGCACGTTTCCATGTCGTCCTGCGGTGGTGCGCGTAGACCTCCTCGGACCTTCTACATCAGGCCCAGTTGGCCTCGCTGGGGCTTGGACCGGCGATGTAGGGTGGGCCCCGTGTTTCTGAGGTGCAGCATTGCCCAGACAGTCAATTTGAGCGGGGGTTTTTACCTGAGATGGTTCAGGTTGGCCTCCTATGGGTTCAAGCATGACCCATGCACCCTGGTCCTCACCACCACTAGATGGCCTTCTGGTTGCTTGGGAAACTTCCTGCATGTGAGGCAGCACCGAGGCTGGGTCCACATTGGCAGCCTTAATCATAGTTCGGTGCACTTGACGAGTCTTGCCCAGGTCTTGAACAGGTGCAACTGAATACACAACTCCATCTGGTGCAGGGGCCCGTATTACTTTATATACCATAGGACTCCAGGCATCCTGGATCTTTGTACGACCCCGCATGGAACAGTCTCTCAGGTATACCAACTGCCCCTCTGCCAATGGATCACAGAGGGTTCGTTGGTCATGTCGGTCTTTGCGTCTTAGAGCGGCTGCCTGCAGACGTTCTCTGGCACCATGGAAGGCCACTGCAAGGCGCCGCTGATGTTCTCGCACCCAGTCGGTTACTTGCCCCTGTTCTGGCTCTTCTACCCTGCCCAAAAGAAAAATCGACAGGCAGTTGAGGTTCTTGACCAAACATCAAGTAATGTGGTGACTCACTTGTAGACTGATGAATAGTTGTGTTGTAGCAGAACACCAACTGTGGTAAGTATTCTGGCCAGTGGCTTTTCCTCTCTGCTGGCAACGAGCGCAACAGGTCATGCATTGTCCGATTGAACCGCTCACACTGGCCATTTCCCTGAGGGTGGTATGGCGTGGTCCGGGATTTCTGGACTCCATACAGGTGGCACAGCTGACTGACCACAGCATTTTCAAAGCTTCGTCCTTGATCTGAGTGGAGACGAGCAGGAACCCCAAAACGGAAGAACCACTCCCGGACAAGGATGCTGGCCACAGTTGCCGCTTTCTGGTCCCTGGTAGGCACCGCCTGCGTGAACTTAGAAAACACATCTGTCATTATCAGGACCTGCTCTCTCCCATCAGTAGCTGGCTCCAGCAAGGTAAAGTCCACTGCCAGTATCTGGTTTGGGCGAGATGCCAACAAATGCCCCATAGGTGCACCAAGCTTGGGCTGGCAGGTCTTGGCCAGGGTACATCGTATACAGTCTCTGCACCACTGTTTAATATCATTGTTCATTCCCGGCCAATAACACCTCTGCCTTACTAGCTCAGTTGTACGTTCGATACCCTGGTGGCCATGGTCATCATGTAGCTGCTGCAAGACTTCTCCTTTGAGGCAAACAGGCAGCAGCAGTTGTGGGACATCCTCCCCTCCATCTGGCCGGTGGATCCTACGAAAAACTAAGCCATCCTTACTTATAATCTTGTCCCACTGTCGTAACAGTACCCGAACTGGTCCTGACAGCTCGTCCCGGGCACTGGAACTTGGGGGCTTCTGTGCCTTCCAGAATGCAAGAAACGCACCAATAGTCGGGTCTCCTTCCTGCAACGCTCGGAGGTCCGTTACCGAATGGGAGGGAAAGGCCGAGATGGACACCTGCGTGACCTGCGGCTCTTGTCGGACAGCGCGATGTACGGCAACCGGAATGGCTACTCCTTCCAACGTTGGTCCAGTACTCATCCTTTCCATTACTTTGGGCGGCTGCCTGGACAGAGCATCTGCATTCTTGTTGGACCGCCCTGGTCGATATTTTATGTCATAGCTGAATGCAGACAGCTCTGCCACCCAACGATGCTCAGTTGCCCCCAACTTGGCTGTTTCCAAGTGACTCAAAGGGTTGTTATCAGTCCATACGGTGCAATGTTGGCCCCACAAATACTCCCGAAACTTTTCAGTCATAGCCCACTTCATTCCAAGAAACTCTAATTTCATGGAACTATAGTTTTTCTCAGCCAGGCTGAGGCTACGACTGGCATAGGCAATTGGCCTTACCTTGCCATCCTGCTCCTGGGACAAGACTGCTCCAAGGCCCGTATGGCTAGCATCCACCTCCAAAATAAACGGAAGGTTAAAATTGGCAAATGCCAGGGTAGGTGCACTCACCAGTCTCCTCCTAAGCTCATTAAAGGCTGCCTCACATGCAGTACTCCAGGCACTGTCCAGTGACGGTCTTTTCCCTTTTCTGCCTGCCAAGTCAGCAACCAGGCGATGTAAAGGTGCAGCCAGCTTCGAGAATCCCTCCACGAACCGCCTGTAGTAACTAGCAAACCCCAGGAATGACCGCAGCTCTGAAACAGTTGTGGGGTGTGGCCAGTTGGCCACGACTGACACCTTGGATGGATCTGTTGACACTCCTTCGAGGGAGACCAGATGGCCAAGGTAACGAACCTCCTTCTTAAAAAGACAACACTTTTCTAACTTAACTTTTAACCCTTCTTTCTGAAGACGGCTCAGCACCCGGTCTAGACGATTTAAGTGGTCCTCCACACTTGAAGAAAACACGATAATGTCATCCAGGTATAGTAGGAGAGATTGACAATGCTCGGCCCCAAACATCCTCTCCATCAGCCGCTGAAAGGTACCTGGTGCGTTGCACAAGCCAAAAGGCATCCGGTTGAACTCAAACAGTCCAAATGGAGTACAAAATGCCGTCTTTGGGCGATCATTCTCTGTCACCGATACTTGATTGTATCCGCTAGCCAGATCGAGCGTGGAAAACCATCTGGCCCCAAAAAGTGCATCCAAAGATTCCTCGATACGGGGAAGAGGGAAGGCATCCCTCCTAGTCTTGCGGTTAAGCTGCCGGTAATCGACGCACATCCGGAGGGACCCATCCTTCTTTCTCACCAGCACGATCGGAGAGGCATAGGGGCTACTACTTTCCCAGATAACCTGGCTATCCAACAACTGTCTCAGATGGGCCTTAACTTCCTCATAATCAGAGGGGGGCAAGCGCCTATATCGCTGCCTAACCGGCTTATCATCGAGCAGTGGAATGTCATGCGAAATCAGGTTAGTACAACCAATATCACCTTCTGATGCAGAGAAAACTGTCTCGTGCCTTAACAGAAATGCCCTCACTTGTTCCTGTTCGGCCTCTGACAGCTCAGACAGGTCAAGATTTCGCAACTGCTGGCCAATACTATTCCCCTGATCACCATGGGCTTCAATGGAGGCAGTAAGCCCAGTCTCCTCTGGAACCTGGGAAATCTCTGCTGGAAGCCCCTGAACGGTAGCTGAGAATAGGCGACCTATAATACTGCGGGGGTACAGTTTAACCTGGGTAAGTGCCACGTTAACAACTGGAATAAAAGCTGTCCCATTCTCCACATTAACCAAACAAGGTGAAACCAGGAGACCATCTGGTAATGGGTTATCAGCGGGTTCCAGCAAAACAGCAGAGACCTTGGCAAGGTGTGACGTGCAAGTGGCTGCTACTAGTTTAACGGTGCCTCCCGGTATTAGGATGGGCCTGCGGCCTCTGACTTTAGCCAGCCCTGTTTCGGTTGGGTGACGCCGGGCTTGGTGACAATATTGTAAGGCTTGCTGCCATGGGGGTGAAGCATGCACTACTGGTGGGAGGTCAAACAAAGAAGGACCATGCTGACCAAAGAGCACATCATAGCACTGATTAATTATATTCATCCCCAAAACACCAGGCACCGCAGAAGAAGGCTGGCCTGGGGGATCTTTGACCACCAGCCACCCACGCTGAGGGATTACCTTACCCAGTACCTCAACTGTAAACTCTGCGTAGCCTGTATAGGGAATGTCTAAACCATTAGCTGCACGCAGGTGCAACCAATGACAGTGCTGAAGATCATTCTTAAAATACTTTAAGAAGAAGCTCTCCACCATAGTAGACACCATCGAACCTGTATCTAGCAAACAAGTAACAATTACCCCTCCCACTCTAACAGCTACCTTAGGGCACTGTGCAACAAGGGGGGTCAGATTAGGGTCAACCAAGTTCTCACTCTCAGAGCCAGTAAGGTCCCCATCCAACATGTGGCTCTGCATGCTGGAGGGAACTAGTTTCCCGCAACCTGGGAATTAGAACCACTATCCACCTGCTGTGGGGATAGGGTAGGAGGGCTCTGAGCATGCACACGTTCATTATCACATTCCCTGGCGTAGTGACCCGATTGCTGGCATCTCCTACAAATGATGGCTGCACGGCCAGGCCGTGGTACTCTCTGTAATGTCGCCATAGCATCAGTCAGCTTACTAATCTGATCTTGTTGCTTTAAGACCATGGCACGCAACTCCACCAGCTCAGGGTCACTGACGCTGACTACAGGGGGAGAGGGGCTAGGCTTCATCTTCGACCCTTGGATAGCACAAATAGAAGGGAGTGGATAACTGCTATGTCGACCCTCCCTTGGCCTACCTTCACGCTCCCACTGAATCGCTACAGTCCGTGCCTCCCACATAGACATTTGAGGAGTTAGACGTGTCAGCCTTTTTAACTCTCTACGAAGGTCCGAATCCAACACATGTTCAATGAACTGGTCACGCAGTAACTTGTCTGATTGTGGCACAGACTCAGGAGAGATCTGCTTAATCTTATCCATGACAGAAAATAGGGCATGGGAATACTCTTGAAGGGATTCACCCTCCTGTTGTGTCCTAGAAAAAAATCGTTCCTGCAAAGCTACATAGGAACTTGAACACCCATATAGGTCCTTCAGGATATTTATAACCTTTTCTGGATCCTCTCTCTCAATTCGGGGCCTATATCGTATCTCTTCTTTAGCCTCACCGTCTAAATGGTCATAGATGAAATACGCCTTATCAAGAGCACCTAGGCGTCTAGCACGTACACAAGCCTCAACTTCCTCCACCCAGTCATCAATACCCACCCCCACTGTCCCCCGGAACACAGGACACTTTCGCTCCCTTGGGAGATACATCAATCTGTCCAACAGAGCCGGGGCCGCTGGGTCAACAGAGTCTCTGGGGTTAGCAGAACCGGCAGGAGCGTGCTGCTGCAGCAGGCGATCATTGGCCGCCTGAAGCTGTCGAACCTGGTCTCTTAACTGCTCCACTTCGTCGGCCATTACTGCAATGAGACGTCTCGGAGCTGACGATATAGCTCCCTCTTCAGGTCCTTTGGTGTGCCCACTGCTGTTTTGCTTTATATATAAAAAAAATAAAATAAAAGCCAAATACAAGTCTCCAATTAAATAGAGGTGGTCCTGCCAGCAACGCCACTTTGTGACCGACCGTCCTCTGACAAACACCCGACTGGAGACAAGATTTGGTGAAGACGAAGTATACAATTTATTGAACAACCTTGACGAAAGTTTTTAAAAAAAAAGAAATGTACTCCAAAAGTTGGACCTCAATCCGGCGCTGGGTGAGGATGGCTGCCTCCAAGGACCCCCCCCCTCACAGCTCTACCACATCTGTAGTTGGACCACCACCCGTATCTAAGGGACCCACGTCCAGTCCTCCCACCAGGAACACCTGCTCAGGGCCCCCTACACACAACCAAAAACACCCCACACAGTGACCAAAAGTAAAAGCACACAAAGCAAGGGGGGGTATACCTGAGCAGGACACCCAGTACTGGGCTGGGGCTGAGGTTGAGTCCCTCCTACCCTTGAGCGCCAAGTGGCTCAAAAGCTACAGAAATACAGGGGAGGAAAAAGGAGGGCAGCCACCTCAGCCAGGTCCAACACTCTCAAAGAAGAGTACCACTGGTTAAAAATGCATTAAAAGATGGTCAAGCTCCAACAAAGTAAAAATTCACTAAAAACACTACTAATAAAACAAGATAAAACCGTAAAAACCAGTACAACAAAACCCACGTAAAACAGGAAACAGCAAAACAAAAATAAAAACCCAAAACAAAACAAGACAAAACAGCAGTGGCAACTCTGCAAATAAAAACAAAAGTAAATAAGTTAGTTTTCCCTGGGACATACACATCATCACAGATTCATTTTACCTCTCATGTCCCAGGGTCATGCCCAAGCCAGGAAACCAAAGTCAAATTGGGATTCTCCCCGCTGCTATTTATTAGCCTCATGAGCCAATCCCAACTCATGGGCCAGCTGTGGCCATCAAAGGGTAGACTACCACATCCCATAAGGGACAATCTACCTCACACAGTCCTACCTGTCACACAAGAAAATATTCACAGTTCTGAATCCTGGCTTTCGCACCTGATATGGTGACACGTGTTGCCCATCAAGTTCCTATGTGACTGAGCAAAGCTTAAACGTTTTAAACTGTAGAGTCACACAATATTTACAAACTATGAGCAAATATATCCTTGAATATCTTTTTAAATCCATCCTTTTGAACGTTGATACCAGCTTAGATTTATACCACAGCAGCTAAATGAGGAACTTTGGATCCATTACTTTGCAGTTTTACACATCGACCACATTTCACGTCACATCCTCCAGCTGCTGCTCGTATTCAGAAGTGAACCTGTTTGCTGAGAGGATTTCAGGTAGAAATGATTCTGACATCTGAAATGATGCTGACTACCTTATTTTTTTTTAACCTACACAAGTAGGTTGTTTTAGGCTGAAACTCATATATAACAGGGACCAAACAAGACTACATGAGGAGCTGGGTCTGTGCAGGGTTCTAGTAGGCAGAATAACAGCTGAAATAGATGAGTGTGATGATGAGGACACAGGTGCAGTCCATGATTAAGACAACTGAGGAATGCTGGGAGTTGTAGTGTCAGGACTGGTGTTCAGAAGGCTGGTGGTGCTGACCGTGGTAGCGTGGCGGGAGCGGTAATTGTAACCAATGAAAACGTAAGCCAAAAAGAAAAGATGAGTCTTCAGAATTTAGACTAGAATTGATTGGTTTAGAGTGTTTTGTGTTTGGTCTTTTAGTTTTCTTCTGTTTTTTGGGTTTTCTAGTTTGGTTAATCTAGTTCCTCTTTTATTTTGAAAACCATTTCCTTGTGTTTTTTTTATTTTCAACTTCCAGTTTGATTTCCTTGGTCCTGTTGAGTCTGATTATTGCGTCTTGTCAACCCCTGAGTTTGTCTCTATTTATCGTGTTGTCTTTCCCTTCTGCCTGGTTGTGTGTTTGTGTTCCATCACGTCCCTGAGGGTTCGTGTCTGGATGACGGCCTGTTTCGTATTTTTCTTGTGTTTTTATGGTGCAGACATCTTTTGAGTTATTTTTGTTCTTTGTTTTCTTGTGTTTTTGTTGTCAGAGCATTTTTAGATTTTTCATTCCTGCATGTGAAGCATTTTTTGTTGAATTAAAGGACTTTAGTTTGCACTCCAACTGCCTCAGTCTCCTGCATTTCTGTCCTCTCCTCACCTCCCACGTCATGACAGATCAACGCAAGAACTGGTGTCCCTATAAGGACAGTTTTCTCTCTTTTTATAAAAAAAATATATATATAAAAAAATGAATTAAAGCTTAACAATCTATAATAGAGTAAATGACTGCTGAACTATGTCTACACAATTTATTTTTGCTGATTTCATATTTTACAGGTGCTTTGGCTCCCTGTTCTGGACGAGTATACCTCCACATTACTGCACCAAAGACAATGGAAGCTCTGGAAGGATCTTGTTTAAACATCCCATGTAAATATAGTACTGTAAATGGAGGAAAGGCTAACTTTGACAACAAGAAAGAGATAGTTGGAATGTGGATGAAACAAAAAAACAAGTATCCGGTCAATATTATTGGAAACCTGACTGAAAACAACTGCACCTCTCTGATCTCTAATTTGAACCAAAGTCTCGCAGACACGTACTTGTTCAGGATTGAGAACGGGGACTTCAAGGCAACAGCTGATTGTGATCCTCTTCACATAACAATCAACGGTGAGAGAGTTTAATTATTTTAAAAGTGACCTTATTATACCATCTGATAGTTTTCACAGTGTCGCGCAGAAGTCTTAGGCTGTTTTTGTCACTGACCAGTTATAAAATGTACATCAGTCATCCTCTGGGTGACATGTACACAAAATAAAACCACATATGTTCACACCAAAATGACGCACAAGTACAGGTGAGTATTTACTCCCTCACAACAATATACAGCTTTAAAGGTTTCAGGAGACTTTTTCCTTCAGATGTTTGCAGATGTTTACATATTAAAGACACTGCAAAATATAAGAGATTTGATTAAACTTTGATGAATCTTAAACAGTGGTGAATGGAAAGCTCCTCCCCCTTTTCTCTGTTCTCTTCTGTTGGTAAAAACCTGTAAACCTTGTACAATTATAGATTCTCCTTGGAGACCCACCATCAACATCTCAGGTGATCTGAAGGAGAATGAGCGTGTCACTATAACCTGCTCAGCTGTCACTCCCTGTCCACACTCCCCTCCTGAACTCACCTGGAATCTCCAACAAGACTTTCACACACAAACAGAGAAAAACAACGATGGAACCTTCACAACTAAAATCCAGAAGAGCATCACTCTGTCAGACACACATGATGGATACAACATCAGATGTTCTGTCAGATATCCTGTGAATGAAGGAAAAGATTTCAAGACCTCACAGACAGAAAAGACTCTCAGTGTGTCATGTAAGTGATCCTGTTAACACATCAGAGTTGAGTTGTTTCTGATCAATAAAGTTCACGAGTGTCACATGTTCCTCAGATGCTCCTAAGGACACCTCAGCATCCATCAGTCCATCAGGTTTGGTGTCAGCAGGTAGCTGGGTGAACCTGACCTGCTCCAGCAGAGCCAATCCTCCCGTCAGCAGCTTCACCTGGTTCAAGAAAAGTGAAGATGGAGACATGAAAGTAGCTGAAGGAGACTTTTACATCCTGAATGTGACAGTTGGAGGAGTTTATTACTGTGTGGCTACAAATGATTTGGGGAATCAGACATCAGCAGATATCCTTCTAAGTATAAATGTTAAATTGTTTACTGCTGAAAATCAGTCCTTATAACAATTTTAAGTGTTCTCTACACACAGAGTGAGCCTCTTTAATTTTTTTCAGCTGGGTTTTGATTGTTTGTTTACTTAATTGAGGTTCACCTGATAGATCTCAACACTGGAAGATTCTTGGAAAAATTATTGGGGCCTTATTGTTGGTTTTATGTATTTGGTGAGTATCACAAATAAATTCATCTTGCAGACTCTTTCTCTTATCAGTTTGTTCTGATACAGGTGGTGGTTTTAATTCTAGTTTCTCATTGTGATTTATTTTACAGTATTGGGATGTGGTTGAGCCGAACAAAAGAGTCAAATTCAACATTGCAACAGCTGCAGGTGGGAACTTTTACTGAATTTTACATATCTACAGTACAAAAATTTCCTGTATTATGCTTGTCATGAATTGAAATGTGAAGCAATGGTACCTACATCTTCCTCTTGTAAATGAGCTGCGGTTGAACAGTGGAACCCTCTACAACATTTTTTTATGTCTAAACTCTCATGACTCACTTTCATATAGTTCGATCACATATTTCCTGACATGTGCAAATTATTAATATCACTTTTTTTGCAGACTCAAACACAAACAGGAACAGGAGAAGAAAACATCCATTATGGAGAGATCAAAGTCTCCAAACAGTCACCTGGACCATCTTCTAACTCAGTGCAGGAAAGCAGACAGGAGCTGGATACGATCTATTCACAGGTTAACGTGTCTGGACCAGAACATCGATTACCACAGATTGATGATGGTCCAGAAGATCTCTATGCTCAAGTAAAGAAAAAATGAGCAGTGATTTTTATTTTTAACAGCTTGAATTAATTTCCCACCTGAACGTAACCTGTTATCAGGCCTGCTTTTTCAGCTTCTTTTTTTTTTAAATATATAACAAGGGACTTTTATACTTTTAAAAAGATACATTTCTGCAGAGTACTTTGCAGAGTTTTGATATGCAGTATAAAAAAATTATCCATGACTCTACAAATTGTGCTTGTCTAAAACCAACAAATAAATGAAAACACCAGCTGTTACTGTGTTGCTGGTTTTTACCTGGGCTTTCAAATATTGATTTTTTTTTTTTTGGTTATTTTTAAAGTTTTAAAGAGATCACAACTCAACACAAAACAGTTCCTGAAACAAAATGAGGAAGAACAAAGTTACTTTTAAGGGAGGCTATTATTATTATTGTCATTACCATCATTTTTACATGATATCAGATTGATTAACTCTTTACGATAATGGACTGTCATCTAAATGCAAACATCTTTTATTGCGTAAAATAAATTGAGTTGGAGAAAGGATTCTTTCAAGGCTGGTAAATGTTTTGAGTAACCAGCTCTTGTGGGTTGATTCAGACCTCTGTGTGGAAACGAGCATTTGTGCAGCTTCTGCAGTGTTTGTGGAAGTTAGAGGCTTGATTGACACTGTGTCAAATTGTTCTGATAAAAAGGCATATTTGTGTACTCCACTTTTACTGTACAGTGAACAATCACATGACTATATTGTCTCCATATTTAATAATAAAGATGTTGAGTTTACTGCAGCCTTTTTTAAAAATTTCTTTTCAGCGTAAGTCATAAGACATAAATCACAATAAGAAAGTAGAATTAAGGTTTAGAGGTGTTTACAACAATTTAATACAACCAAGAGACACTCCGAGCAAAGTGTAACCGTAACAACTTTTATCATGGATGTTATAACTGTAAGCTGATCTCACACAGCTGCCGTGGTGTAGTTTGTTTGCATGTCAGGGCCACACAAACCCCAAACCTCTAAACAGAGAAGCTGTTCTTTATATGGAGAAGTGTAGAGTTCTCTAAACATGAACACTTCTGACTGGGGGCACTTTTTATTCTTAATTGTGTACGTCTATAAATGAAAGTCAGACAACTCACACAGTGACATTTTTTTTAATCAGTTTAATTTTAAAACATACTTGGCTTTGGCGTTCTCCGTTCAAACGTCATATCAGGCTCACGTAGACATAAATGGGGTGTAGAAACTTACACTTCCCTCCGTAGAATCGGAGCTCACAGGTGAAAGCAGAGCTGGAGATGGGATTGTCATTTAATTGTATCAGCAAGCTATGTAGGTGAGACGTGTGAGGGCATCTAAGAACACATACTTCTGCTTCCCTTATATAGCTCAGGGAACAAATGAACTAATTGTGATGAATCATTCAGAGGGGGAAATGCAGGTGCGCAGACACACTGCCTGCCTGGATTAATTCCCAGGCATCCTTTCGTAAATACATGAAGTCAACTTTGTTCATATACCACATTTTAAACCTAAATACATCACAAAACAAAGCTCAAACACTATATTTTATACATAATAACATACATTGTGTAATTACTGTAAATATAATGTAACAACAACCTTAAATTAAACACAAAAATGATAATGCTAATAAAACTAATGAAAATGTTGGGATACAACACTCAATCTGTGCCAAAAGCCAAGGAGACCAGATTTAAAAGGGAATCACAAGAGTTTTAAAAAGTCCTAACACCGGAGCAGATGTCATCTGTGGTGGAAGCCCGTTCCAAAATGTAGGTGCTGCAGTCTTAAAACCTTGATCACCTTTCATTTTAAATATTTTTCTTTGGGCACTCATAAAAGCAACTGATGACCTTAATGCTCTGGCTGGAGCATGAACATGGAAGTGCCAGTCTGTTGATAGTTTCAAACGCCAAAAATAAAATGTTTAAATTGATTGTAAATTGAACAGGAAGCCAGTGGAGAGAACCCAACACTGGTTGAATCTGGTCACTCTTCTTCTTACCACTTAAGGATCTGGCAGCCACACTTTGCACCAGCTGCAGGCGTTGGATGGAAGTGAGGTCCATACCCACATGCAGGCCATGGCAATAGTCAAGGCGAGATGTTACAAAAGCATGTATTAGTTCCTCCGGGTTTGGAAAAGGGAGATTTTTCCTTGACTTTAGAAAATTAGTCTCAGCTGAAGAAAGCTCAACTTAATTAATTTAATCTGTTTATCAAATTTAAAGGTATTGTGTACAATCGCCAAGCTTTTCTCAGTATCCAAGCATCTTGGGAGGCACTGAATCTGTTTGGATCCTTTGAGACAACACATGTCACTGAGCCTTCCACCTCTGCGGTCAAACATCCCTGCAGACCTGATCTGGTTACCACCCACACTTCTTTGTAAAAGAAGATATAGAAGATGTGGTCAACGAGCCGGTATGCTACTTTAATTCCTTGGCTGTACCTTCTCTCACCGAGATAAAGGCATCTTCTTCCCGGCAGCTGGAGGCCATGGCTCCCAGGTTCCTTGCCTACAGTGGATCCAGCTAGTCTTTCCAGGACCAAGCTCAAGTTTCCTGAGTATCTGTCCACCTGAACTCTTTTCACTGCTACTGGATCTTTATTGGAACAACTCATCAGAAAAACTCTCTGGGAAGACTGGGAAGGCTCAGTGGAAAACTGGAACAACCTGGCAACGAACTGGATGCAGACTCAGGATTTAAATACACGAGCAGGTCAAACCATGTGGTTGACTTGAGCCTGGATGAGGAGAAGGAGACGAGGATCAGGAAACACCAGACGGCAGTATTGGCTGGGACGTGACACAAAGGTGCAAAAACATTTTCAAATAATAAAATATTGTAAAATACTGTCTATAAAATAAATACAAAATCTGGAAGTAAAAAGACACTCAGGTTTTTGGTCAGGTTTTTATTAAGTATAATAGTATAAATAGTAGAGATACAAATATGCAGTCAACATACATTTTACAACAAAAATACAGAACAAAGAAACTCTTTCCATCAGTTATTTAAACATGTAACTTAACAAGTTAACAACCAACAGAAGCTGCACAGCTGCTGGTTCCCACTCTGAGGTCTGAAACAAGCCACCACTCATGTCTGGGAGTTGTTGTCAGCTTCAGGAAGTTTAGCAGCCGTGAAGAATCTGAAAGTCGTTCATCCACAAGTCTTTTATCAGTAGAAACATCTACATCTGGAGATCAGTCTGTCATCAACAACTGTTCCTCAACCTGAAAGACCATGTTGAATATAAACTCTCTTTAAATGATGGTGTCCTTCTTTTAGTAATAATAGTCAACTAAGAAGTCATTTAAATTTTAATCAGTCACTTCATGAGAACCCAGGTGTCAGTCAGCAGCTCAGTTACCACCTATGATGCAACACTGTGTAATAAATAAACTGATGACATGCTGTTTCCAGTGTTTTCCTCAATACGGACTGATATCTTAGTTCTTTGGAGAATCTTTGACATCTCACTGTATCGTACTCACGTCTGAAACAGCAGGGTAATACCAGTTAACGTTCAGGGGTAAATTAATTCAAGCCGTTAAAAATAAAAATCACAGCTCATTTTTTCTTGACTTGAGCATAGAGATCTTCTGGACCATCATCAGTCTGTGGTAATCGATGTTCTGGTCCAGACACTTTAACCTGTGAATAGATCGTATCCAGCTCCTGTCTGCTTTCCTGCACTGAGTCAGAAGATGGTCCAGGTGTCTGTTTGGAGACTTTGATCTCTCCATAATGGATGTTTTCTTCTTCTGTTCCTCTGTGAATTTCATTCTGCAAAAACGTCAACTTTTGTAAATAGTTTAGTTAGTTTAGTTTAATTTAATCTCCATCTGCATAATTAATAGTGATATATATAATCTTCTAATCTTTATGAACAACACTGCATTCACAACATAACATTCAATCTAGATGTGGTCACATTTGCTAATTCAGGGTAAAATACAACCTTTAGTACATGACTTTAGCAAAGGTCAGTAAAATTTCTCACCTGCAGCTGTTGAACTCTTGAATTTGTCTCCTTATTTTTCTTCATCCAGATGAAAATACTGTCAAATAAATCACAAAAAAAATAAAATTAAAATCAACATCTGTCTGAAAAAAGGCTCATAAAATCCTAAACGTCTGTTCAATATACTGATGAATTTATATAAAATACAAAAAGATCTGTCTGTATGATTTTATTTGATTCTCACCAAACACTTCCAACCAGGAAGATGATCGCAACGATGCCTCCAATAATCTTCCAGACTAAAGATCCATCAGGACAACCTCAGTTAAATAAAATAAAGATAATCAAAATCCACCCAAAACAAAATAAAAAACATTGCAGAGGCTCCACATTTAAATTATCAAAGGATCCAGATATTAAGAAAATAACTTTTTACCATTTAGAGAGATGTCTGCTGATGTCTGATTCCCCACATCGTTTGTGGCCACACAGTAATAAACTCCTCCAACTGTCACATTCAGGATGTAAAAGTCTCCTTCAGCTACTTTCATGTCTCCATCTTCACTTTTCTTGAACCAGGTGAAGTTGCTGACGGGAGGATTGGCTCTGCTGGAGCAGGTCAGCTTCACCCAGCTACCTGCTGACACCAAACCTGATGGACTGATGGATGCTGAGGTGTCCTTAGGAGCATCTGAGGAACATGTGACACTCGTGAACTTTATTGATCAGAAACAGCTCAACTCGGATGTGGTAACAGGATCACTTACATGACACACTGAGAGTCTTTTCTGTCTGTGAGGTCTTGAAATCTTTTCCTTCATTCACAGGATATCTGACAGAACAGTTGATGTTGTATCCATCATGAGTGTCTGACAGAGTGATGTTCTTCTGGATTTTAGTTGTGAAGGTTCCATCGTTGTTTTTCTCTGTTTGTGTGTGAAAGTCTTGTTGGAGATTCCAGGTGAGTTCAGGAGGGGAGTGTGGACAGGGAGTGACAGCTGAGCAGGTTATAGTGACACGCTCATTCTCCTTCAGATCACCTGAGATGTTGATGGTGGGTCTCCAAGGAGAATCTGTGTTTCACATCAGGCACAATGTAGATGATGAAATGCTACATATATCATGTACTTAATTATTAATGTCATCATCGACCATTTCAGCTTAATGCCTCTGAGCAGACGGGTCGCCACAGTGGATCAGAGTCTGGATGGATTTGATATGATTTTACACCCGGATGTCCTTCCTGACACAAACCCCCCAAGCACGGGGGCTTTTCAGATATTAATATTAACATGGATATTTTCACTGGAGTGACGTGAAGAGTTGATAGCAAGTCATCGTGTATGTGGAAAGCCATCATGAAGATTACAAAATTAAATAAAATCCTTTTTTAAAATAACTACTGATGTTGCTGATAATAGGCAGCACGGTGGATTAGTGGTCAGCACTGTTGCCTCACAGCAAGAAGATTCCAGGTTCAATTCCCGGCCCGGTGGGTCTTTCTGTGTGGAGTTTGCATGTTCTCCCGTGCTTGCGTGGGTTCCCTCCGGGTACTCCGGCTTCCTCCCACAGTCCAAAAACATGCAGGGTAGGTTAATTGATCATCCCAAATTCTCCCTAGGTGTGCATGTGAGTGTAATTGGTAGTTTGTCTTCTATGTGGCCCTGGATAGACTGGCGACCTGTCCAGGGTGTACCCCTGCCTTTCGCCTACTATGCGTCGGGATAGGCTCCGACAGACCCCCGTGATACCCAATAAAGCGGGTATAGATAATGGATGGATGGATGTTGCTGATAATCTCTCATACATACTTAACCATTTACTTATGGTCTTTTTCAGTGCAGAATTAAAAACTTTAAATAAACAAACTTTCTTACCTTTAACTGTGATTTGAAGACTTTCACATTCAGCTGTTGCTCTGAACGGTTCGTTCTCAATCCTGAAGAAGTACGTTTCTGAGTGACTTTGACTCAAGTTAGAAAACAAACTGGTGCAGTTGTTCTCTCTCAGGTTTCCAGTCAGTGTTATCGGGTAGGTGTTCGTTTGTTTACTGCTATTGAAAATCACATTATCTTGTTTTTTTAAATCATGATTATTTTTCATCCAAATTCCATATATAGTTCTGTTTTTGTCAAATTTATCATTTTCTCCATCTATCGTACTATATTTACATGGGATTTGTAAACAGGATCCTTCCAGAGCTTCCATCTTCTCCGGTGTAGTAATGTGGAGGTTTACTGGTCCAGGACAAGCAGCCCAAACACCTGTAAAATATTCACATTAACTATATTGAAAAAAAAGATTTTAACTTGATTAAAAATGAGTCTAATGCAGTTATTTATTCATTTGTCTCAGATTCATTTTTTAGATCTAAAATAACCAGGAAGCAAAATGCAAAAGACTTTGTGGAAATGTGTGTTTGTAATATTACTGATAACTTCAGAGTGTTTAAAATTTTACAAATGTAGAATCTAAAAGATAAAATGTTTAATGTGAGCAGTTATCCTCTAAATACTCGTATTTGTATCTGTCACTTCATTTTATTATAAATAATGTCAAAGGTTCTGCTCTGTGTGAAGTATCACAGACTGTGAGTTTATTTTGTATTGAAATGTTATAAAGTTTTTTGTTTAGTGTGAAGTACTTCTGAGTCGTTAGTAGTTTAACTACAGTAGAAGGTGATTGTTTGGGAGTTTGACTCAGAGAAAACCTTTACAACATAAATATCCTAAAAACCTCAAACATTATGAAGCAGTGGGACTCAACTGTGGATTATATATATTAACAGACTGTCTCTTTGTACCAGATATTTACTTTTAACTACATTTTCATTACTGCTGAACGCCCATGTCACATCATAGATCATTCGTGACTGTAAACCACAAAGAAATGTTACAAAACACCCAAACATATGCAGATAGATAGTATAAAGACACTTCTTTAAAACTTTACACTTTCTCAATTAAAATAAACAGCTAAAGAAATGTTCTTTTAAACTTAAAAAAAAATCACATGTCATCAATTAGGCAGAAATTCTAAACAATGTTTCACATGTGAAGCTGAAAGAAAATACATGAAAACATTCACTTTAATTAAGAGTATTGACCTAATGATTCGCTGTCCAACTTATTAATTATTTCTGTCAAAAGAAAAACCCAACAACTCACCAGAGACACCGAAGACCCCCACTATCAGCACATTCACACACAGACCTGCCATCAAACCGTCACCTGGACTCAAAAACAATATGTTTACTTAAAATTTCACCTTTGGATCCTTAAATCTACTTCATCTTTTAATGTTTTTTGGTTACATTCTTTTTTACATTACAATTTAACATCCAATTTAAATTTTAAAAAAGGTTCAACAACAAGACAGATTTGTAATAAATCAAACCCCAACAAATACCACAGTATATCCATCTGTATTCTACATAAAAAACAACATTATTATATACTTTAAATTAGTGAGCTAAAAGTCAGTAAGTAAAATCAATGAACATAAAGTCTCTTACCAGACACACAACTGACTACAAGCAGCTTGTGGAGGATGTGAAGAACGAAATGGTTGCGTTTAGAAATATTAATGCACAGCAACAGAGCACAACTTCCTCATTTAGCTGGTTTGACTTCAAACTCAGTTAACTTCCCATAATTCAAGACAACAGCAAATTATTGGAATCAGTTTTCCAATCACTTCCATGTCCACAGGATGCCACCTGTGCAACAAATCCAGTTATGAAATTTCCTTCTAAATATTCCACAGTCAACTATCAGCTGTGTTATAAGAACATGGGAGTGTTTGGGAATGACAGCAACTCAGCCAGGAAGTGGTAGAGCACGTAAACTGACAGAGCGGGGTCAGCAGATGCAGAAGCTCACAGTGCAAAGAGGAGTCAATAGCCACAGACTTCCAAACTTAATGCGGCCTTCAGATTTGTTCAAGAACGGTACACAGAGAGCTTCATGAATGGGTTTCCATGGCCGAGCAGCTGCATCCAACCATACATCACCAAGTGCGATTCAAAGCGTTGGATGCTGTGATGTAAAACACGCCGCCACTGGACTCTAGAGCAGTGGAGATCTGTTCTCTGGAATAAGTAATCACGCTTCTCCTTCTGACAATCTGATGGACGAGTCTGGGTCTGGTGGTTGCCAGGACAACGGTACTTGCAATAATTAGTTTAAGTTATTTAACCTAAATGTGATTCTACAAGCCACTGAATTATGAGATGTACTTAGTTTTTCTAACACTTTTTTCTGTAAAAACCTTTACTGGCTGTTAAAAACTAACAAACATCTACAGAAATGAACTGTGAAATAAATCAATACTTAATAAAGATAACAGTTCAGCTGTCAAATATCCACCCAAAACAAAAAGAAAACATTGCAGAGGCTCCACTTTTAAATTATCAAAGGATCCAGATATTAAGAAAATTACTTTTTACCATTTAGACAGATGTCTGCTGATGTCTGCTTCCCCACATCATTTGTGGCCACACAGTAATAAACTCCTCCAACTGTCACATTCAGGATGTAAAAGTCTCCTTCAGCTACTTTCATGTCTCCATCTTCACTTTTCTTGAACCAGGTGAAGCTGCTGACGGGAGGATTGGCTCTGCTGGAGCAGGTCAGCTTCACCCAGCTACCTGCTGACACCAAACCTGATGGACTGATGGATGCTGAGGTGTCCTTAGGAGCATCTGAGGAACATGTGACACTCGTGAACTTTATTGATCAGAAACAGCTCAACTCTGATGTGTTAACAGGATCACTTACATGACACACTGAGAGTCTTTTCTGTCTGTGAGGTCTTGAAATGTTTTCCTTCATTCACAGGATATCTGACAGAACAGCTGATGTTGTATCCATCATGTGTGTCTGACAGAGTGATGTTCTTCTGGATTTTAGTTGTGAAGGTTCCATCGTTGTTTTCCTCTGTTTGTGTGTGAAAGTCTTGTTGGAGATTCCAGGTGAGTTCAGGAGGGGAGTGTGGACAGGGAGTGACAGCTGAGCAGGTTACAGTGACACGCTCATTCTCCTTCAGATCACCTGAGATGTTGATGGTGGGTCTCCAAGGAGAATCTGGGTTTCACATCAGACACAATGTAGATGATGAAATGCTTCATATATCAAGTACTTAATTATTAATGTCATCATCGACCATTTCAGCTTAATGCCTCTGAGCAGACGGGTCGCCACAGTGGATCAGAGTCTGGATGGATTTGATATGATTTTACACCCGGATGTCCTTCCTGACACAAACCCCCCAAGCACGGGGGCTTTTCAGATATTAATATTAACATGGATATTTTCACTGGAGTGACGTGAAGAGTTGATAGCAAGTCATCATGTATGTTGAAAGCCATCATGAAGATTACAAAATTAAATAAAATCAGTTTTTAGTTTTGTCTTTGTTTACAATAACATCTGATGTTGCTGATAATCTCTCACACATATTTAACCATTTACTTATGGTCTTTTTCAGTGCAGAATTAAAAACTTTAAATAAACAAACTTTCTTACCTTTAACTGTTATTTGAAGACCTTCACATTCAGCTGTTGCTCTGAATGGTTTGTTCTCAATCCTGAAGAAGTACGTTTCTGAGTGACTTTGACTCAAGTTAGAAAACAAACTGGTGCAGTTGTTCTCTCTCAGGTTTCCAGTCAGTGTTATCGGGTAGGTGTTCGTATGTTTACTGCTACTGAAAATCACATTATCTTTGTTGTTTAAATCATGATTATTTTTCATCCAAATTCCATATATAGTTCTGTCTTTGTCAAATTTATCATTTTCTCCATCTATCGTACTATATTTACATGGGATTTGTAAACAAGATCCTTCCAGAGCTTCCATCTTCTCCGGTGTAGTAATGTGGAGGTTTACTGGTCCAGGACAAGCAGCCCAAACACCTGTAAAATATTCACATTAACTATATTGAAAAAAAAGATTTTAACTTGATTAAAAATGAGTCCAATGCAGTTATTTATTCATTTGTTTCAGATTCATTTTTTAGATCTAAAATAACCAGGAAGTAAAATGCAAAAGACTTTGTGGAAATGTGTGTTTGTAATATTACTGATAACTTCAGAGTGTTTAAAATTTTACAAATGCAGAAATCTAAAAGATAAAATGTTTAATGTGAGCAGTTATCCTCTAAATACTTGTATTTGTATCTGTCACTTCATTTTATTATAAATAATGTCAAACGTTCTGCTCTGTGTGAAGTATCACAGACTGTGAGTTTTTATTTTGCATTGAAATGTTATACAGTTTTTTGTTTAGTGTGAGGTACTTCTGAGTCGTTAGTAGTTTAACTACAGTAGAAGGTGATTGTTTGGGAGTTTGACTCAGAGAAAACCTTTACAACATAAATATCCTAAAAACCTCAAACATTATGAAGCAGTGGGACTCAACTGTGGATTATATATATTAACAGACTGTCTCTTTGTACCAGATATTTACTTTTAACTACATTTTCATTACTGCTGAACGCCCATGTCACATCATAGATCATGTTTCACAGACATTCGTGGCTGTAAACCACAAAGAAAACACCCAAACATATGCAGATAGATAGTATAAAGACACTTCTTTAAAACTTTACACTTCCTCAATTAAAAAAAAAACAGCAACAAAAAAGAAATGTTCTTTTAAACTTTTTAAACTCTTTTAAAATTTACATTTCATCAATTAGGCAGAAATTCTAAACAATGTTTCACACGTGAAGCTGAAAGAAAATACATGAAACATTGACTTTAATTAAGAGTATTGACTTAATGATTCACAGTCCAACTCTTTAATTATTTCTGTCAAAAGAAAAACCCAACAACTCACCAGAGAGAAAGAATAGAGACATAGACACACCGTCAAAGGTACAAGACAGGATACAAGGCCATTTTTGACTTTACATGCAAGTAATAAAATGTTGACTTGGATTCTAAATTTTACGGGGAGCCAATGGAGGGAAGCTAAAACTGGAGAGATGTGGTCTCTCTTGTTGATTCCTGTCAGCACTCACGCTGCTGCATTTTGGATCAGCTGGAGGCTGTTCAGAGAATTATAACAAAACATTACAGTAATCTAGTCTAGAAGATATGAACGCATGAATTAGTTTTTCAGCATCACTGTGCGAGAGGATGCTCCTAATCTTTGCGATATTACGGAGGTGGAAAACCCCGGTTTTACAAACCTGATTAATATGCTGTTTAAATGACAAATCCTGATCGAACGCCAAGGTTTCTCGCAGTTTTACTGGAGGCCATCACAAGACCATCTAATCCCTTCCTAAGCTGTTGGGGACCACAAACAACAACCTCTTTTTTATCAGAATTTAGGAACAAAAGATTTGTTACGATCCAGTCCATGATGTCCTTAAGACACGTCTGAAATTTGTCTAATGGTTCTGTTTCATCTGACTTCATGGACAGATACAGCTGCGTATCATCAGCATAACAATGAAAATTAATGCAGTGGTTCTGGATAATACTTCCTAAGGGCTGCATGTATAAACTGAACAGGATTGGCCCTAGCACTGAACCCTGCGGGACACCATAGCAGACCCTCGTCTGTACGAAAGAAACCTCGTGAACATGAACAAACTGGAATCTATCAGACAGATATGATTTAAACCAACCTAGAGCTGTCCCTTTAATCCCAACAACATACTCTAGTCTTTGCAGTAAAATGCTGTGATCTATAGTATCAAAAACAGCGCTAAGGTCCAGCAGAACCAGTATGGACACTAACCCATTATCTGAGGCTATAAGAAGGTAATCGGAGACTCAAGCCAGTGCTGTTTCTGTGCTATGATGCATCTGAACCCTGACTGAAAAATTTCAAATAGATCATTTCTATACAAATGGTCACACAGTTGGCTTGCAACTACCCTTTCCAGAATTTTACAGATTAATGGAAGGTTCGATATCAGTCTATAATTAGCTAAAATGTCTGGGTCAAGAGAGGGTTTTTTCAACCCTACAAGCAGCACGTGGAGGATGTGAAGAATGAAATGGTTGCGTTTAGAAATATTAATGTACAGCAACAGAGCACAACTTCCTCATTTAGCTGGTTTGACTTCAAACTTTATAAACTATCAATCATTCTATCATTTTTTCATCCACAAAAGAAAGGTGAAGTTTACAGCCAGGTCTCATTAATGAAAAGAAGAAGATAATAAAAATCACCACCTTTGTGGAAATTATTTATTGTATGCTTGTGGTCTTTGAGGAGGTGGAAACATACTTTATGTGATCACCAACTTTGATAAGTAGATACTTCAGTAGTTTCTAAAACAAATCTCTTTCCAGAAAGTGAATTTTGCAATTTACAATTCTTTTTTTTAAAGGTCAACTTAACCCAAAAGCAACAGAATTCACATTGATGTTACCTTTTGAAGAAGAAAAAAAGTACAAATGATAATACATTGGAATTTTGGAGAGTTCCCCAAAGTGATTTTCATGTTTAGAGAAGTTTTCTGTGTGTCTGACATGCATATTACAACATTACTTTTATCTGAGGTTATCATCAATAACCAGGACCTCTTCTGGTAAAATAAAAACATATATAGAAACAATTGGTAATAAAACTCACACTTAATGTAGTTCAGCCACAACTTAAAAAACTTAAAAATAAACAGCTGCAGCACATTAAGACAGAGAACCAACATGAAGAGCCAACATGAATAAGAGGAAGCGGTAACACTGAAATATACTTTGCAACATCTTGGTACTTTTCCATCCCATATCACTTCATTTTTGTTATGTGTGCACAACCAGTTCAACTGTAGACCAATAGCAACCATCAAAGTGCAGGTCAGGGTTGGACCGGACTCAACTCCCCATGCAGGATGTGCTCAGTACTGTGATGCTTTCAGGCGCTAAACTTTAATTTTCCACTAGAAATATGGTTCAATAAAACAGGGTATAGCGCCTGTGGAGGTGAATGGGCTTCCACATCACACCTGTTTACTGGTGTTAAGGTTCAGTTAAAGGGGTGTTCCTGTCTGTAGCCCCGCCCCCTCTTGGCTTTTCTGATTATAACAGCATTCTTCTTAGTTGTACATTCCTTCTTCTTAGTTGTACATTCATTCTTCTTAGTTGTACATTCATTCTTCTTAGTTGTACGTTCATTCTTCTTAGTTGTACGTTCATTCTTCTTAGTTGTACATTCAAACCACTGCTGAAAAGAGTTAAAGTTCTTAATAAGATGGTGGGAATGTGGACAGATAGTGGTGTTGAGGAACTCAAAAGAGCTCTTCAAAGCACAGACTGGGATGTTTTAAATGACTGTGATGATCTGGATGAGAGGGCTCAGATGACCTCTTCTCACGTTCTTTACTTGAGGGACTCAATCACCCCCCACAAGCATGTCAGGGGCGTTCCTAACCGTAAACGCTGGTTACATATACATTACATACATACTTTGTCCCACCAGAGGTTCACTTCACTGCCATGGGATCATGTTTAAACGTTCCTGTGCTTTGCTGCCCTCGTGTGGTCAGAGGTGGTATAGTCTGAGACGTCTCAGGTCTGATCCAACTCAAACACTCTGGTCAGACAGTTATGACAAAAAAAAAAAAAAAAAGAGTTCCACATCAACAATTTTGTGGAGGCAAACGCTAAAAACATTGACCAAAATACATGATATTTACAGTGTTACTTATGTACAGTATACTGAATACAGTATTACAGTTTCAGAAAGTATTAATTACTGATGGTAAATTCAAGTGTTTCACCTCTAACTATCAAAAGCTGTTAAACCAGCTTTTAATTAGTTTGAACATTAAAGAGGCAAAAACATTGCTGCATTGACAATTACAATACAGAAATTATAAAGTTTAATTTAATATTAAGATAATTTAAAAGCTTATCATTTTAGGTTTATTTTGGGGTAAAATTTTAAATTTCAAATGTCCAACAAGTATTTGGACTTGTGTTATTTTTTTAATTTACCTGCACATTAAATCTTGAAGTGGATGTTTTTCCTGGATCTTTCTTACCTTCACTTGGAGAGTGATGAGTTGTAACGGTGTTGCGATGACCTCCAGAACTGTGTGAAACCTGTTGATCAGGAATTGTCATTTAAACAGCATATTAATCAGGTTTGTAGGATTGCGTTTTTCCACCTTCGTAATATCGCAAAGATCAGGAGCATCCTGTCAGGTTCAAGCAACCTAAAACATTTATTTTCTAAAAGGGAAGAGAGAAAGAATGATGCTGAAAAACCAATTCACCTGGTGGTATCTTCTAGACTAGATCACTGTAATGTGTTGTTGGCTGGATGTCCAAATAATTCTCTGAACAGCCTCCAGCTGATCCAAAAAGCAGCAGCGTGAATGCTGACAGGAATCAACAAGAGAGACCACGTCTCTCCTGTGTTAACTTCCCTCCATTGGATTCCCGTAAAACTCCAAATCCCATTCAACATTTTATTACTTGCATATAAAGTCCAAAGTGCCCAAATATTTGCAAGACCTGATAGTACCGTACGTTCCTAATAGAGTTCTCCGTTCTCAGGGTGCAGGTTTACTCGTAGTTCCTAGAAGATCCAAATGTAGATTTGCAGAAGTCTAAGCAGAGATGCCCAGACCTCCTTCACCCCAGAGAGAGACAAACTCTCTCCAGCGTGTCCTGGGTCTTCCCTGGGGTTTCCTCCCGATGGGATATGCCTGGAACACCTCTCTGGGGAGGCGTCCAGGAAGTATCCTACACAGATGCCTAAGTCGCCTCAGCTGATTCCTCTCAATGTGAGGGAGCAGTGGCTCTACTCCTCCCAGATGACTGAGGTTCTCCCCCATTTCGGCCGCTTGTACCCGTTAGGTCATTACCCAAAGTTCATGGCCATAGGTGAGGGCGGGAGCGTAGATTGACCGGTAAATTGAGAGCTGAGCCAGTTGAGAACCAAATTGTCATTTGCAATGACGATCAGGCCGGGAGGCAGGACAAAAGACAAGACAGTAACGCTCCTTTCTATATTGTCTCAGAAGAAATCTGGATTTGTTCGTGAGGACACAACAAACGTTTTCCAGCTTTAGTTGGTTTAGCTGGTCTACTTTTACAGCCGTCCCAATCAGAGATCAAAAGTCACTTTCCAAGGCCTCAACAAGCGTCTGCCACACCTGTCATGTCAGAAATAAACAGATGCAAATCCAGTGATGTGCATGATGCCACGTGCACTTATGGACACCCTCATGTTTGAAGTCAGATTTAGACAGAGAGGCTGCTCCTCCCCATCACGGCCTTCTAGGTGACACTGTCATTACCGACAACAGTTAGAGCCTGAGACGCAGTTGGAGCAGGTAGAGACGGAGAAAACAGCGAGTGTTTGTTTATAACACTGCGATTCAGGTAAACTTTACAAAAATCTGACTGAACCAAACTGAAGGTTGTGTCATGAGGAACGACTGACATGGAAAACTAAACAAACACATGTACTAAAATTATGACTAAATTATGAAACACAATGACAGGCTGAGGAAACCATTTGCAAAAATGAGTATTAATACAAAAAAAACTTGCAACTTGTAAAGAGACGGAAAATTTTAACTGATCAAAAGCTGTTAATCACTGAACTTCTTCGACTTTGACAGCCGCTTCAGCCACAGCATCAAAGAGAGGTGTCAGTTACACTTCAGCAAAACTTCAGAGTTTTTGTAGCAAAAGGAGGTGAACTGAAGCAGATTTTGTACAGGAACTCAGTCCACAACTGTCCTGTAAAGAAATGTAGAGGCACCGACATGCTGCACTGTAACTCCTCCCAACTGTTGCCATGCGGGTGGTTAGTGCCAAAATAACATCCATGTGAAAGACAGCATGCAAGTCTTCACAGGAGAACACTGCACAACCAGAGGAGAGAACACTGGATGACCTGAGACGTGGTTCTGATAAGAAAAGGGAGCAGCTGCATGTGGTCGTACTGGAACTGCAGCAGCATTTTTCCTCTAAGATAAATGACTAAGTGAACGTGCACTCTCACTCATGATGCAATACAATCTCCACCTCCAGCCAACAGAAATACAGCAACTCCCTTGTGTGAGAACCGTCATCAGCAGCACATCAGTATGACAGGTGTATTTGTTTCATTAACAGTAAGTGCTCTCAGTTCAGATTAAACATCAGACTGAACTGTGAGTTGATGAATTGTTGTTATAAAGGTTTATTATCACATTCTTTTAAATATGCAGTAAAAGTCACAAAAAGCAAAAAAAAACAACAAAAAAAACAACAAATATTTCAGCTCTGGTTTTCTTTAATACCACATACTGATTGAACCATCTGATCATGAAAGACAAGACCGTCTCATTTATCAATAAGTGTCACATGTCAGTCTGCAGCCAGACCCTCCTGTTTGAGAAACCGGGAGCTGCTACGCCCGGTTTTCTGGGCGTGACGGTTGTCAAAGATGTAAACAGCAGCTGATGCTGAGAACTGCACAACTAAACCTGCCAGACATCCTGCGTTCACTATTCTTGGGGGGAAGAAGACACAGCTTTAAGTAACAAAACCACCTGACAGTAAGTAAAATATGTGTCTAGTTTAAGTAGGATTATATTAGTATTTTGCTCCAACAGCTCCAACCTCTTCGTAAAGTTTGCGGATGACACGACTGTGGTGGGCCTCATCAACAACAATGATGAGTCAAACTACAGGAGCGAAGTGAGCCGCCTGGCTGAGTGGTGCAGCGACAACAATCTCTCCCTGAATGTGGAGAAGACCAAGGAGATTGTTGCTGACTTCAGGAGACAACACACCCAGCATGCTCCTCTGACCATCAACGGTGCTGCTGTGGAGAGGGTGAGCAGCACCAAGTTCCCTGGTGTCCTCATCTCAGAGGACCTCTCCTGGACTGTTAACACCGCATCACTCACCAAGAAGGCACAGCAGCGCCTCTACTTCCTCCGCAAACTGCGAAGAGCCAGAGCCCCGGCCCCCATCAGGTACACCTTTTACAGAGGCACCATGGAGAGCATCCTGACCAGCTGCATCACCGTGTGGTACGGATCCTGCACCGCAACCTGCCGCAAGTCTCTCCAACGTGTCGTGAGAGCAGCTGAGAAGATCGTTGGTGTCTCCCTCCCCTCACTTCAGGACATTTACAGCAGCCATCTGACTCCAAAGCCCTCAGCATCGTGAGAGACCCCACCCACCCGTCACACAGCCTCTTCAGTCTGCTGCCATCGGGGAGGAGGCTACAGACCCTCCGGGCCAGAACCAGCAGACTGAGGGACAGTTTCATCCACCAGGCCGTCAGGACGCTGAACACTCTCCCTGCTCTTCCACCGTTTCCCTCCCTGCCCCCCCCCCCCCCCTCACTCACTCTGATCTCAGTATCTGCACCAGGCACTTTTGGCAGAACTGGACCGTCTACTTTGCACCAGGTCACTTTAATCAGACCGAAAAAACTGTTGTACACTTAAACCAAACCTCATGCCATAACTCGTTTCTTTAATTTGCACTTTGTGTTTAAAATTTATTTATTGTGTAAAACCGAGGGTTTGAGAGTAACGTAATTTCGATTCTCTGTATGTGTCTCACATGTAGTAGAATTGACAATAAACTTGACTCTGACTCTGACTCTCTGACTTGTTTGCTGACAGCTGATTTTCCATGTTGATAGTTGATAGAGTTTGAAGTCAAACCAGTTAAGTGAGGAAGTTGTGCTCTGTTGCTGTGCATTAATATTTCTAAACGCAACCATTTAATTCTTCACATCCTCCACAAGCTGCTTGTAGTCAGTTGTGTGTCTTAATATATATATATATATATATATATATATATATATATATATATATATACCTTTTTTTAAATTTAAATTGGATGTTAAATTTTAATGTAAAATAGATTGTAACTAAAATGTAAGATTTAAGAATCCAAAAGTGAAATTTAAAGTAAACATATTGTTTTTGAGTCCAGGTGACGGTTTGATGGCAGGTCTGTGTGTGAATGTGCTGATAGTGGGGGTCTTCGGTCTCTCTGGTGAGTTGTTGGTTTTTTCTTTTGACAGAAATAATTAAAGAGTTGGACTGCAAATCATTAGGTCAATACTCTTAATTAAAGTCAATGTTTCATGTATTTTCTTTCAGCTTCACATGTGAAACATTGTTTAGAATTTCTGCCTAATTGATGAAATGTGATTTTTTTTTAAGTTTAAAAGAACATTTCTTTTGCTGTTTTTTTTTTAATGGAGGAAGTATAACGTTTTAAAGAAGTGTTTTTATACTATCTATCTGCATATGTTTGGGTGTTTTGAAACAATTCTTTGTGGTTTACAGCCACGAATGATCTATGATGTGACATGGGCGTTCAGCAGTAATGAAAATGTAGTTAAACGTAAATATCTGGTACAAAGAGACAGTCTGTTAATATATATAATCCACAGTTGAGTCCCACTGCTTCATAATGTTTGAGGTTTTTAGGATATTTATGTTGTAAAGGTTTTCTCTGAGTCAAACTCCCAAACAATCACCTTCTACTGTAGTTAAACTACTAACGACTCAGAAGTACTTCACACTAAACAAAAAAACTTTATAACATTTCAATACAAAATAAAAACTCACAGTCTGTGATACTTCACACAGAGCAGAACGTTTGACATTATTTATAATAAAATGAAGTGACAGATGCAAATACGAGTATTTAGAGGATAACTGCTCACATTAAACATTTCATCTTTTAGATTTCTGCATTTGTAAAATTTTAAACACTCTGAAGTTATCAGTAATATTACAAACACACATTTCCACAAAGTCTTTTGCATTTTGCTTCCTGGTTATTTTAGATCTAAAAAATGAATCTGAAACAAATGAATAAATAACTGCATTGGACTCATTTTTAATCAAGTTAAAATCTTTTTTTTCAATATAGTTAATGTGAATATTTTACAGGTGTTTGGGCTGCTTGTCCTGGACCAGTAAACCTCCACATTACTACACCGGAGAAGATGGAAGCTCTGGAAGGATCCTGTTTACAAATCCCATGTAAATATAGTACGATAGATGGAGAAAATGATAAATTTGACAAAGACAGAACTATATATGGAATTTGGATGAAAAATAATCATGATTTAAACAACAAAGATAATGTGATTTTCAATAGCAGTAAACAAACGAACACCTACCCGATAACACTGACTGGAAACCTGAGAGAGAACAACTGCACCAGTTTGTTTTCTAACTTGAGTCAAAGTCACTCAGTAACGTACTTCTTCAGGATTGAGAACGAACCGTTCAGATCAACAGCTGAATGTGAAAGTCTTCAAATAACAGTTAAAGGTAAGAAAGTTTGTTTATTTAAAGTTTTTAATTCTGCACTGAAAAAGACCATAAGTAAATGGTTATTTAAGTTGAAGTAATTTGATTCTGAAATTAAGAGCAACATCAGTAGTTCAGGAAATCAGATTACTTTAAGACTTGTTTTTTTTTTCATTGCCCTGTTATAATACTAATAATACTAAACTGTTTCACCATAAAAAAAAAAAAATAAAAAATGGGGGGGTTGTGTCAGGAAGGGCATCCGGGTGTAAAATTGTAACAAATCCATCCAGACTCTGATCCACTGTGGCGACCCGTCTGCTCAGAGGCATTAAGCTGAAATGGTCGATGATGACATTAATAATTAAGTACATGATATATGTAGCATTTACATATTCACCTGGTTCAAGAAAGGTGAAGATTGTTGTGAAAATTATTTCTGTTAAATAATTACGGTACAGGAAAGCTCCGTTTTGAGAAGATTATTAAGCTGTACAGCTGAGAATCACACAGTTGAACACGGTCAGCAGAGTGAGTCCGCCTCAATGAATTACACACAGATTTTATACACTTGCATGTCCTTGAGCACAAACGGGGATTGTTCTCTCCCTGTCAGAAATATAGTTCCCTCCTTACTCCTCTCCAGCAACTGTCGGAGACTTATGATTACCTTTTGTGAGAACCATCCTCCACCAGTATGCAAGTGAGAAACCAGACAGAGTGAAAAGTACTGAATGAACAATGAACAAGCAACAGATAATAGCAAAAGACACTATAATAACTAACTTAAAAAACTATATTTCTCAATTTCCCTTACAAGATGGAGACATGAAAGTAGCTGAAGGAGACTTTTACATCCTCAATGTGACAGTTGGAGGAGTTTATTACTGTGTGGCCACAAATGATGTGGGGAATCAGACATCAGCAGACATCTCTCTAAATGGTAAAAAGTTATTTTCTTATTATCTGGATCCTTTGATAATTTAAATGTGGAGCCTCTGCAATGTTTTATTTTTAATTATCTATATTTAATTTAATTTGATTTAATTTAATTTAACTGAGGTTGTCCTGATGGATCTCCAGTCTGGAAGATTCTTCGTTGCATCATTGCGATCATCTTCCTGGTTGGAAGTGTTTGGTGAGAATCAAATAAAATCATCCAGACGGATCTTCTTGTTTTTATATAAATTTATCAGTATATTGAACAGAAGTTTATGATTTTATGAGCCTGTTTTCAGACAGATGTTGATTTTAATTTTCTATTTCTCTCTTTCTTCTTGTGATTTATTTAACAGTATTTTCATCTGGATGAAAAAAACAAAGGAGACAAATTCAAGAGTTCAACAGCTGCAGGTGGGAAATTTTACTGACCTTTGCTAAAGTCATGTACTAAAGGTTGTATTTTACTCTTAATTAGCACATGTTTAACACATGCACATATGTCTGTACTGAAAATGTTATCATGAGTCATTATGTAGATGGAATTTAAATTGAATATATTTACAAATGTTGATGTTTTTACAGAATCAAATTCACAGAGGAACAGAAGAAGAAAACATCCATCTTGGAGAGATCAAAGTCTCCAAACAGACACCTGGACCATCTTCTACCTCAGTGCAGGAAAGCAGACAGGAGCTGGATACGATCTATTCACAGGTTCTAGTGTCTGGACCAGAACATCGATTACCACAGACTGATGATGGTCCAGAAGATCTCTATGCTCAAGTCAAGAAAAAGCTGAGCTGTGATTTTTAAATTAATTTCCCACCTGAACGTTAACTGGTATTAGACCTGCTGTTTCAGATGTGATTATGACACAGTGAGATGTCAAAGATTCTCCAAAGAACTGAGATATCAGTCCGTATTGAGGAAAACACTGGAAACAGCATGTCATCAGTTTATTTATTACACAGTGTTGCATCATAGGTGGTAACTGAGCTGCTGACTGACACCTGGGTTCTCATGAAGTGACTGATTAAAATTTAAATGACTTCTTAGTTGACTATTATTACAAAAAGAAGGACACCATAATTTAAAGAGAGTTTATATTCAACATGGTCTTTCAGGCTGAGGAACAGTTGTTGATGACAGACTGATCTCCAGATGTAGATGTTTCTACTGATAAAAGACTTGTGGATGAACGACTTTCAGATTCTTCACGGCTGCTAAACTTCCTGAAGCTGACAACAACTCCCAGACATGAGTGGTGGCTTGTTTCAGACCTCAGAGTGGGAACCAGCAGCTGTGCAGCTTCTGTTGGTTGTTAAGTTGATAAGTTACATGTTTGATTAACCGCCTGAGTAAAAACTGATGGAAATTATTTTCTTTATAGAAGAGTTTTATTGTAAAATGATTTATTCTCTGTTTGTTTAAAACTATATGGCTGCACATTTGTATCTGTATTGAATAATAAACCTGGACAAAAACCTGAATGTTATTTTACTTTCTAGAGTTTTAGACAGTTTATTATAATACTTTTATGAAATAATGTATTTAAATTGACAGCTGAATTGATATCTTTATTAGGTATGGATTTATTTTACAGTTTATCTATGAAGATGTTTGTTAGTTTTTCACAGCCAGTAAAAGTTTTTACAGAAAAAAGTGTTAGAAAAACTAAGTACATCTCATAATTAAGATGCTTGTAGAATCAATGTAAGGAGAATTGTTGTAATGTTGTCCTGGTCTGACCAAACATTGGTTATGTAAGATGTTTTTCCAATTGTTCGCTTTTCTGGGAAAAGCTTGTTATTTTGAGAGTAGAGCTGGGAAAGGTTCTGCTATTATGATAACATGTCCTGAGAGAGGTTCCTGGTTAGGACAACATGTTTTGCACAACAGGATCTTTGACAAGAGCAAAGTTTCGTCTGTGACAAGGGTCTGGCGCCCCCTTTTCACACACGAATCTTGGAATATAGCGACGGAAAGTCTGTGCCCGGGTCAGAGTCAGCTGCGGGTCACGTACGGATGCCCAGCAAGGTTGGAAGCTGCTTTTACCGGGACTGTTTGGCTCTCCAGTCCGTGTGTCAACGGTAAGAATGGAATGCTTCGCCTATGTATGGATTGTGCTATGCTCTGCGGGGGATAAATTACATATTTAATCCTAGCACCATAGTAAATGAGAATAATGCATTTTTGACAACCAAAGTGGTTGAGAGAAATGCATTTATGATGAACCGAAGTGATTGCTTGAGCTATGCTCTGCAGGGGATACAAGAGAAGTTGGTCCTTGCATCATAGTAAATGTGGTTTCTGTATATATGAAAACCAAAGTGGTTGGCTCTGCTAGAGTCACAGTAAGTGTGATTTTATGTGCGCGTGAAATGCAGTTAACCAAAGTGAGAGACACTTTCATTAGTCAGTGTTCTTTTGTGTGTGTGAGTGTGTGTGAAATGCCTGTATGATATTCTATATGTATGCTTCGCTTATATAATCCAAGTTATATCCTTTACGTGTGCTTCGCCTATATAACCAAATAGATTGTTTGTACTATGCTTTGCGGAGAATAAAGATAAATATATGTATATTGTTAATCAGAGTCTGTGTGTGCTTTCTGTGTGCCTACCTCCGACGAACTTGAGAAAATTTCACACAACGATCACATTTAGGTGAAATAACTTAGACTAATTATTGTCTGTGTGACATTTTCAGTTTTTCACATCTTGTGGGGGAGTTTTGGTCCACTGCTCTTGGTAATTTGGTTCAGTTCATTAAGGTTTGTGGTCTTTTGTTTGTTCACGGTTGTCTTAAGTTCCCACCTCAGTATTTCACTCAGGTTCATGTCTGAACTTCAACTGGTTCATTTCATCACCTTGAATCTCTTTTCATCCATTCTGATGTAGATTTGATGTTGTGTTTGGGATCGTTTTCCTGTTACAGGACTCAGTTTCAGCCAAACTTCTACCAACTTCTATGTCAACTGTCTACCTGAAGACAGCAGCTCAAACAAAAGCTGTCAAAAGTGGAGAGATCTTTCAGTATGTTGGATGTCCTGCTGATGCTGTGACAGCTTCTGGTCAAACATCTTCTACATATCACACTTCTCAATATTTAACGACTGTTCAACAGAAGTTAATCTTTAGGATGAAAGAACAAACTTCACCTCTCAAACCAGGTTGAGACGACAACCCCGCAAAAATATAAGTTCCTCTTTTACACGGTCTGAGCAGGAAGGATGAAGACGTCTCTGGAAACAGAGTTGGTTTCTGTTGACTTTACATTTGATTTCAAACAGAGATGCTGCTTATTTGTTCTGCTGCTGATCAGTGAAATAAAAACATCTATCTTTTTAGATTTGACGAGGGTTTAGTGGACCATTCATGTGTTAAGAAAAAAAAATTACAATTTGTACAAATTCATTTTATTTTTTAAGTGTATTTTAATTGCATTTTTGAAATATTCTAAGTAAATTTTGACTGTAGAAGAAAACTCAACTCCGACTAAAACACTAAAGTGGAGAAGTTTCTTTTCTGAAACGTGTTTTCAGTGTAAGAGATGAAGGAGGAACGTCTGGTTTCAGCAGCACGTCTGTCTGTGAATGTGGTGACAGTCAACATGTTACTGAGTGTCTTTTTATTTTGCTGCACATTATGTTCATGATTATTCTGGTTTTACAGGTGTTTTAGCAGCTTAACAGCGTTTATCTATTTTATAACTGTAAGCTGATCTGACACAGCTGACAGGCTCTAATTCATAATTTGCATGTCAGAAACACACACACCCTAAACCTCTAAACACAGAAATGTTTCTTTATCTTTGTTCTTTATCTAGAGAAGCGTTATGTAGAAAATTTTTCTAAACATAAGCTCCACTTCAGATCACAGTTTTGATGTTTCACATTCAAGTGTGTGTGTGTGTGTGTGTGTGTGTGTGTGTGTGTGTGTGTGTGTGTGTGTGTGTGTGTGTGTGTGTGTGTGTGTGTGAAACTTTCCATGAGAAATGCCATGTAAATCATCCATTCCTCCACCATATGAAGCCGTTAAATCCTGCTCAGGATCACAGGAATCTACTGGTGTGTTTCCGGCTGTTTTCCTGCACCTGCACACTCGCTTGTGAAAGGAGGTCAGCAAATCAGTCTAATGTTGATGTTTTTGGATTTTAGGAGGAAACCAGAGCACCTGAAGAAAAACATGCAGGGACAGAACCCAAGCTGTGATTTGAACCAAGAACTTCTTGTTGTGAAGCTACAGTTGTGGTGGTCGGCTGGCATGCTACTCTCCTGGATTCATCTATCCATTATCCATTCCCGCTTACTCCGTCTCCAGGTCGCGGAAGGCAGTGGTACACTCCGGACAGGCCAATCGCAGGGCCACATACAAGACAGACAAACATTCACAACTACGAGCTATTTAGAATGATCAATTAACCTACCCTGCATGTTTTTGGACTGTCGGAGGAACCTGGAGTACCCGAAGGGAACCCACACAAGCACGGGGAGAACATGCAAACTCCACACAGAAAGACCAGGAGTCAAACCAGGAACCTTCTTGATGTGAGGCAGCAGTGCTAACCACTAAACCACCGTGCTGCCCTCTCATTGATTCAGTAGCTCAAAAAGCCTCCTTTTACACCAGTAACTTCATTGTTTCTGTATCACATTTGCAGTTCCTCACATCTCTGTGGAGGCTCTTGGTGACATAAAACACTTTCTTCTAAAAACTTGATCTTCAGTAAAAGGCAGTTGCACCAAGTAATTTTATATTAAACGTGATTGTACACATAACTGGAGCTTCTGCAACCAACATCTGTGAATGAACCTGCAGGATTAGTCCTCTGATGGTCAGTCTGTTATTTGTTGTATGAATTTTTAGTCAGATTTGACATTGGTGGTCTATTTTACAGCATCACATGTAAAAGTGGTTGAAGCTGAAACATTGACCTCAGCAGTCAAGTAGGGTTTATAATATTAGATACTGATATGCAGCAATGCTCAATCCTTATCTCAAACTCACAAAAATTGTACTCCAAACCAGTGCTCAATTAACTCAGTTTTATTTGAGTTTGGTTTTCTGGATGAGAGAAGTTAGACGTCTGTCACAGGAGCTGTGGTGACCAGAACACTGCTGGAGAGTGGCCATGAGTTTCTTTGTTCTGCTTCTACGTTTAGTTTACGTCTCAGATTCTGCTTCTATTTTAGACTTGTTTTGTCAATTTGACAGATCAGGTCAACCTGTGTCTCCTCTGGTAGCCTCCTCTTCTTCACCTGTCCAGCTCTGACGGTGTCCCATCTCTTTGCTGCACTTTTCATCTCCACTGGTCCTCCTCATAAGCAAAGCAGAAACGACATTACAAACAAATGTGTGATCCACAGCCAAGCTGCCACTAGATGTCAGTGTTTCCCATTTTTGTGTGGTCTGCCTCTCCCTCTCTCTATCATTGTTCATGCACACGTCAGAGCGTATGTGGTACCACGTGGTTCCTCAGAGACGCTGCTGGTAGGAACCACAAAGAAACCTCAGCATAACCCTCTTCTGTTTTTCAACTAAAATATGACACTATCTCACTATTATTTCTGCATATCAGTGCATGAGTTTAACAAATCTTGTATTATTATTATTTTTCAAATCTTTTCTGTTTTGAGATCGTGGTGGATGAGATCCATCTCATTTACAAATGGAAAGGAGGGTCACTCAGACCAGGTGGGGCCTTCTGGCACCATCAGCAGGTTACTTTTGAAGTTTTACTTTTACACCGTTTTTTTAACCCTCAAACTGATAATTCTGATGATAAGATCAAATTCTCCAAACGGACACCTGGACCATCTTCTGACTCAGTGCAGGAATGCAGACAGGACCTGGATTCGGTGTATTCCCAGGTTCAGGTGTCTGCACCAGTGAAGCGATTTCTACAGACTGTTGATGGTCCAGAAGATCTCTATGCTCAAATTAAGAAAAAATGAGTTTGTTCACCAAATGTACTTTTGAAATTGTGCACAAGATGCTTTTTAAAAAGTTGATCACTGACCAAAAACAGGAACATTGCTTACAGTTTCATTGAAGGAAACCCTCCGTCCTGCTGATGTCTCAGTCTGGTGCTGTTTTCTCACAGCTGCTGTCATCAGTGGTTTTTACCTCTTATGCATAAAAACAGAGATGTCAGAACCTCTTAAATCTTTGTAAGAGTAAAGGGGATAGAAAGTGGGAAAAGCAAATACATGAACTGACATGTTTCCAGAGTTTCAAGAAATTAGATTTAAGATTTTAAATATAATTTCATATATGCCATGTCAGCAGTATTCAGTGTTTCATTCACAAACGTCTCCTTTTTACTTGGACTCTGAAAATGTTGTTATTCCTGCATTTTTCACTTTCCGTTGACGCTTCATTTGTTGTTTTCCACTAAAGGCAGTTCATTTAATTTTCTTTTTCTTTTCTTTACAATTGTATTTTGTGTTTCAAATAAGAAAAGTCTCAACTTCACGTGCAGCTGTTGCTCTGAACGGTCTGTTCTCAATCCTGACATATTATGTCTGAATGTTTTGTTTGTAAATTATAAAATAAAGTGGTGCAGTTTTTCTGACTCATGTTTCCAGTTATGTTGATGGGATAGATGTTATTTTGTTTACTGCTGTTGAAAACCAGATTTCTTTCATCTGAATCCCATTGTGGATCATTTTTAATCCAGACTCCAATTATTTCTCTGCTGCCATTAAACTCTTTTCCTTCTTCAACAATAAAGTTACATGAGATTTGCAAACAAGATCCACTGAACGCTTCAATCTTCTTTGGTGCAGTAATGAAGAGTGATGGATTCTTGACGCAATCAGCTAAAACACCTGTAAAAGCAGAATAATGATGAACATAATGTGCAGCAAAACAACCTGAGAAGAAAGTTGTTGATCCACAAACTACATTTCAGCTGCAGCATGTCACACATGGAGATTTAAACAATATCACTATCAAACATCTGAGAGCAGAAATGATTCAAGTCTCCAATGAAAGTTAATGAACAAACATCTGACCTGAAAGAAAAAAGACGCTCAGTAACATGTTGACTGTCACCACATTCACAGAAACCAGACGTTCCTCCTCCATCTCTTACACTGAAAACACGTTTCAGAAAAAAAGAAACATCTACATTAGACCATATGAAAGAGGAAGTTGTCTTTCTGGCCATCGTCTGCAGAAAACATTTGGGGGTTTTGAGGATAACTTTAATCTCTGTCAAAGATAAGAGGATTCATTCACACATACGAGCTTCCTGTTAGTCAGAGCTTTGACTCTTCTGTTTATGTGCATCAGAGGTGTAAAACAATACCTAAATAAATATAAAAAAACGAGAAAGCAAGTTCCTTAAAAAAAAAACCACATGATATGGAGGCTAATTTTATCAAAATGCAGCAATGCTCTCGTGTTTTGTACCGTTTAACAAGTAAAAAGAAAGAAAAAACTACACTTTTCACCATCTAATATTACTTAAACCTTTCTAAATTACTGTATAGTTCACCTATTTGCTTCTTAAGATATATTTACATCTTGTGTACTAGGTAATTAGTTATATTTCATCATCATCCTCATCATCATCATCTCCACAGTCATTGACATAGCCTTAAACGGATGGATTCTTTGGTGTGCTTTTGAGACCAGAGTATCTTTGACTTTAGGGATGTACTTTGGCTGGACGCTGTGTGTGATTAATCTGGAAAAAAAACAACTCTTGAGCAGCAGATGAATTATTATGGAAGAAGTTAAAAAGACTGAAACTGGCAAGGCAAGGCAAGGCAAGGCAAGGCAAGGCAAGGCAAGGCAAGGCAAGGCAAGGCAAGGCAAGGCAAGGCAAGTTTATTTGTATAGCACAATTCAACAAAAAGGTGATTCAAAGAGCTTTACAGAGACATTAAAACACATTTATTGAAAGCATGGTTTAAATTGTAAACAAAAGAAAGAAAGAAAAAGAACAATAAGCCTGCGACCCTCCTCGTCTCCTGCTCGCTCTGGCCTCACTGATAAAACCGTAACTCGGAGGAGTCGACTTGATGAGCACAGCTGCACTGTTATTTTGGTCCAAACAAGTTTCAGTTAAAACCATAAAATCCAGGCTCAGTGACACAATCACAAATTACAAATGTTTTTCCAGCTAGAGACCTAACATTTAATAAAGCCAACTTAAGTGTTTCAGAGGTAGTATTATTTGCCCCCTCATGTTTAGGACCAGTCTGTTGCACACAAGAAGATTTTAGAGAGCAGCTCTCCGTGTTCTGACTGGGCCACAAATCCCCTTCTGTCACCTAAAAGTTCAGACATTTTAAAACCTTTTAGTAAACAGGGGCCCAGCCTGTCACGACTGCCATGCAGACCCTCCACACATCACACATCAGACTGCAGAGACAGAACATGATATGGTGTGGAGGGACTAAAGGGGGTGGGGCTGGGCACTGTGACTTCAGCGTTGACCTGCTCCATCATCTCCTCAGTGAATTTCAGGTGAGGGCAGGAGGGTGATGACCTGTCATGGGTTTGGCGGGCTGGGGATAGTCCTGGTGTCTGGTCCTGGTCAAAGGATTGGAGGCAAATAAGGGCCCCTCTTGCTCTTTCACACGGTCTAATGTAGATGTTTCTTTTTTTCTGAAACTAGTTTTCAATGTAAGAGATGAAGGAGGAAATTCTGGATATATACAGTTCAAACCAAAATAAAAAAATGTGTCTGTATCCTGTGAGATTTTTAAGGTGATTACTGGGATAATCATTTTTTCATGTGTGTTTGGTGAGTATCAAAAAGTAAATAAATAAAGTCATCAGCAGTGTCAGCTGGGATTTTCTGACTTTGCAGATATAGATTTCAGACTTCTTTGTTGTACTGAGACTGATTTCAGGTAGATGATGATTTTTCCTTTGATTTATCATTGCTGATTTATCATCTAGGACTTTAATGTGTTGGAGACGTTTAAAGGCAACATCTTTAATTGTACAACATCTGCAGGTAGGAAATATTTGATAGTGTTAAACTTTAACACACTCTTTGTTTAATCTCATTGTTTTTTTTTACGCACTGTATACTGCTTGTCTTATACGATAATTGTACACGTCAGAATATATATCTTGTATAAGTTGCTTATCTACATGTCATCTGTGACCTCCTTATTTTCAATAAAAGCCTCAAGAGGCCATCAGAGGGGGGGTGCGGACAGAGACGAGAGCAGCGGAGATGTGGCTGAGTTCTCTGTCCGTCCTCCGTGATGATGAATGAAAAACTTACTGACTTTGTCTTTCTTCTTTATTGTGTGTTTAATAAATGTTTAGGTCGTTTAAACCTGACATTTAATTGGTCCTTTGAGCCGGATCCCAACAAACCAAGGAATCCAGCAGGTGCGGACTTCAAGGAAACTGTGGACGTTTATAAATTTCAAGGCTGGTTTTCCGCCTCACCGGCTGGAGTCCAAGGTTGACTGGAGAACCCAAAGAAGACAGAGTCGGTAAGTGAAATATTGTTGTGTTACCCTGAAAGAATAGGGTGTTGAGGGGCGCCGGAGTCCGATAAAGTCCGTGAGAAAATACGTGAAAATTCTAGATACTGACGGTAAAAAGAGAAAAATAGACGGCGGAACCGATAGATTCCGTGGGTAAAGTGACGTCATTTCTGTGTTGGGTGATTGCGAGTGTGACTGGAGATACAAAACCACCAGGTATTTTGTCTCATGTAAAACCAGTAGGAATGTAAACAGCAACCTGTTGTGGAAGCAGAGGCGAGAATCCTCCACTTGTGAATCAAGTAGAAGTGAGGATTACCACTTCTGGTGATTTAATTGCTGTCCTACTGATGAAAAAGTCCAGGTGTTAGAATACCCTAGGTATTGAGACCGACCTGGACTAAAAACATCTAAAAAAAAAAAAATTAAAAAAAAAAAAAAATGGGGAAATGGATCAGTAAAATCAACCACAAAAAAGGATTGGTTTGTGAGGACTGGAAATACATGCAGAAAAAAGATCCGAAGTCAATAAAATACCTTAACCTGTGGATCAGTAAATATGGTTTTAAGGGAACTCTAAACTCACAGAAAATAGTTGAACTGCAGGATAAGATAACAATTGACACGAAATGGAACACCAAGAAGATGTGAAAACGCGGTTTTGCAGAAAGCCAGATATGGTTGAACGAGGCGACGAGGCGTGAACAAAGCGAAGGGAGGGGAGACAGAAAAAAACTGAGGTCATGTTTTACAGAGCAGATGAGATGGGGCTTGTACAAAGAAGACAGAAAGAAGAAAAAAAATTACGACGATAACAGAATTCTTTCTGACAGTGTCCCAATCTATCCACTGTTGCCCCCTCCTACCCTTCCGCCACCTGCGTGTATGCTTGACCTGACCCTGGTCAGCGCTTCATCTTTCTTCACAGCGGTGGACATCAGGAACACCTTTTTCTCTCCCCATTCATAAAGACAGTCGATCTTGGTTTGGTTTCAGATTTTTGATTGGAAGAAGGAAGAAGAAGAAGAAGAAGAAAAAAAATGCATGTTACAGGACTTTTGTATGATTAAAAAAGAATTAATCAAAGAAGCTTTATTAAATATCTTTCCAACTTTTCATTCATTTCCATCTTTTCACAAAAATGCATGTTTTGTTCAGATCCAAACAAGTGAAGAGTTGGCTGTTATAGAGCCTGAAAGAAAACCAGGAGAAGAAAACATCCATCATGGAGAGATTAAATTCTCCAAACGGACACCTGGACCATCTTTTGACTCAGTGCAGGAATGCAGACAGGAGCTGGATTCGGTGTATTCCCAGGTTCAGGTGTCTGCACCAGTGAATCGATTTCTACAGACTGTTGATGGTCCAGAAGATCTCTATGCTCAAATTAAGAAAAAATGAGTTTGTTCACCAAATGTACTTTTGAAATTGTGCACAAGATGCTTTTTAAAAAGTTGATCACTGACCAAAAACAGGAACATTGCTTACAGTTTCATTGAAGGAAACCCTCCGTCCTGCTGATGTCTCAGTCTGGTGCTGTTTTCTCACAGCTGCTGTCATCAGTGGTTTTTACCTCTTATGCATAAAAACAGAGATGTCAGAACCTCTTAAATCTTTGTAAGAGTAAAGGGGATAGAAAGTGGGAAAAGCAAATACATGAACTGACATGTTTCCAGAGTTTCAAGAAATTAGATTTAAGATTTTAAATATAATTTCATATATGCCATGTCAGCAGTATTCAGTGTTTCATTCACAAACGTCTCCTTTTTACTTGGACTCTGAAAATGTTGTTATTCCTGCATTTTTCACTTTCCGTTGACGCTTCATTTGTTGTTTTCCACTAAAGGCAGTTCATTTAATTTTCTTTTTCTTTTCTTTACAATTGTATTTTGTGTTTCAAATAAGAAAAGTCTCAACTTCACGTGCAGCTGTTGCTCTGAACGGTCTGTTCTCAATCCTGACGTATTATGTCTGAATGTTTTGTTTGTAAATTATAAAATAAAGTGGTGCAGTTTTTCTGACTCATGTTTCCAGTTATGTTGATGGGATAGATGTTATTTTGTTTACTGCTGTTGAAAACCACATTTCTGTCATCCGAATCCCATTGTGGATCATTTTTAACCCAGACTCCAATTATTTCTCTGTTGTCATTAAACTCTTTTCCTTCTTCAACACTAAAGTTACATGAGATTTGCAAACAAGATCCACTGAACGCTTCAATCTTCTTTGGTGCAGTAATGAAGAGTGATGGAGTCTTGTCACAATCAGCTAAAACACCTGTAAAAGCAGAATAATGATGAACATAATGTGCAGCAAAACAACCTGAGAAGAAAGTTGTTGATCCACAAACTACATTTCAGCTGCAGCATGTCACACATGGAGATTTAAACAATATCACTATCAAACATCTGAGAGCAGAAAAGACTCAAGTCTCCAATGAAAGTTAATGAACAAACATCTGACCTGAAAGAAAAAAGACCCTCAGTAACATGTTGACTGTCACCACATTCACAGACAGACGTGCTGCTGAAACCAGACGTTCCTCCTTCATCTCTTACACTGAAAACACGTTTCAGAAAAAAAGAAACATCTACATTAGACCATATGAAAGAGGAAGTTGTCTTTCTGGCCATCGTCTGCAGAAAACATTTGGGGGTTTTGAGGATAACTTTAATCTCTGTCAAAGATAAGAGAATTCATTCACACATACGAGCTTCCTGTTAGTCAGAGCTTTGACTCTTCTGTTTATGTGCATCAGAGGTGTAAAACAATACCTAAATAAATATAAAAAAACGACAAAGCAAGTTCCTTAAAAAAAAAATATTAACACACTTCCATTTCCTCTATATGTTCCTCACCGTGGCTGAAATCTCAGTTTTCTGTATCCTTCCCCAGAACCATGATGGTGAACCATCTTCGTTTTCAGCTCATTTGAGAGATTTTTTGAGAGCACAATGTTGTTACTCTTCAGAGAATAATCAAAGAGGCGGGAAACGTACAATTGCTGCTCTTAAATACTCTTTTTTATAATTGGGTTCACTTGTGTCTGGAGGTCAGGGGTCACTGAGCTTACCAAGCCAATTTGAGTTTCAAAAATTTGTTCTAAATGTTTTAACATCCATCACTCTGGAACCAACTTCCAGTTTGGGTTAAGGAGGCTGACTCCACCTCCACCTTTAAAACTAAACTTAAAACATTTCTGTTTAATAAAGCATATAGTTAGTGTATTTTTAGTACCTTAATGAGTCAGGGCCAGTAGTCAAAGCTGCAGCTTCAGGACCAGACTAGAGCAGCTCATTTTAAACATAGCCTCGGTGTAGATATGCTGTTATAGGCCTCTGCTGCAGGGGGGCACCAACATGGTCCACTGAGTGGTGCCTTTCACCTTCTCTGTTTCTCTTTGCCTTCTCTGTCTCTTCTTGACCTCAACCCTCATCTATTAACCGTATCCCATAAACTTAATTGTGGTCCATTGTTCTTGTAGTTTTTTGTGCTTGTCTGGCCCTTCTTTTCCTCTTCTGTGCATGTCCTGTGGACCAGAGCCTCAGGAGCTGCTTGCTGACCTGCAGTTCCACCTCTGACCATCCCAGTGTCTGCCTTCACCTGTCTGTATGGATGTCTGTTGGATACTTGCTGACATCCCGACCTGCAGTCCTCATCCCCTTGGATCACCGTCTATCCATATATCACCCATATTCACAGAAGTCTAATTGGACTACCAAGGACAGTTACTAATGTATCCTATCTTGTACCTTTGACGATGTCTCTATTCTTTCTTACTTCTTGCTCTATCCTGCTGGCCTTCTGCAAGAGGGTCCTACCTCATGAGCCAGGTCCTGATCCAGGTTTTTTCCCTCCCTCTGGGAGTTTTTCCTGCCACTGTTTGGCTTAAGGTTTTTCTTCCACTAGGGGAGTTTTTACCTGCCGCTGTTTATGTAATAATTGCTCGGGGGTCATGTTCTGGGTCTCTGGAAAGATCTTGGAGACAACTTGTGTTGTAATAGACGCTATATAAATAAAATTGAATTGAATTGAAAATGACAACAGTGTCCAAATTTGTGCACCTGCCTAATTTTGTTTAAACAATTATTGCACACTTTCTGTAAATCCTATGAACTTACTTTAACTTCTCAAAAATCACTGTGTGTGTCCTATATAATATATTTAACCGAAATGTTTTACTATAAGAAGAAAAAAAAAAAAAATATATATATATATATATATGTATATATATATATATATATATATATATATATATATATATATATATATAAATTCTCTGAACTACAGTTACATATCTAGTGGAGACACAAAGAATCCCTTATTACTATAATTACAAAAATGATAAAGATGTCCAATGAACGTTTAAAGCACCTGATAAAATGAAAAACACTTGAAAGAGTGTTTTAGTGACAATGACAGAAAAATGAACATCTGACATATGAAGATCAATATCTGCATTGAAGCAATCACCATGTTGTTAGGACAGCAGTGATGCTGTAATCTTGAATTATGGGAAGTTAACTGAGTTTGAAGTCAAACCAGCTAAATGAGGAAGTTGTGCTCTGTTGCTGTGCATTAATATTTCTAAACGCAACCATTTCGTTCTTCACATCCTCCACAAGCTGCTTGTAGTCAGTTGTGTGTCTGGTAAGAGACTTTATGTTCATTGATTTTACTTACTGACTTTTAGCTCACTTATTTAAAGTATATAATAATGTTGTTTTTTATGTAGAATACAGATGGATATACTGTGGTATTTGTTGGGTTTGATTTATTAGAAATCTGTCTTGAGATGTTCTCAATAATGTGAACTTAAATGTTGAACCTTTTTTAAAATTTACATTAGATGTTAAATTGTAATGTAAAGTATATTGTAACTAAAAATATTAAAAGATGAAGTAGATTTAAGGATCCGAAGCTGAAATTTAAAGTAAACATGCTGTTTTTTAGTCCAGGTGACGGTTTGATGGCAGGTCTGTTTGTGAACGTGGTGATAGTGGGGGTCTTCGGTCTCTCTGGTGAGTTTTTTAAATTTTTTTAAAAGTTTAAAAGAACATTTCTATTTTGTTGCTGTTTTTGTAATTGAGTAAGTGTCAAGTTTTAAATAAGTGTCTTTATGTTGCCTATCTTCGTATTTTTGGGGGTTTTGTAACATTTCTTTGTGGTTTACAACCATGAATGTCTGAAACATGATCTATGATGTGACATAGGCGTTCAGCAGTAATGAAAATGTAGTTAAAAGTAAATATCTGGTACAAAGAGACAGTCTGTTAATATATATAATCCACAGTTGAGTCCCACTGCTTCATAATGTTTGAGGTTTTTAGGATATTTATGTTGCAAAGGTTTTCTCTGAGTCAAACTCCCAAACAATCACCTTCTACTGTAGTTAAACTACTAACGACTCAGAAGTACTTCACACTAAACAAAAAACTTTATAACATTTCAATACAAAATAAAAACTCACAGTCTGTGATACTTTACACAGAGCAGAACGTTTGACATTATTTATAATAAAATGAAGTGACAGATACAAATACGAGTATTTAGAGGATAACTGCTCACATTAAAAATTTTATCTTTTAGATTTCTACATTTGTATAATATTAAACACTCTGAAGTTATCAGTAATATTACAAACACACGTTTCCACAAAGTCTTTTGCATTTTACTGCCTGGTTATTTTAGATCTAAAAAATGAATTTAAGATAAATGAATAAATAACTGCATTAGACTAATTTGTAATTGAGTTAAAATCTTTTTTTCCCATCTTGTTAATGTGAATATTTTACAGGTGTCGTACTGTAAATATAGTACGACAGATGGAGAAAATGATAAATTTGACAAAAACAGAACTATATCCATCCATCGGAGACCATATTTCAGGTTGTAAAGCAGCAGGAGGACACACAAGCGCAGACGTGACTAAAGTCAACTTTATTTATATACAGTTCAAACCAAAATAAAAGAATATTAAATGGTAATAAAACTTATTGTAGACAATGAAAATGTAAGCCAACAAGAAAAGATGAGTCTTCAAACAAGATTTCAAATGAATCAGTATTTATTTTATCATTTTTTCAGAGATTGCATAATAGCTCGTCTCAAAAGACCAGAAACAGAACCAGAATTTAGACTGGAATTGATCGATGTAATTAGTTTTGTGTTTGGTTTTAGTTTTCTTCTTCTGGTTTGGGGTTTTCTGGTTTTCTTGTGTTTTTGTTGTCAGAGCATTTTGAGATTTTTCATTCCTGCATGTGAAGCATTTTTTGTTGAATTAAAGGACTTTAGTTTGGCCTCCAGCTGCCTCAGTCTCCTGCATTTCATTCCTCTCCTCACCTCCCACGTCATGACAGATCAATGCAAGAACTGGTGTCCCAGTAAGGACCGTTTAGAGCTTAACAATCTATAATACTGAACTATGTCTACATGATTTATTTTTGCTGATTTCATATTTTACAGGTGCTTTGGCTCCCTGTCCTGGACCAGTACACCTCCACATCACTGCACCAAAGACAATGGAAGCTCTGGAAGGATCTTGTTTAAACATCCCATGTAAATATAGTGCTGTAGCTGGAGGAGAAGCAAACATTGACAACAAGAAAGAGATAGTTGGAATGTGGATGAAACAAAACAACAAGTATCCGGTCAATATTATTGGAAACCTGACTGAAAACAACTGCACCTCTCTGATCTCTAATTTGAACCAAAGTCTCGCAGACACGTACTTGTTCAGGATTGAGAACGGGGACTTCAAGGCAACAGCTGATTGTGATCCTCTTCACATAACAATCAACGGTGAGAGAGTTTAATTATTTTAAATGTGACCTTATTATACCCTCTGATAGTTTTCACAGTGTCGCGCAGAAGTCTTAGGCTGTTTTTGTCACTGACCAGTTATAAAATGTACATCAGTCAGCCTCTGGGTGACATGTACACAAAATAAAACCACATATGTTCACACCAAAATGACGTACAAGTACAGGTGAGTATTTACTGGGAACTCCCTCACAACAATATACAGCTTTAAAGGTTTCAGGAGACTTTTTCCTTCAGATGTTTGCTGATGTTTACATATTAAGACACTGCAAAATGTAAGAGATTTGATTAAACTTTGATGAATCTTAAACAGTGGTGAATGGAAAGCTCCTCCCCCTTTTCTCTGTCCTCTTCTGTTGGTAAAAACCTGTAAACCTTGTACAATTATAGATTCTCCTTGGAGACCCACCATCAACATCTCAGGTGATCTGAAGGAGAATGAGCGTGTCACTATAACCTGCTCAGCTGTCACTCCCTGTCCACACTCCCCTCCTGAACTCACCTGGAATCTCCAACAAGACTTTCACACACAAACAGAGAAAAACAACGATGGAACCTTCACAACTAAAATCCAGAAGAACATCACTCTGTCAGACACAAATGATGGATACAACATCAACTGTTCTGTCAGATATCCTGTGAATGAAGGAAAAGATTTCAAGACCTCACAGACAGAAAAGACTCTCAGTGTGTCATGTAAGTGATCCTGTTAACACATCAGAGTTGAGCTGTTTCTGATCAATAAAGTTCACGTGTGTCACATGTTCCTCAGATGCTCCTAAGGACACCTCAGCATCCATCAGTCCATCAGGTTTGGTGTCAGCAGGTAGCTGGGTGAAGCTGACCTGCTCCAGCAGAGCCAATCCTCCCGTCAGCACCTTCACCTGGTTCAAGAAAAGTGAAGATGGAGACATGAAAGTAGCTGAAGGAGCCTTTTACATCCTGAATGTGACAGTTGGAGGAGTTTATTACTGTGTGGCCACAAACGATGTGGGGAATCAGACATCAGCAGACATCTCTCTTAATGGTAAAAAGTTATTTTCTTAATATCTGGATCCTTTGATAATTTAAATGTGGAGCCTCTGCAATGTTTTTTTATTTTGTTTTGGGTGGATTTTGATCTTTTTTTTAATCCAATTTAACTGAGGTTGTCCTGATGGATCTCTAGTCTGGAAGATTATTGGAGGCATCAGTGTGATCATCTTGCTGGTTAAATGTGTTTGGTGAGAATCAAATAAAATCATCCCAACGAATCTTTGTGCTTTTATATAATTTAATCAGTATATTGAACAAAACTTTATAATTTTATGAGCCATTTTTTCAAATAGATATTGAGTTTACTTCTAATTTCTATTTGTGATTTATTTTACAGTATTTTTATCTTGATGAAGAAAACAAAGAAGAAAAATTCAATTCAAGAGACGCAGGTGGGAAATGTTAATATTATATATATATATATATATATATATATATATATAGATATATATATATATATATATATATATATATATATATATATATATATATATATATATATATATATATATATATATATATAATCTTGCCACTCACTATATAAACTTGCCACAGTTTATACTGAAAATTGTATTTTTAGTCATCATGTATATGGAGATTTATAATCAACTATTTACAAAAGTTGATGTTTTTGCAGAATGAAATTCACAGAGGAACAAGAGAAGAAAACATTCATTATGGAGAGATCAAATTCTCCAAACAGACACCTGGACCATCTTCTAACTCAGTGCAGGAAAGCAGACAGGAGATGAATACGATCTATTCACAGGTTCCAGTGTCTGGACCAGAACATCGATTTCCACAGACTGATGATGGTCCAGAAGATCTCTATACTCAAGTCAAGAAATACTGAGCTGTGATTTTTAAATTAATTTCCCACCTGAACTTTAACTGGTATTAGACCTGCTGTTTCAGACGTGAGTACGACACAGTGAGATGTCAAAGATTCTCCAAAGAACTAAGATATCAGTCCGTATTGAGGAAAACACTGGGAACAGCATGTCATCAGTTTATTTATTACACAGTGTTGCATCATAGGTGGTAACTGAGCTGCTGACTGACACCTGGGTTCTCATGAAGTGACTGATTAAAATTTAAATGACTTCTTAGTTGACTATTATTACAAAAAGAAGGACACCATCATTTAAAGAGAGTTTATATTCAACATGGTCTTTCAGGTTGAGAAACAGTTGTTGATGACAGACTGATCTCCAGATGTAGATGTTTCTACTGATAAAAGACTTGTGGATGAACGACTTTCAGATTCTTCACGGCTGCTAAACTTCCTGAAGCTGACAACAACTCCCAGACATGAGTGGTGGCTTGTTTCAGACCTCAGAGTGGGAACCAGCAGCTGTGCAGCTTCTATTGGTTGTTAAGATGATGGAAAGAGTTTCTTTGTTCTGTATTTTTGTTGTAAAATGTATGTTGACTGCATATTTGTATCTGTACTATTTATACTATTATACTTAATAAAAACCTGACAACAGAGGTTGTTGTTTGTGGTCCCAAACAGCTCAGGGATGGATTAGATGGTCTTGCGATGGCCTCCAGTAAAACTGCGCGAAACCTTGGCGTTGTATTCGATCAGGATTTGTCATTTAAACAGCATATTAATCAGGTTTGTAAAACCGCGGTTTTCCACCTGCGTAATATTGCAAAGATTAGGAGCATGCTCTCGCACAGTGATGCTGAAAAACTAATTCATGCGTTCGTATCTTCTAGACTAGATTACTGTAATGTTTTGTTATAATTCTCTGAACAGCCTCCAGCTGATCCAAAATGGAGCAGCGTGAGTGCTGACAGGAATCAACAAGAGAGACCACGTCTCTCCAGTTTTAGCTTCCCTCCATTGGCTCCCTGTAAAATTTTGAATCCAATTCAAAGTCTTATTACTGGCATATAAAGTCCAAAATGGCCTAGCGCCGCGATATTTGCAAGACCTGATAGTACCGTACGTTCCTAATAGAGCTCTCCGTTCTCAGGGTGCAGGTTTACTCAAAGTTCCTAGAAGATCCAAATGTAGATTTGGAGGACGGGCTTTTGGTTATCAGGAACCATCACTAGGGAACCAACTTCCAGTTTGGGTGAAGGAGGCTAACACCACCTCCACCTTTAAAACTAAACTTAACCCAGCCACCCTGCGGAGGAAACTCATTTCGGCCGCTTGTATCCGTTAGGTCATTACACAAAGTTCATGGCCATAGGTGAGGGCGGGAGTGTAGATTGACCGGTAAATTGAGAGCTGAGCCAGTCGAGAACCAAATTGTCATTTGCAACGACGATCTGGCCAGGAGGCAGGACAAAAGACAAGACAGTAACGCTCCTTTCTATATTTTCTCAGAAGAAATCTGGATTTGTTCGTGAGGACACAACAAACGTTTTCCAGCTTTAGTTGGTTTAGCTGGTCTACTTTTACAGCCGTCCCAATCAGAGATCAAGAGTCACTTTCCAAAGCCTCAACAAGCGTCTGCCACACCTGTCATGTCAGAAATAAACAGCTGCAAATGCAGTGATGCGCATGATGCCACGTGCACTTAAGGACGCCCTCATGTTTGAAGTCAGATTTAGACAGAGAGGCTGCTCCTCCCCATCACGGCCTTCCAGGTGACACTGTCATTACCGACAACAGTTAGAGCCTGAGACGCAGTTGGAGCAGGTAGAGACGGAGAAAACAGGGAGTGTTTGTTTATAACACTGCGATTCAGGTAAACTTTACAAAAATCTGACTGAACCAAACTGAAGGTTGTGTCATGAGGAACGACTGACATGGAAAACTAAACAAACACATGTACTAAAATTATGACTAAATTATGAAACACAATGACAGGCTGAGGAAATCATTTGCAAAAATGAGTATTAATACAAAAAAAACATGCAACTTGTAAAGAGACAGAAAGTTTCAACTGATCAAAAGCTGTTAATCGCTGAACTTCTTCGACTTTGACAGCCGCTTCAGCCACAGCATCAAAGAGAGGTGTCAGTTACACTTCAGCAAAACTTCAGAGTTTTTGTAGCAAAGGGAGGTGAACTGAAGCAGATTTGGTACAGGAACTCAGTCCACAACCGTCCTGTAAAGAAATGTAGAGGCACCGACATGCTGCACTGTAACTCCTCCCAACTGTTGCCATGCAGGTGGTTAGTGCCAAAATAACATCCATGTGAAAGACAGCATGCAAGTCTTCACAGGAGAACACTGCACAACCAGAGGAGAGAACACTGGATGACCTGAGACGTGGTTCTGATAAGAAAAGGGAGCAGCTGCATGTGGTCGTACTGGAACTGCAGCAGCATTTTTCCTCTAAGATAAATGACTAAGTGAACGTGCACTCTCACTCATGATGCAATACAATCTCCACCTCCAGCCAACAGAAATACAGCAACTCCCTTGTGTGAGAACCGTCATCAGCAGCACATCAGTATGACAGGTGTATTTGTTTCATTAACAGTAAGTGCTCTCAGTTCAGATTCAACATCAGACTGAACTGTGAGTTGTTGAATTGTTGTTTTAAAGGTTTATTATCACATTCTTTTAATTATGCAGTAAAAGTCACAAAAAGCAAAAAAAAAAACAACAAATATTTCAGCTCTGGTTTTCTTTAATACCACATACTGATTGAACCATCTGATCATGAAAGACAAGACCGTCTCATTTATCAATAAGTGTCACATGTCAGTCTGCAGCCAGACCCTCCTGTTGGAGAAACCGGGAGCTGCTACGCCCGGTTTTCTGGGAGTGACGGTTGTCAAAGATGTAAACAGCAGCTGATGCTGAGAACTGCACAACTAAACCTGCCAGACATCCTGCTTTCACTATTCTTGGGGGGAAGAAGACACAGCTTTAAGTAACAAAACCACCTGACAGTAAGTAAAATATGTGTCCTATTTAGTTTAAGTAGGATTTTATTAGTATTTTGTTTGCTGACAGCTGATTTTCTTTGGCTATGGTTTAATGGAAAAAATGTCTTAATAATTTTTATATGATTATTGCCAATAATTTCCAAACCATGCAACCATACATTTATGTAGAGATTACCTGGATCCCAGTGACTCCAAATAGGAATAAGGGATTGCAGATAATAGATGGATGGACGGGATGACGTGCAGTTGGAGGCCACATGTTTGGAGGAGAATCATCACCTGCTGTGATGAGGATCCTGGAACACGGCTGGAAGGATGTTAGATGCACAGTTTCTTTTATTTTTTTAATTTAATTTTTTATCTATTTTTTTTAATATAATTTCAACTTGAATAAGAACTTCAAATTGTGTCCAGTGTTAAATTTAACAGTAAATATGAGGGCTAATGAGGTAAACAGGATGACTCAACTAATTACTGCAAAGAAATGATTTCTAACTTATCAGCGACCACAACAACTTGCAGGTTCTCTGCTTCACTGCTGCAGAGCAGTCGCAGCGTGCAGCAGGACAGCAGATGCAGACGCAGCGTGCAGCAGGACAGCAGAGCAGTCGCAGCGTGCAGCAGGACAGCAGATGCAGATGTAGCGTGCAGCAGGACAGCAGATGCAGACGCAGCGTGCAGCAGGACAGCAGAGCAGTCGCAGCGTGCAGCAGGACAGCAGATGCAGATGTAGCGTGCAGCAGGACAGCAGATGCAGACGCAGCGTGCAGCAGGACAGCAGAGCAGTCGCAGCGTGCAGCAGGACAGTAGATGCAGATGTAGCAGAAGGCCCAGGTCAAACTGCCCAAAGAGCTGCAGGTGGTGACAAATACACTGGACTGCTTTGAATTTTGCTTTAATCCAAGAGAAAAGTCTGGTCGTCTGTTGTTTGTTTGATCCTTTGTGTAAATGTCGTGAACTTTTTCCAGAGCCTGAAAACAAGTGTTTGTCAGGACGATGTGAACGCCAGCTTCACTCAGCGGCTGAGAGCTCAACAAGCCTGGTGCTCCGTATGTCCTGATTGTTGCAACAGGCTGTACAGAGAGCAGTCCTACCAGTTTGTTGAGGTGTGTGTGTATGTGTGTGTGTGTGTGTGTGTGTGTGTGTGTGTGTGTGTGTGTGTGTAGTGGAGATTGAGTAACTTCTGGAGTGAGTCTCTAGCAGTCAGTCAAGGAACTACAACCAATCTTATCTCTGCATGAACTTCAAACCAGAAGTTAGATGGTTCGTGCTTAAGTACAAAAAATTTCAAAAAGTCGTCCCAGAGGTTTTCTGACCAGCAGTATTCAGGTTGATGCATTTCTACCTGAGTGCAGTTATTTGCTCCTCAGTGTGACTCTGGTAACCTGTGTCAGGGTGAGGGGTTTAGGCTTCCAGCATTTTTCTCTCTATATGTGTGAAAGAATCTCTCTTAGTCCGGCTCGTCCCCCAGGACCAGTTTGTCTCTGGAGGTCCAACCAGAAGCAGAAGCCCCCAACAACACAGCTTCTGGGATCACTGGAGACACAAACCCTCCACCACGATAAGGTGGTGATTCTGGGAGCAGAGTTGACCAGGTCCTGTCCCAGCTGTCTGGGTGACCTGGAAGGGTCACCAGATCATCACACCGCGATACATTAATAAATAAGATATATATTTACAATTTATGATCTATTTCGGACTGACAAACAACCAAACATGAACATTTTTTTAAACTGGGATAAAACCGGAGCTCCTGGAGAAAACCCATCAAAATTCACCAAATCCACCGGTCCAGGACGTACCAACTTAACAGCAGCAGAAAAACTTTCCTATTTTCTCAAAAAACCTGGCGAGTCCTCCCTTCTTCTTTTTTCTAGCCTCCACCTCCCGTTGAAGAAAATTGATGACAGCCTGATCGAAAATGGGATCGTCTGGTTTCATCACCGCCCGCAGTAGATTTTCCGGTGTGACAAATATTCTGAGAAGGTCTTTTATCATGGCCTTGGCGATGTCGTTGATGTTGTCTTCAATTACCATGAAGTCACGGTCACCGATCTCCACTTTGGCCAACACCAAGTGTGTCAGACGTCTCCATATGGTCTCAGTATGTCTTAGAAAAATGGCATTGTTCTTCTTTGAATATTTCAAAATTAAACGCAACAGTAAAGCGTTGCAGAGCTTGTAGTTCAGAGTCTGAAATTCAGATGATGAGCTGTCAATCTTCTCTGATGCTTTAGCCTCTTTGTATTCTGTTTTTGTTGTTTTTTCAGAACAAATTGAACTGGACACGTGCTTTGGTGCGTGCATGTTGTTTTTCAGCAGGATGAGTGTATGCTCCATCGTACGACTTATCTGTTTAATGTAAACATCTTCTTCTGTTGGTTCTTTGTTTTTCTTTTTAAACACTCTCTTCTGCAACTTTGCAACAGCATCTTCTGTGATGGCTCTCATCTCTTGAAGACAAACGTCCTGCTGATGTCCTACTGTGCTCTGAGGAACCACAGACTCCATCAGTCTGCTGTTTCCTGGACCAGCAGGCTGCTGACACGTTTGGTTCATCTTCAGATGGTCAGGTCTGCATCTGCAACAGTCCTGTGTTGTCTCAGTCATTGTACTTTTATTGTTCATTTCTGTGTCAACTTATGTGTGTGTTTTCAACAAAGGCCTCAAACAAACTGAACAAACACTCCTTGTTCACTCTTATATAGAATATATGACGCAAATGAATCTTTGTGACGTAAACGTAATTACGTTAGCACGTGCACAATCTATGCAGGCACACGAGGGTGCACGTGCGCATGTGTGCGCAAATGTTTTAATCTTTATCAAGCTAAGCAATCTGTGCGCATGCGTACGTGCACCCACGTGTGCCTGCTGCTCTGATGTTTCTACAGATGCAACAACGTGAAACCAGTTTCACCATTTGGGCTCCGGTCATTCAACCAGGAGACAAAGATTTCTGTTTCTGTGGTGACAAAACGCATTAAGTGAACCGTTGATACAATAACTGATGGACTTAAGCCCACTTGCTTGGTTTTCTCCACCAAGACACCAAATAACTTCTCACTTGGATTGCTTTGTAATCGATGGGAGAGTGTTTTGTTGTCTTTGTGAGACCAGTGGTCCTCTGTTCGGGTCAACAGCCGGAGGTTGAAGTCCGCAGGTGATCCTGACTACGAGCGAGCGTCTCTTCGTGTCTCCGTGTCTGTGAGGGATGAGGGGAGCAGCGCTGCTGCCGCAGCTGGACCTCCTTCGTGTCCACGTTGGTCTGACTGTGTCGCGTCGTCGGGACACTCACGGGTCCGTCTTTGGGTGCGTCAGGACGTCTGCGGGTCACTCCGTTGTTGCGCTGCGGTCAGACGCGTCGTGGTTGTTGGTTCCTGTCAACCACTACAAGCTGCGACCTTCACAGCAGGTTCCGGAGAGATGATGTGACTGGTTGGAGTAACTTTACAGCTGGGCCTGAGCTGCTGCTCATCACAGGGACACTGCTGGTTTTTGTGCAGGAAAGCAACACAAGGTCAACACTTTATCACCTAGATGTCATAAATGTGCAATGCCTGCCGGGAGTCTGAGTCATTTCTTAGCTGTTTTGTCTCAAAATCAAGTCCTGTTGTTTATCCAGGCCATCGCTAGATGTTAATGCACGACTGTGGTCAAGAAGACTGTATAAAGAGCAGTCCTTCCAGTTTCTGCCGGTCAGTGTGTTTCTGCATGTGTATTAATGTGCATCTTTGTGTTTATGTGTAACTGCATTATGTTAGGCTGAGATGAATCAGAAACATGACGTGTAAATGTGTGAGTAGGATGAGGAAGCAGAAAACAACTTTGCTGTCTCGAATGTCCTTCAGTTTGTCAGACTGAGACTCAGGACTGATGGATAATGTCATTTTAACTTTCAGGAGATCTTTACACAAACCAGGAAACATCACAACATTAAAACGCAGAGCTGCAGTCTTTCAGAGGATTTCAGAACCAGCCAAGAGAAACCCAGGATCAAAATCAACAACTGTGTGGAGAAAGAGACAGAAGTTAGTTCACACACACACACACACACACACACACACACACACACACACACACACACACACACACACACACACACACACACACACACACACACACACACACACACACACACACACATATTGGGGTCAAGGTAAATGTAAAGTTATTTGTCAAACTCAGTGTTTTAAACTGTATTAAACTGTTTAACACAATACCAACTTACAGTTTTGTAAAATCAAAACACATTTATTTTTACTGAAGTCGTTTTAAATTTTACAGGTAAAGAAATAAGATCATTGTTTTGTTTCTAATCCTGAGTTACACAATCTGCAATTACTAGAATAAATATTGTGTTTTAAATGTACAAATTCTACATGATTAACATTTATTGTTTTGAAGTGTAGCTCTGTGTCTTTGAACTGAATATGACATATCTACGTCTGATTTTCATTCCAGTCACGTTAAAGTCAAAGTCACGTTTATTGTCAGTTCTACCACATGTGAGGTACAGGGGAAGAGCTGGGAGAGTGTTCAGCTTCCTGACGGCCTGGTGGATGAAGCTGTCCTGATTGAACGAAGAGTAAACCAACATTTTTCTTATTTTTAATAATTTGTAACCACTTGCTGCTGCTGTTGTTTATGTCAATGATTTTTGTCCACTCCGTTAGGAGACAGTCTTTTTCTCTTTTACTCTCTTTTTTTCCTGCTCTTGCAGTCTGTCTGACAAGCATCTGATCAGCTTATGTGCCAGATGTTTTGCCATGAGGGTGTTGAGTTGTGAAGACAGTGGATCTGCTGTATGTCGTAACAGATGGTAGCGGGGGACGACCTTTCATGCTGAAACTCTGACAGCTCCACGTTGAACACAGCGAGCAGCGTAAATGGTAAACTGTGCGGTAAACTTGATTTCATTGTTCAGTCTAGTGTGAGGCTGCCTTCTGCAGCTACTATTCAATAAACCTACTAGACAGTTTGGATTCTGAGATCTCGTGTTCTCTGGTTTTCTCTGACATACTTCGATGCTTTCTTCTCCTGCTCGTGATTCTGATTTCATCAGGACCAGGAGTGGCATCAGTTGAGTTCTTAACAACAAGATTCAGGCAGTGTGCAATGCACCTACATTGCCTCAAGTTGACGCTGTTGACTGCAGCATTGATATGAGATCACAATCCACCTGACTGTGTTTACTAGGACCCACTCTGCTGCCATTGATGTAACTTTAGTGGACAGCTGCTCGTTGTCAGTGATAAAGTGGCAGGTGACTGCCAGATATGTGTCCATGTGTGATCTTCATGGACTACCACACATGTGTAAGAGTCTCGGTGTCAAGAGGGCCGTCTCTAAGTTCAGGACCGTTCCAGATGCAGACCTAACCGTCTGAAGATGGACCTCACTTGTCAGCAGCCCACCGATCCATGAGACGAGACTGAGTCTGTCGTTTCTCAAAACACTGAAAAAAAATCAGAAAGAGGTTTGTCTTCAGGAAATGAGAGCCATCATAGAAAATGCTGTTGCAAAGATGCAGCAGAGATGCAGAATGGGAGACCAAAGGAAGTACAGACACAAGTCCTAATAAGAAAAACTAATTATGATGTAACTGGTGAAGACGATGAAGACCAGATATGGACTAACAGAGATTCCTGTTACAGTCGTGTGCAGTTTACCGCTAACATTTGAGGAAAGTGTTACTTCAGCTAAAGGGAGTTGAACCATGTGTATGAATCCACACAGGTAAAACTAGAAAGATGAATCTTTCTGTTTATTCAAGGAATCATCAACACAAGAGCAAGTGGGGGTGAAAAATGTGCTCTCGGTTGTGAAAAGTCTTTTGTTTTGTTACAGGAAGAGACTCCAGATGTGCTGGACAGTGAAAGAGCCAATGAGAAGGTCGCTGGTCTGGACATTATGAATGAGTACGTTTCTCAAAGTGAGATCCAGCTGCAGTTGAACTGATGTTCCTCAAGTCATTATTCCTCCGTGAATTTTTCAGGGCCGGTCTGGAGTTACACGTGAGGAGAGCTGCTCGAATTCTCTCTGCCAACAAACATGTTCTGTTTTTTTTTGTTTTTTTTTTGTTAAATGGGGAGCAAATCATCAAAACTGAACAGTGAAAGACACAAACAGACTGGCAGGAGATTGAGACAACATAACTCTGTATCTGCTTTACGTCAAGGTCTCCACTGCTTGAAGATCTGCAGCTCCTGGTTCCAGTTTTGGAGAAAATGAAGATCACATATTAATGAACACATGCACGGATTTGACGTATGGCGACACAAAAACAAAGTACAAATTACACACATTAAAGAAAAAACTGAAAATCAGTGAACAAGAACTGTTAGTAAAGTTAACTTTTAACACATAAACTTTGAACACTTTAATAACAAGGGCCATAAAGTATAGTGGGAACCAAACCCGAACATATATATCAAATCTGTTCAATCCATGTACCATTGGTTGTTACCATCTTCAAGAGAGTCATGTCTACATTTAACTTCTAGACCTATGTCTTGTCTCTTTTTTCTTTTTAATCAACCCTCACTGTTTCCTCACAGCTTGAATGTTACCGTTTTAAATTGCTGCTAAAGGGCCTTTCTGTTCGGTGTTTGCATGAATCCTGCTTGCATGTTTCCTGCTGCTGTCCAGAACTGGTCCAGAGTCATGGTACAATTGTCCATGGAGGTGAGTGTGGTTGTTTGTGGCCCTGTAATGTGCTGGGATGTGTTTCCTGAGGACAGCCGTGGTGGACTCCCGCAGACCCCCGTGACCCTGAACAGAAAGAAGACGGTAAAGAAGGATGGATGGATACTTGTGGATGTTTACTGAAATTCAGTGAACCGTCCTTGCAGTGAATCCAGTGTTTGGCGGTTTGGTTCGTGTCATCACAGGAATGTGCATCGTAATCATCATTATAAAAGATCATTCAGAGAGACTGCAGCACAACATGTCTGTGTCGTTGCACTTTCTCTCAGGACACGTTGAGACAGAAATCCTGTGAAAATAAATGTATTTCCTCCAGGAAGGGCTGGTCTGCAGCGAAAGAGGGTCAAAACAGGCTCGGCTGTTTCTGCAGCTGAGAGGATGCAGTCTTCTACATGTTTGTGTCAAAAGATCAACATGCTCAACTCCTTCCATTTGTGAGGCATCTCCAGGATCTGTCCAGCAGAGGCTGTAAGACATTACAGCAAAGTGAAGATGCAGAAAAATATACAATATATATGCAGACACACAGCCAGTCACATGATGCACTGATAACCTGTTGATCAGTGCATCATGTATTGATTACCACACAGCAAAGGGAAAGTTAAATTCCCCAGTTCATCATCTTTTTATTCTTTGTGTCATTCTGCAGAAAAAAAAACACTTTTAAAAAAGAAAATGCTTTAGGAAATAATGAAATGTTAAAACTCAGTTGAAATAAAATAAGTATATACTTTACAGTTTGGTATACAATTGTTTTCTAAGTTTAAAGTTGTCTTATTTTAATCTACTTTATTAAATCTGTTAATAAAAAAGTTAAATTTTAACAGTTGAAACAAAAGAAAAACAAAAGTAACGACAATAAGCTGCAGGAGTTTTTTTATTCTTGTTTTTTTTAAAGAAATATCACTTTTTTACAACACTTACACACTTACAACACAAAGTCATTCTGAAACCGAGGAAACCTAGTAACGAAGTGTTTTAGTGTTTAATTTGTCTCGTTAATCCTGCAAACACGTCTCAAGGTGTTTAACAGGACGGCGTCGTGGTGGTATCAGGTTTTTTTTTAAAAATGATCCATAAAGTCTATCAGACAGGTGAGGATTACAGGCAGGCCAGTCCTTCCGTCTGCCTCAGTCACACCTTTGTATGTGACAAAAGGACATTATCCATCAGTACTGAGTCTGACGAAGGAGGACCAGCTGCGGCAGCAGCGCTGCTCCCCTCATCCCTCACAGACACGGAGACACGAAGAGACGCTCGCTCGTAGTCAGGATCACCTGCGGACTTCAACCTCCGGCTGTTGACCCGAACAGAGGACCGCTGGTCTCACAAAGACAACAAAACACTCTCCCATCGCTTACAAAGCGATCCACGTGAGAGGCACGTACGCATGCGCACAAATTGCTACACGAGGGTGCACGTACGCATGCGCACAACTTGCTTAGCCTGATAAAGATTAAAACATTTGCGCACACATGCGCACGTGCACCCTCGTGTGCCTGCATAGTGTGCACGTGCTTACGTTATTACGTTGACGTCACAAAGATTCATTTGCGTCATATATTCTATATAAGAGTGAACAAGGAGTGTTTGTTCAGTTTGTTTGAGGCCTTGGTTGAAAACACACACATAAGTTGACACAGAAATGTACAATAAAAGTACAATGACTGAGACAACACAGGACTGTTGCAGATGCAGACCTGACCATCTGAAGATGAACCAAACGTGTCAGCAGCCTGCTGATCCAGGAAACAGCAGACTGATGGAGTCTGTTGTTCCTCAGAGCACAGTAGGACATCAGCAGAACGTTTGTCTTCAAGAGATGAGAGCCATCACAGAAGATGCTGTTGCAAAGTTGCAGAAGAGAGTGTTTAAAAAGAAAAACAAAGAACCAACAGAGGAAGATGTTTACATTAAACAGATAAGTCGTACGATGGAGCATACACTCATCCTGCTGAAAAACAACATGCACGCACCAAAGCACGTGTCCAGTTCAGTTTGTTCTGAAAAAACAACAAAAACAGAATACAAAGAGGCTAAAGCATCAGAGAAGATTGACAGCTCATCATCTGAATTTCAGACTCTGAACTACAAGCTCTGCAACACTTTACTCTTGCGTTTAATTTTGAAATATTCAAAGAAGAACAACCCCATTTATCTAAGACATACTGAGACCATATGGAGACGTCTGACACACTTGGTGTTGGCCAAAGTGGAGATCGGTGACCGTGACTTCATGATAGTTGAAGACAACATCAACGACATCGCCAAGGCCATGATCAGAGACCTTCTCAGAGTATTTGTCACACCGGAAAATCTACTGCGGGCGGTGATGAAACCAGACGATCCCATTTTCGATCAGGCTGTCATCAATTTTCTTCAACGGGAGGTGGAGGCTAGAAAAAAGAAGAAGGGAGGACTCGCCAGGTTTTTTGAGAAAATAGGAAAGTTTTTCTGCTGCTGTTAAGTTGGTACGTCCTGGACCGGTGGATTTGGTGAATTTTGATGGGTTTTCTCCGGGAGCTCCGGTTTTATCCCAGTTAAAAAAAATGTTCATGTTCGGTTGTTTGTCAGTCTGAAATAGATCATAAATTGTAAATATATATCTTATTTATTAATGTATCGTGGTGTGATGATCTGGTGACCCTTCCAGGTCACCCAGACAGCTGGGACAGGACCTGGTCAACTCTGCTCCCAGAATCACCACCTTATCGTAATGGAGGGTTTGTGTCTCCAGTGATCCCAGAAGCTGTGTTGTTGGGGGTTTCTGCTTCTGGTTGGACCTCCAGAGACAAACTGGTCCTGGGGGACGAGCCGGACTAAGAGACATTCTTTCACACATATAGAGAGGAAAAATGCTGGAAGCCTAAACCCCTCACCCTGACACAGGTTACCAGAGTCACACTGAGGAGCAAATAACTGCACTCAGGTAGAAATGCATCAACCTGAATACTGCTGGTCAGAAAACCTCTGGGACGACTTTTTGAAATTTTTTGTACTTAAGCACGAACCATCTAACTTCTGGTTTGAAGTTCATGCAGAGCTAAGATTGGTTGTAGTTCCTTGACTGAAGGAACTGAGGTTACTCAATCTCCACTACATACACACACACACACACCCACAAACTGGTAGGACTGCTTTCTGTACAGCCTGTTGCGACACTCAAGACATACGCAAAGCAGAGAACCTGCAAGTTGTTGTGGTCGCTGATAAGTTAGAAATCATTTCTTTGCAGTAATTAGTTGTGTCATCCTGTTTACCTCATTTGCCCTCTTATTTACTGTTAAATTTAACACTTGACTGCATCAGCGCCCAGGGAACATTTGGGAGTTAAGGGTAAATTACCATTACCAATTACCAAATTACCAAATTACCATTGTGGCCAGTGGGTCCTCAAGGCCAAAGCCCACCACTGTAACCACTAGGCCACCACTCCTGGATGGAGTGGTTCTCTTCCAAACATGTGGCCTCCGACTGCACGTCATCCCATCCATCCATCTATTATCTGCAATCCCTTATTCCTATTTGGAGTCACTGGGATCCAGGTAATCTCTACATAAATGTATGGTTGCATGGTTTGGAAATTATTGGCAATAATCATATGAAAATTATTAAGAATATTTTTTCCATTAAACCATAGCCAAAGAAAATCAGCTGTCAGCAAACAAAATACTAATAAAATCCTACTTAAACTAAATAGGACACATATTTTACTTACTGTCAGGTGGTTTTGTTACTTGAAGCTGTGTCTTCTTCCCCCCAAGAATAGTGAACGCAGGATGTCTGGCAGGTTTAGTTGTGCAGTTCTCAGCATCAGCTGCTGTTTACATCTTTGACAACCGTCACACCCAGAAAACCAGACGTAGCAGCTCCCGGTTTCTCAAACAGGAGGGTCTGGCTGCAGACTGACATGTGACACTTATTGATAAATGAGACGGTCTTGTCTTTCATGATCAGATGGTTCAATCAGTATGTGGTATTAAAGAAAAACAGAGCTGAAATATTTGTTGTTTTTTTTTGTTGTTTTTTTTTTTTGCTTTTTGTGACTTTTACTGCATATTTAAAAGAATGTGATAATAAACCTTTAAAACAACAATTCAACAACTCACAGTTCAGTCTGATGTTGAATCTGAACTGAGAACACTTACTGTTAATGAAACAAATACACCTGTCATACTGATGTGCTGCTGATGACGGTTCTCACACAAGGGAGTTGCTGTATTTCTGTTGGCTGGAGGTGGAGATTGTATTGCATCATGAGTGAGAGTGCATGTTCACTTAGTCGGTTCTCTTAGAGAGAAAAATGCTGCTGCAGACCACATGCAGCTGCTCCCGTTTCTTATCAGAACCACGTCTCAGGTCATCCAGTGTTCTCTCCTCTGGTTGTGCAGTGTTCTCCTGTGAAGACTTGCATGCTGTCTTTCACATGGATGTTATTTTGGCACTAACCACCCGCATGGCAACATCTTTTGTGTTAGGTAGTCATCTCATCCTGCCGGTCATCAGCATCTCTCAACAAATTTATAGGAAATGTTTAAAGATCACAACTTCAAGGGGTATGACAGGGGTGTCAGGAGCTTCATCTGATGTGATGCAGCAACATCATGTCAGACAGAAATCTTTTGCTTAGTGAAGTTATTCACTGTGGTCACTGTTGCAGCTCTGTTTGTTCACAAATTTAGTATCTGACCATGTGTTTCAGCCATAAGAGACGTCACATTTTCTCTCATCAAAAGCGTCCTCCACGCCAATGCTGGTCAGGACTTTCTTCGGGTCATACATCTGCAGCTTGAATCGTTACAGACTCACGTTCACATCCATCTCAGACAGCTTACCAGTCCCATCCATGAACCTCTCATAGGTCAGATGTTTCTCCAGCTGAGTGGAGCCAGTATCTGTTATAAAATATATCAGTGTGGATTCATGACTTCATATGAGTGTGTGTTCGACTCTGACCTTCTACAGACCTGCTGAATCTTTTTCTTTGGTTAAAAAAAAATATATCAGCATGCATCCCTTTGCAAGGCATCTCCAGGATCCAGCAGTGGGTCTGAAACATTGCAGCAAAGTAAATATGAGGTATATAATTGAGTTCCCCCTTTATGAAAGAAACAGCAGATAAATTGTATTTCATGTGTTTTTACCCAAATTTGTAAGAATATAAATCAAAAACTAAAAAATATTCCATACCAGATGTCTATCAAATTAAACATCTGATCTGAATCTAATATGTCGTGAGGAAAAAGCAGTTTCTTTCTGTTATTTTATCCCATTAAAAGACAATCTGACTGCTTCATCTAAAAAATATGTTGATATTTGCACAAGTATATCCTGTTTCTTTTTCTGCCATAAGTGTTATTCATTATTGTGAAATAATCAGCAAATTTCAGCCTAAAGAATAAAAATAAACTTTCATAACCACAGATTTCTTATGAGTGCTTATGATTGCATGATTATTTCTGAAAACATGTTACTCTGTTTCAACTATTTGGCTTAAGGTTTTTCTCCCACTAGGGGAGTTTTTACCTGCAGTTGTTTATGTAATAATTGCTCGGGGGTCATGTTCTGGGTCTCTGGAAAGCGTCTAGAGACAACTTGTGTTGTAATAGAAGCTGATGTTGTTGATTATTTGGCAATATTTGTTAGTCAAAATTCAAATTTCTGTTCCAAGTCAGAACTCAGAAATTTGCCCAACCCCTTGTGTTACTTGTCCAAACTGGGTTTGAACTAATTTATAATCCAAAGGAAAAAAAGTCAAGAAACCAGTTAAAACTCTTGAACAAATATTCTCAGATTTAGTACTTTAATTGTGTAGTCTTGTAGTATTGCACATTGCAAAGAGTTGTTGTCAGCTTCAGGAAGTTTAGCAGCCGTGAAGAATCTGAAAGTTGTTCATCCACACGTCTTTTATCAGTAGAAACATCTACATCTGGAGATCAGTCTGTCATCAACAACTGTTCCTCAACCTGAAAGACTGTCAGGTTTAAACGACCTTACATTTATTAAACACACAATATGAAGAAAGACAAGTCAGTAAGTTTTTCAGTCATCAGCACGTAGGACGGACAGAGAACTCGGCCACATCTCCGCTGCTCTCGTCTCTGTCCGCACCCCCCCTCTGATGGCCTCTTGAGGCTTTTATTGAAAATAAGGAAGTCACAGATGGCATGAAGATAAGCAACTTGTACAAGATATATTCTCTGACGTGTACAATTATCTTATAAGACAAGCAGTATACAGTGCGTAAAATAACAATGAGATAAACAAAGAGTGTGTTAAAGTTTAACCCTATCAAAGACCATGTTGAATATAAACTCTCTTTAAATGATGGTGTCCTTCTTTTAGTAATAATAGTCAACTAAGAAGTCATTTAAATTTTAATCAGTCACTTCATGAGAACCCAGGTGTCAGTCAGCAGCTCAGTAACCACCTATGATGCAACACTGTGTAATAAATAAACTGATGACATGCTGTTCCCAGTGTTTTCTTCAATACGGACTGATATCTTAGTTCTTTGGAGAATCTTTGACATCTCACTGTCTCATACTCACGTCTGAAAAAGCAGGACTAATACCAGTTAATGTTCAGGTGGGAAATTAATTCAAGCTGTTAAAAATAAAAATCACAGCTCAGTATTTCTTGACTTGAGCATAGAGATCTTCTGGACCATCATCAGTCTGTGGTAATCGATGTTCTGGTCCAGACACTAGAACCTGTGAATAGATCGTATCCAGCTCCTGTCTGCTTTCCTGCAAAAACGTCCACTTTTGTAAATAGTTGGAGAAAAATCTCCATCTTCACAATGTCTAATAATACAATTTTCAGTACAAACAAAAACAAAAAATTTGAAACTGAGTGGCAAGAGTTTATGTATATATTAATATAGTACATACTACATGACATTAGTGAAGGTCAGTAAAAGTCCCCACCTGTTGAATTTGTCTCCTTTGTTTTCTCCATCCAGATAAAAATACTGTAAATTTAATCACAATGAGAAGTTAAAATCAAAATTTGTCTGAAAACAGGTTCATAAAATAATAAACTTCTGTTCAATATACCAATGAAATTATATAAAACCACAAAGATGATTTTATTTGATTCTCACCAAACACTTCCAACCAGGAAGATCATCGCAATGATGCAACGAAGAATCTTCCAGACTAAAGATCCATCAGGACAGCCTCAGTTAAATTGGATTAAAAAAAAAAAAGATTATCAAGATCCACCCACAAAAGAAAAACAAAAATTGCAGAGGCTCCACATTTAAATGATCAGAGGAACTAGATATTTTACCATTTAGAGAGATGTCTGCTGATGTCTGCTTCCCCACATCATTTGTGGCCACACAGTAATAAACTCCTCCAACTGTCACATTCAGGATGTAAAAGTCTCCTTCAGCTACTTTCATGTCTCCATCTTCACTTTTCTTGAACCAGGTGAAGCTGCTGACGGGAGGATTGGCTCTGCTGGAGCAGGTCAGCTTCACCCAGCTACCTGCTGACACCAAACCTGATGGACTGATGGATGCTGAGGTGTCCTTAGGAGCATCTGAGGAACATGTGACACACGTGAACTTTATTGATCAGAAACAGCTCAACTCTGATGTGTTAACAGGATCACTTACATGACACACTGAGAGTCTTTTCTGTCTGTGAGGTCTTGAAATCTTTTCTTTCATTCACAGGATATCTGACAGAACAGCTGATGTTGTATCCATCATGTGTGTCTGACAGAGTGATGTTCTTCTGGATTTTAGTTGTGAAGGTTCCATCGTTGTTTTTCTCTGTTTGTGTGTGAAAGTCTTGTTGGAGATTCCAGGTGAGTTCAGGAGGGGAGTGTGGACAGGGAGTGACAGCTGAGCAGGTTATAGTGACACGCTCATTCTCCTTCAGATCACCTGAGATGTTGATGGTGGGTCTCCAAGGAGAATCTATAATTGTACAAGGTTTACAGGTTTTTACCAACAGAAGAGGACAGAGAAAAGGGGGAGGAGCTTTCCATTCACCACTGTTTAAGATTCATCAAAGTTTAATCAAATCTCTTACATTTTGCAGTGTCTTAATATGTAAACATCAGCAAACATCTGAAGGAAAAAGTCTCCTGAAACCTTTAAAGCTGTATATTGTTGTGAGGGAGTTCCCAGTAAATACTCACCTGTACTTGTGCGTCATTTTGGTGTGAACATATATGGTTTTATTTTGTGTACATGTCACCCAGAGGCTGACTGATGTACATTTTATAACTGGTCAGTGACAAAAACAGCCTAAGACTTCTGCACGACACTGTGAAAACTATCAGAGGGTATAATAAGGTCACTTTTAAAATAATTAAACTCTCTCACCGTTGATTGTTATGTGGAGAGGATCACAATCAGCTGTTGCCTTGAAGTCCCCGTTCTCAATCCTGAACAAGTACGTGTCTGCGAGACTTTGGTTCAAATTAGAGATCAGAGAGGTGCAGTTGTTTTCAGTCAGGTTTCCAATAATATTGACCGGATACTTGTTGTTTTGTTTCATCCACATTCCAACTATCTCTTTCTTGTTGTCAAAGTTTGCTTCTCCTCCAGCTACAGCACTATATTTACATGGAATTTGTAAACAAGATCCTTCCAGAGCTTCCATCTTCTCTGGTGCAGTAATGTGGAGGTATACTGGTCCAGAACAGGGAGCCAAAGCACCTGTAAAATATGAAATCAGCAAAAATAAATCATGTAGACATAGTTCAGTATTATAGATTGTTAAGCTCTAAACGGTCCTTACTGGGACACCAGTTCTTGCATTGATCTGTCATGATGTGGGAGGTGAGGAGAGGAATGAAATGCAGGAGACTGAGGCAGCTGGAGGCCAAACTAAAGTCCTTTAATTCAACAAAAAATGCTTCACATGCAGGAATGAAAAATCTCAAAATGCTCTGACAACAAAAACACAAGAAAACCAGAAAACCCCAAACCAGAAGAAGAAAACTAAAACCAAACACAAAACTAATTACATCGATCAATTCCAGTCTAAATTCTGGTTGTGTTTCTGGTCTTTTGAGACGAGCTATTATGCAATCTCTGAAAAAATGATAAAATAAATACTGATTCATTTGAAATCTTGTTTGAAGACTCATCTTTTCTTGTTGGCTTACATTTTCATTGTCTACAATAAGTTTTATTACCATTTAATATTCTTTTATTTTGTATATATACTGTATATAAATAAAGTTGACTTTAGTCACGTCTGCGCTTGTGTGTCCTCCTGCTGCTTTACAACCTGAAAGATGGTCTCCGATGGATGGATGGTAACATGTTCCTACGTTTTAAAGTTAGTTGGTTCTCTAACTTTCAAGTAACACAATAGAGTGTTTTTTTTTCTTGAATTTTGGATCTGAAGTTGTATGTATTCCTTCAGACCAGCTAAACTCACATTTTTGTACCTCTGTGTCAAATTGATATCATATCTGCATCACAGGAGCGTTGTCCTGCTGCAGAGGAGTCAACAACCTTATTTTACCTGCAACAGATGACAGTCACATGATCTCAGTTTGGCCAATCAGAGAGGATTTCTGATGCTGATGGAGAGCTGCACTAACGGCTGTCCACACTTAACACCATCAGCATTTAAAGCAAAGCCCAGTAAACTGAAGTTTGAACAAACATTGCCTTGGATATAATTCAACTGTTGCAAAACTTTTCTAACTTTAATTTACTTTTTGACTACATTTTCTTCACAACATCCTCTTTGCAACTCTGTAACTGGTGCAAAAATCTGTAATATAACATTCATTCAACCCCACTTCAAAACTTTAAACTTCCACAATTCAAAAAAAGGTAAATATTCCTTTGAGTGCCAACAAAAATGATTCTGAACCTGAGACGTAATAAACCTTGTTGTATATATATATATATATATATATATATATATATATATATATATATGTGTGTAAACAAAACAAAAAAAAAAACAAAAAAAAAAGGGGTGAAAATAAAAAATTGAGAGAAAAAGGGTCCAGGTGGGGTGGGTGGGCTTTAAGAGGGGCTATCAGGGGAGCACGTGCTACGCGGCCCCGGCAGATCGCTGGGTTCCTGGTGGCCTGGCCTGCGCTCTTGCTGTCTGGTTTTTGTCCTACGGGGGGGATGTCTGGGGCCTCGGTGGGGCTGGGGTTACTCCTTGGCTGTGGCGCGTGGTGTCACTGCTGTGGCGGCCCGGACCTATGGCATAGCGCCGGCATTGGCGGACCATCGACGACACCATTCTCGCTTGGCGGGGGGCGCGATACGTTGGATTGCCTCCGGGGGTTGGCCAAGGGGCCAGGAGAATATGGGGGCGATGACCGGTGACGATGGGGATAATATTACAATTATTATTACTATTGTTATAATTATTATTATCATCATTATCACATTTTTGTATATGTATGTATTTATATGTACAAATAAGTATGTGTATGTATGTGTTTGTGTGTATATGTATGTGCGTATGTATGTATGTATGTAGTTATATGTATATATGCATGCAAGTATATATGTACGGATATATATATATGCAGTGATCCAAAGATATGTGTAGGTATATTATTTGAATAATTTATTATTTGAAAAGTCTTTATATATATATATATATATATATATATATACTTGTATCTAAAAAGCACATGTGCACATGAATGCATCAGTGTATATTTGTATGTATATATAACTATGTATTTGTGCATATGTATCTTACATTCATGCATAGCAAGATGCTTAGATCTCCACACTTTGATCTTTGTTATATATGTGTGTGTGACTGCGTGTTTATGTGTGTGCATTGATGTACAAATTACTTATTGCTTTCGCTGTCTACAATGTATATGAACTGCATATATGTCTCCTCATATCCGATATATGTGGACATGCGTGAGTACTTCGACGAATATTACTATATAGATAGCTTTTTAAATACTGCCCCTACACCCCCAAACACTCAGGTATGTAATAGAGAATAGAATGCTCCTCCCCCTTTTCTCTGTGTTCTTTTTTGTATAACACCTTATTGTCCTGTGGCCACCTCTATTCCTTAAACAACACATTATTAACCTTTTTTCTTTTTTCCCTTTTTAACACACACCACACTGCACCACCACTGTCTCGTCTTTCTCTCTCTTTCTCTTGCTATTTCTAGTCTGTTCACATACCACACCTGGTGATTTTAGCCCTCTTTGGCAGAATTTAGGTACTTATTTAGTGATTTATTTATTTTTACTTTTTCTTTTTCTTCGTCCTACCTATGGATCAATAAAAGAAAAATTAAAAAAAGAGTAGTAATAATATGTAATATTAGTAATATTAATAGTAATAGTTAGACTATCATTAGCCGGTGAAGGGTACACATCTGCACACACTTGCTCACACATACGAACACACACAAAAAAAAAACAAAAAAAAACAACCCTTGATTACAGATTAAAATGCATACATATATATATATATCTTCTGGGCCCTACCAATTTGGTATCAACCATTAATATATGTGCAAACAAGTCGGATTTCTTTTACAGTCAGAATTTACTTAGAAAATTTTAGAAATACACTTAAAATATACTTTAAAAACAATTAATTTGCAGAAATAGTAATTGTTTTGTTCTTACAACATGAATGGTCCACTAAAATGATAATTTATATATATATATATATATATATATATATATATATATATATATATATATATATATATATATATATATATATATATATATATATATATATATATATATATATATATATATATATAATCCTTTTTTGTTTTGGTGGAATGGTTTAGGATTATACAAGGGCAATAATAAATAATAAAAGAAACAAGTCTTAAAGTAATCTGATTCCTGAACTACTGATATTACAGATAATCCTTTAGACTTTATTAATTTCAGAATCAAATTACTACCTATACTTTTTTTCAGTGTTGAATTTAAAACTTTAAATAAACAACCTTTCTTACCTTTAACTGTTATTTGAAGACTTTCACATTCAGCTGTTGATCTGAACGGTTTGTTCTCAATCCTGAAGAAGTACGTTTCTGAGTGACTTTGACTCAAGTTAGAAAACAAACTGGTGCAGTTGTTCTCTCTCAGGTTTCCAGTCAGTGTTATCGGGTAGGTGTTCGTATGTTGACTGCTAAAATAGGCTGGCTAAAATAACCAGGCAGTAAAATGCAAAAGACTTTGTGGAAATGTAGAAATCTAAAAGATAAAAATTATATTGTAAAAAGTGTTCTTATAAATACTCGTATTTGTATCTGCCACTTAATTTTATTATAAATAATGTCAAATGTTCTGCTCTGTGTGAAGTATCACAGACTGTGAGTTTTTATTTTCTATTGAAATGTTATAAAGTTTTTTGTTTAGTGTGAAGTACTTCTGAGTCGTTAGTAGTTTAACTACAGTAGAAGGTGATTGTTTGGGAGTTTGACTCAGAGAAAACCTTTACAACATAAATATCCTAAAAACCTCAAACATTACCAAGCAGTGGGACTCAACTGTGGATTATATATATTAACAGACTGTCTCTTTGTACCAGATATTTACTTTTAACTACATTTTCATTACTGCTGAACGCCCATGTCACATCATAGATCATTCGTGACTGTAAACCACAAAGAAATGTTACAAAACACCCCAAAATACGAAGATAGGCAACATAAAGACACTTATTTAAAATTTGACACTTACTCAATTACAAAAACAGCAACAAAAAAGAAATGTTCTTTTAAACTTTTAAAAAAATTTAAACAACTCACCAGAGAGACCGAAGACCCCCACTATCACCACGTTCACAAACAGACCTGCCATCAAACCGTCACCTGGACTAAAAAACAGCATGTTTACTTTAAATTTCAGCTTCGGATCCTTAAATCTACTTCATCTTTTAATATTTTTAGTTACAATATACTTTACATTACAATTTAACATCTAACGGTTCAACATTTAAGTTCACGTTATTGAGAACATCTCAAGACAGATTTCTAATAAATCAAACCCAACAAATAACACACTATATTCATCTGTATTCTACATCAAAAGCGACATTATTATATACTTTAAATAAGTGAGCTAAAAGTCAGTAAGTAAAATCAATGAACATAAAGTCTCTTACCAGACACACAACTGACTACAAGCAGCTTGTGGAGGATGTGAAGAACGAAATGGTTGCGTTTAGAAATATTAATGCACAGCAACAGAGCACAACTTCCTCATTTAGCTGGTTTGACTTCAAACTCAGTTAACGTCCCATAATTCAATATTACAGCATCACTGCTGTCCTAACAACATGGTGATTGCTTCAATGCAGATATTGATCTTCATATGTCAGATGTTCATATTTCTGTTATTGTCACTAAACTGTCAATTTATCAGGTGCTTTAAAACTTCAGGGACATCTTTATCATTTTTGTAATTATACTAGTAAGTGATTCTTTGTGTCTCCACTAGATATGTAACTGTTGATCAGAGAATTGCTATATATATATATTTTTTTTTTTTCCTGTATAAATCGTTAGTTGTTATAGTAAAATATTTTAGTTAAATATATCATATAGGACACACACAGTGATTTTTGAGAAGTTAAACTAAGTTCATAGGATTTACAGAAAGTGTGCAATAATTGTTTAAACAAAATTAGGCAGGTGCATAAATTTGGACACTGTTGTCATTTTATGGATTATAAAACATTTAGAACAAATATTTGAAACTCAAATTGGCTTTCATTTTTTTTGTTGCCATTCTTTCCAGTATGGAAATTGTGCACACCATGTATGTACGATGCACACTGAAATTGGACCTCTGCTTTTAACCCATCAACTAGTGAGCAGTGGGCTGCTAGAACCAGCCCCCTTGCGCAGGGGCCCCAAGTGATTTACCATTGTGGGCAGTTCTGGGCTTGAACCTGGGTCCTCACACCCAAGCCCACCACTGTAGCCATTAGGCCACCACTCCCCCGCTCTGTGTGGTAAGTAAGAGTATTTAAGGGCAGCAATTGTACGTTTCCCGCCTCTTTGATTATTCTCTGAAGAGTAGCAACATTGTGGTCTCAAAACATCTCTCAAATGATCTGAAAAAAAAGATGGTTCACCATCATGGTTCAGGGTATGATACAGAAAACTGTCTGAGATTTCAGCCACGGTGAGGAACATATAGAGGAAATGGAAGACCACAGGCACAGCTCAAGTTAAGGCTCGTAGTGGCAGACCAAGAAAAATCTCAGATAAACTGAAGCGACGACTGGTGAAAACAGTCAACCCACAGACCAGCACCAAAGACCTACAACATCCTCTTGCTGCAGACGGAGTCACTGTGCATCTATTTGGCACATTGTACACAAGGAGATGCTGCATGCAAGAGTGATGCAGAGGAAGTCTTTTCCCCAACCACAGCGCAAACAGGTATGCTGCAGAACATTTGGAAAAGCCAGCTTCATTTTGGAATAAGGTGCTGTGGACTGATGAAACCAAAATTGAGTTATTTGGGCATAACAAGGGGTGTTATGCATGGAGGAAAAATAACACAGCATTCCAAGGAAAACGCTGCTACTTACAGTAAAATATGGTGGTGGTTCCGGTGGGGCCGTGTGGCCACTGCAGGGACTGGGAATCTTGTCAAGGTTGAGGGACGCATGGATTCCACTTAATATCAGCAGATTCTTGTAAAGAGGAATGGTCCAAAATACCATTAACTACAATCCAGACTCGCATTGAAAGCCATGGGAAGCGTTTGGAGGCTGTTATTTCTACACAAGGAGGATCTGTTACAGATTGTGAAAAGCCATTTGAATCCCCTTGTTGAATTGTGCTATATAAATAAACATACCTTGCAAGGTTGTAGAAAAAAATGATGTGTTGAAAAAAAAAAGTCTCTTTAAAGCGACTGAGAAGAGCAGTGACACAGGGCCAGGCGAACACTTTGGTAGTCTTTTAACTATTCTCAAGAGTCAAGAAAGCACGAACTCTCAGTTTGACTACCTGAGGGGTGAAGACCCATTGAGAAGGAGGGCAGGCCAGGACCATAGCGCCATTCTTCAGGATACAATATGTGCAGATATAACAAAAATGCAAAAACGTTGTACTTGTGCAAGAGGTTCCACATGATAAAGCTTTTCAAGAAGAACGGTGTAACCCAGTGTAGGGTGTAAACCCAGAAAACAGTTTGTTAATATGCTTCTGTTTATTCAGTCCTTTTTATGGGAGATGTCATTTACAAAATAATTTTTCAAATATAAAGACATTACACTAAATGGAAGTGAATATTATAATCTATTTACTGGCTGGCATTTTTGTAGAGCAATCATCAGTGATGATCAGCAAGTGGGGAAGTGAGGTTTTGAAGGGGTCAGCAAGTGACATGTTCTTGGTCTGAAAATTACAATGTACATAACACCCATGTGTTAGAAATATAACTAATAGGTGTAAATGTATCTTAAGAAGCAAATAGGTAAACTATACAGTAATTTAGAAAAGTTTAAGTAATATTAGATGGTGAAAAGTGTAGTTTTTTCTTTCTTTTTACTTGTTAAACGGTACAAAACACGAGAGCATTGCTGCATTTTGATAAAATTAGCCTCCATATCATGTGGGTTTTTTTTTTTTAAGGAACTTGCTTTGTCTTTTTTATATTTATTTAGGTATTTTTTTACACCTCTGATGCACATAAACAGAAGAAAGGAAGCTCCTATGTGTGAATGAATTCTCTTATCTTTGACAGAGATTAAAGTTATCCTCAAAACCCCCAAATGTTTTCTGCAGACGATGGCCAGAAAGACAACTTCCTCTTTCATATGGTCTAATGTAGATGTTTCTTTTTTTCTGAAACGTGTTTTCAGTGTAAGAGATGAAGGAGGAACGTCTGGTTTCAGCAGCACTTCTGTCTGTGAATGTGGTGACAGTCAACATGTTGCTGAGTGTCTTTTTTCTTTCAGGTCAGATGTTTGTTCATTAACTTTCATTGGAGACTTGAATCATTTCTGCTCTCAGATGTTTGATAGTGATATTGTTTAAATCTCCATGTGTGACATGCTGCAGCTGAAATGTAGTTTGTGGATCAACAACTTTCTTCTCAGGTTGTTTTGCTGCACATTATGTTCATCATTATTCTGCTTTTACAGGTGTTTTAGCTGATTGTGTCAAGAATCCATCACTCTTCATTACTGCACCGAAGAAGATTGAAGCGTTCAGTGGATCTTGTTTGCAAATCTCATGTAACGTTAGTGTTGAAGAAGGAAAAGAGTTTAATGACAACAGAGAAATAATTGGAGTCTGGATTAAAAATGATCCACAATGGGATTCAGATGAAAGAAATGTGGTTTTCAACAGCAGTAAACAAAATAGCATCTATCCCATCAACATAACTGGAAACATGAGTCAGAAAAACTGCACCACTTTATTTTATAATTTACAAACAAAACATTCAGACATAATACTTCAGGATTGAGAACAGACCGTTCAGAGCAACAGCTGCACGTGAAGTTGAGACTTTTCTTATTTGAAACACAAAATACAATTGTAAAGAAAAGAAAAAGAAAATTAAATGAACTGCCTTTAGTGGAAAACAACAAATGAAGCGTCAACGGAAAGTGAAACATGCAGGAATAACAACATTTTAAGAGTCCAAGTAAAAAGAAGACGTTTGTGAATGAAACACTTAATACTGCTGACATGGCATATATGAAATTATATTTAAAATCTTAAATCTCATTTCTTGAAACTCTGGAAACATGTCAGTTCATGTATTTGCTTTTCCCACTTTCTATCCCCTTTACTCTTACAAAGATTTAAGAGGTTCTGACATCTCTGTTTTTATGCATAAGAGGTAAAAACCACTGATGACAGCAGCTGTGAGAAAACAGCACCAGACTGAGACATCAGCAGGACGGAGGGTTTCCTTCAATGAAACTGTAAGCAATGTTCCTGTTTTTGGTCAGTGATCAACTTTTTAAAAAGCATCTTGTGCACAATTTCAAAAGTACATTTGGTGAACAAACTCATTTTTTCTTAATTTGAGCATAGAGATCTTCTGGACCATCAACAGTCTGTAGAAATCGATTCACTGGTGCAGACACCTGAACCTGGGAATACACCGAATCCAGCTCCTGTCTGCATTCCTGCACTGAGTCAGAAGATGGTCCAGGTGTCCGTTTGGAGAATTTAATCTCTCCATGATGGATGTTTTCTTCTCCTGGTTTTCTTTCAGGCTCTATAACAGCCAACTCTTCACTTGTTTGGATCTGAAAAAAACATGCATTTTTGTGGAAAGGTGGAAATGAATCAAAAGTTGGAAAGATATTTAATAAAGCTTCTTTGATTACATTTTTTTAAATCCTACAAAAGTCTCATAACATGCATAGTACTTCAGTCTAAATTTGTTTCAGAGAAAATCCAAGAATAAGACTGAAATATTTCATAGCTGCAGGTGTTGTACAATTAAAGATGTTGTACAATTAAAGATGTTGCCTTTAAACGTCTCCAACACATTAAAGTCCTAGATGATAAATCAGCAATGATAAATCAAAAGAAAAATCATCATCTACCTCAAATCAGTGTCAGTGCAACAAAGAAATCTGAAATCTATATCTGCAAAGTCAGAAAATCCCAGGTGACACTGCTGATGACTTTATTTATTTACTTTTTGATACTCACCAAACACACATGAAAAAATGATTATCCCAGTAATCACAGTAAAAATCTTCCAGGATACAGACACAGAAAAACCTTGGTAAAATCAACATAACAGTAAAAGTCAAGCCTGCAAAGCCTGCATACTTTTAAGATATTATTGACTCGAGCTGTGACGTTAACTCTTTACCTTTGATGTCTGATGACTGAAATCTTTTTTGAAAACTTTTTTTTTTTGTTGGCTTACGTTCTCATTGGCTACAATAAGTTTTATTACCATTTAATATTCTTTTATTTTGGTTTGATCTGTATATAAATAAAGTTGACTTTAGTCACGTCTGCGCTCCTGTCGTCCTGTTGCTTTCAAACCTGAAAAATAGTGTGTGATGGATGGATGTTAACGTGTTCCTACATTTTAAAGTTAGTTGGTTCACTAACTTTCAAGTAACACATTAGTTGCAACACTGAAGTTGTGTGAATTCCTTCAGACCAGTTAAACTCACATCTTCGTACCTCTGTGTCAAGTTGATGTCGTATCTGCATCACAGGAGCGTTGTCCTGCTGCAGAGACGTCAACAACCTTATTTTACCTGCAACAGACGACAGTCATGGTGATCTCAGTTTGGCCGATCAGGGCGCCTCAAGAGGCCATCAGAGGGGGGGTGCGGACAGAGACGAGAGCAGCGGAGATGTGGCTGAGTTCTCTGTCCGTCCTCCGTGATGATGAATGAAAAACTTACTGACTTTGTCTTTCTACCTTATTGTGTGTTTAATAAATGTTTAGGTCGTTTAAACCTGACATTTAATTGGTCCTTTGAGCCGGATCCCAACAAACCAAGGATACCAGCAGGTGCGGGGGACTTCAAGGAAACTGTGGACGTTTATAAATTTCAAGGCTGGTTTTCCGCCTCACCGGCTGGAGTCCAAGGTTGACTGGAGAACCGAAAGAAGACAGAGTCGGTAAGTGAAATATTGTTGTGTTACCCTGAAAGAATAGGGTGTTGAGGGACGACAGAGTCCGATAAAGTCTGTGTTAAAGGCCGTGGATTTCTAGACACTGACGGTAAAATAGAAGTGGCGGAGTCCGATAAAGTCCTTGAGAAAATACGTGAAAATTCTAGACACTGACTGTGAAAATAAAATAGACGGCGGAACCGATAGATTCCGTGGGTAAAGTGACGTAATTTCTGTGTTGGGTGATTGCGAGTGTGACTGGAGATACAAAACCACCAGGTATTTTGTCTCATGTAAAACCAGTAGGAATGTAAACAGCAACCTGGACTAAAAACATCTAATAAAAAAATTTTTTAAAATTAAAAATAATGGGGAAATGGATTAGTAAAATCGACCATAAAAGAGGATTAGTTTGGTAGGACTGGAAATACATGCAGAAAAAAAGATCCGAAGTCAATAAAATACCTTAACCTGTGGATCAGTAAATATGGTTTTAAGGGAACTCTAAACTCACAGAAAATAGTTGAACTGCAGGATAAGATAACAACTGACACGAAACAGAACACTAAGAAGATGCGGAAGCGCGGATTCAGGGAGAGCCAGATATGGTTGAACGAGGCGACGAGGCGTGAACAAGGAGAAGGGAGGGGAGACTGTAGACAGAAAAAACCCGAGGTCATGTTTTACAGAACAGATGAGACGGAGCCTGTACAGAGAAGACAGAAAGATGAAAAAAGTGACGAGGACGACGATAACAGAATTCTTTCTGACAGTGTCCCAAATTATTCACTGTTACCTCCTCCTAACCTTGAACTAACCCTGAATAACACACCTACTTCTCCGCCAGCCGCTGACACTGTTCCTCTCTTTGAAGTTGCAAATCCTACCACTGACAATGTTAAAAAGCCTGAAGAAGGCCTGTCCTCCCATGGGGAGGATGTGGAGGGATCTGTCCGTGATGAGGAGGACCTCGGACGGTCCTGCCACCTTGATGATGGAGAGGTCCAACAGGTTTGGATGACTGCTCTGGGCAGTGACTGGCGTCATGTAGGAGGTGACTGGGACCCCCAGTATGACGGTAATGTTTTGGATCCAGATAAAATGCAGCTGCGACGCAGAGTGAAGGAACTAGGTGACAGAACAAAACAACGTTTCAACGCTTCATCTGTCTTCACAGTGGTGGACATCAGGAACACCGTTTTCTCTCTCCCCATTCATAAAGACAGCCGATCTTGGTTTGGTTTCAGGTTTCTGGATGGAAGAAGGAAGAAGAATAAGAAAAAAAAAACATCTGTACAAATGGGCTGCTGTGTGAGCCATGCTGATGATCATGTCTCAACAGGAGGGAAGGGGTCAGAGGTCATTTGGATTATAAACTCCGATAGGAAGGGTGAGCCAAAGTCTGATAATAGGGTGGATTCAGACATTTAGAGTCTGAATAGACCCGAAAGTCAGTGAAGCATTTTAAGACACCTGACCAAGTAGAGGAGATAATAATTCAATCGAAATGAAACCAAATGGGTAAGAAATGCTGCAGGATTCTGGATAGTGACTTTATTCCTCATCCTGAGTTTTTGTTGTTTTAGTCACCCTGTTGATTCCTGTTTCAGTGAATCCTTATATCTCAGCTGAAGAACTGACGACTGTCTGCCGTAACATCAAGAAGCCTTCGGAGAACCAAGAGATCCAGCAGGTCCACTTGGACCTCTGACAACGATCCCACATACATTGATGTCATCAGATTTCCACTGGGTGTCAGATGAGTATAAATTTGTAAGACCAGATAGCAGCAGGATTTGAGTCCTCTGTTTGGTGCACGTTAAACAAAAATGAAGACAAAAATGTACAACATCTATTACAATGTTCAGAAATTAGGAAGCTGGACACAGAACGGGTGGGAGGCTGTATTTGGACAGCTGTCTGCCACGTCTCTTATGACTTTCCAGAACAGGATTGCCCTGCTAGAACTAAGGTTCGGCAAGTACCGAACCTTAGTATCTTCTGTACTAGTATTTATCGCTGTATTTTTAGCATTTCTGACATTGTGTGGTTGTTGTTGCATTCAGATGTCTGCGTGCAATGCTGAACCGATTGATCACCACAGCCATCTCACCCGTGGAAGACCGTGTGGCACAAATGTATCTGATTTTGGGTCTTGACTCTGATAATGATGATGAAAATGATTCTGTTGATGATGATGAAAACGTCTCTGATAATGATGATATTAATATCTCTTCTTTTTTTGCCTTATAGAAACCCCTCTGAGCGTAAATGTCTTTGTTCTAATGTAAAATGACTCCATGACTGAAGACCACGATAGGGTTAAACTTTAACACACTCTTTGTTTATCTCATTGTTATTTTACGCACTGTATACTGCTCATCTTATAAGATAATTGTACACGTCAGAGAATATATCTTGTACAAGTTGCTTATCTTCATGTCATCTGCGACTTCCTTATTTTCAATAAAAGCCTCAAGAGGCCATCAGAGGGGGGGGGTGCGGACAGAGACGAGAGCAGCGGAGATGTGGCCGAGTTCTCTGTCCGTCCTCCGTGCTGATGAATGAAAACTTACTGACTGGTCTTTCTTCCTTATTGTGTCTTTAATAAATGTTAGGTCGTTTAAACCTGACACCTGGATGTAGAAACACATAAATCATTAAACATGAATATTTACATTTCATCTAAGCTCCCAAGAATCATTTCTACCTGAAATCCTCTGAGCAAATACGTTCACGTCTGAATACGAGCAGCAGCTGGAGGATGTGAAGTGAAATGTGGTTGATGTGTAAAACTGCACAGTAACGGATCCAAAGTTCCTCATTTAGCTGCTGTGGTCTAAAACTGAGCTAAAAGGATATCCAAGGATACCTTTGCTCATAGTTTGTAAATATTGTGTTACTCTACAGTTTATAATGTTTAAGTATTGCTCAGACACTATAATATATTAAGGTGATGAAGGAAACATCTTCCTTTATTTCTTGATTGTGGAACGAGTGGAAGTGTGAGCTGAGACAAATTATCCAACAGAACAGTGGAATCAGGCCTTAAAATGATTAAACACTAAGTTATAAAACAAAGTCAGCAAAGGAGGGAGCCTGAAAAACAACAAAAGAAAAAGAGAATTATCAGTTTGAGGGTTAAAAAACGGTGTAAAAGTACTTCAAAAGTAACCTGCTGATGGTGCCAGAAGGCCCCACCTGGTCTGAGTGACCCTCCTTTCCATTTGTAAATGAGATGGATCTCATCCACCACGATCCCTATGAGATGGTCACGTAGGAACTTGTTGGGAAACACGTGTCACCATTTCAGGTCCAAAAGCCAGGATTCAGAACTGTGAATACCAGCTGGTATCGGACACTTTGAATCTCTCTTGCGTTGTGTATGGCGAGCTGCAGGACCAAAAGTCTAAATTTGTTTGTCCCGTTCACTTGGTTCCCATCAGAGCGATCAATACTGAGACATCGACCACTGGTGGGGGTTATCTAAGTCCACTTTAGCATTGAACTTGAATAGTAGTAATTGTAAGTGTCACATCTGGAGCTGCACACCAAATGTTTTCTCAATAAACTGAATCTCAAAACAGAAAAGATTTGAAAATTAATAATAATACAAGATTTGTTAAACTCATGCACTGATATGCAGAAATAATAGTGAGATAGTGTCATATTTTAGTTGAAAAACAGAAGAGGGTTATGCTGAGGTTTCTTTGTGGTTCCTACCAGCAGCGTCTCTGAGGAACCACGTGGTACCACAGACGGTCTGTCGTGTGCATGAACAGTGATGGAGGGCGGGAGAGGCAGACCACACAAAGATGGGAAACACTGACATCTAGTGGCAGATTGGCTGTGGATCACACATTTGTTTGTAGTGTCGTTTCTGCTTTACTTGTGAGGAGGACCATGAAAAGTGCAGCAAAGAGATGGGACACCGTCAGAGCTGGACAGGTGAAGAAGAGGAGGCTACCAGAGGAGGCTACCAGAGGTTGACCTGATCTGTCAAATTGACAAAACAAGTCTAAAATAGAAGCAAAATCTGAGACGTAAACTAAACGTAGAAGCAGAACAAAGAAATTCATGGTCACTCTCCAGCAGTGTTCTGGTCACCACAGCTCCTGTGACAGACGTCTAACTTCTCTCATCCAGAAAACCAAACTCAAATAAAACTGATATCATTGAGAACTAGTTTGGAGTACAATTTTTGTGAGTTTGAGATAAGGATTGAGCATTGCTGCATATCAGTATCTAATATTATAAACCCTACTTGACTGCTGAGGTGAATGTTTCAGCTTCAACCACTTTTACATGTGATGCTGTAAAATAGACCACCAATGCCAAATCTGACTAAAAGTTCATATAACAGACAACAGACTGACCATCAGAGGACGAATCCTGCAGGTTCATTCACAGATGTTGGTTGCAGAAGCTCCAGTTATGTGTACAATCACATTTAATATAAAACGACTTGGTACAACTGCCTTTTACTGAAGATCAAGTTTTTAGAAGAAAGTGTTTTATTTCACCAAGAGCCTCCACAGAGATGTGAGGAACTGCAAATGTGATACAGAAACAATGAAGTTACTGGTGTAAAAGGAGGCTTTTTGAGTTACTGAATCAATGAGAGGGCAGCACGGTGGTTTAGTGGTTAGCACTGCTTCCTCACAGTAAGAAGGTTCCTGGTTTGACTACTGGTCTTTCTGTGTGGAGTTTGCATGTTCTTACCGTGCTTGTGTGGGTTCCCTTCGGGTACTCCAGGTTCCTCCGACAGTCCAAAAACATGCAGGGTAGGTTAATTGATCATTCTAAATAGCTCGTAGTTGTGAATGTTTGTCTGTCTTGTATGTGGCCCTGCGATTGGCCTGTCCGGAGTGTACCCCTGCCTTCCGCAACCTGGAGACGGAGTAAGCGGGAATGGATAATGGATAGATGAATCCAGGAGAGTAGCATGCCAGCCGACCACCACAACTGTAGCTTCACAACAAGAAGTTCTTGGTTCAAATCCCAGCTTGGGTTTTGTCCCTGCATGTTTTTCATCAGGTGCTCTGGTTTCCTCCTAAAATCCATAAACATCAACATTAGACTGATTTGCTGACCTCCTTTCACAAGCGAGTGTGCAGGTGCAGGAAAACAGCCGGAAACGCACCAGTAGATTCCTGTGATCCTGAGCAGGATTTAACGGCTTCATATGGTGGAGGAATGGATGATTTACATGGCATTTCTCATGGAAAGTTTCACACACACACACGCACACACACACACACACACACACACACACACACACACACACACACACTTGAATGTGAAACATCAAAACTGTGATCTGAAGTGGAGCTTATGTTTAGAAAAATTTTCTACATAACGCTTCTCTAGATAAAGAACAAAGATAAAGAAACACTTCTGTGTTTAGAGGTTTAGGGTTTGTGTGTTTCTGACATGCAAATTATGAATTACAGCCTGTCAGCTGTGTCAGATCAGCTTACAGTTATAAAATAGATAAACGCTGTTAAGCTGCTAAAACACCTGTAAAACCAGAATAATCATGAACATAATGTGCAGCAAAATAAAAAGACACTCAGTAACATGTTGACTGTCACCACATTCACAGACAGACGTGCTGCTGAAACCAGACGTTCCTCCTTCATCTCTTACACTGAAAACACGTTTCAGAAAAGAAACTTCTCCACTTTAGTGTTTTAGTCGGAGTTGAGTTTTCTTCTACAGTCAAAATTTACTTAGAAAATTTCAAAAATGCAATTAAAATACACTTAAAAAATTAAATTAATTTGTACAAATTGTAATTTTTTTTTCTCAACACATGAATGGTCCACTAAACCCTCGTCAAATCTAAAAAGATAGATGTTTTTATTTCACTGATCAGCAGCAAAACAAATAAGCAGCATCTCTGTTTGAAATCAAATGTAAAGTCAACAGAAACCAACTCTGTTTCCAGAGACGTCTTCATCCTTCCTGCTCAGACCGTGTAAAAGAGGAACTTATATTTCTGCGGGGTCGTCGTCTCAACCTGGTTTGAGAGGTGTAGTTTGTTCTTTCATCCTAATGATTAACTTCTGTTGAACAGTCGTTAAATATTGAGAAGTGTGATATGTAGAAGATGTTTGACCAGAAGCTGTCGCAGCATCAGCAGGACATCCAACATACTGAAAGATCTCTCCACTTTTGACAGCTTTTGTTTGAGCTGCTGTCTTCAGGTAGACAGTTGACATAGAAGTTGGTAGAAGTTTGGCTGAAACTGAGTCCTGTAACAGGAAAAAGATCCCAAACACAACATCAAATCTACGTCAGAATGGATGAAAAGAGAATCAAGGTGATGAAATGAACCAGTTGAAGTTCAGACATGAACCTGAGTGAAATACTGAGGTGGGAACTTAAGAGAACCATGAACAAACAAAAGACCACAAACCTCAATGAACTGAACCAAATTACCAAGAGCAGTGGACCAAAAATCCTCCACAAGATGTGAAAAACTGAAAATGTCACACAGACAATAATTAGTCTAAGTTATTTCACCTAAATGTGATCGTTGTGTGAAATTTTCTCAGGTTCGTCGGAGGTAGGCACACAGAAAGCACACACAGACTCTGATTAACAATATACATATATTTATCTTTATTCTCCGCAAAGCATAGTACAAACAATCTATTTGGTTATATAGGCGAATCGCCTTGATCAGAAACAGCTCAACTCTGATGTGTTAACAGGATCACTTACATGACACACTGAGAGTCTTTTCTGTCTGTGAGGTCTTGAAATCTTTTCCTTCATTCACAGGATATCTGACAGAACATCTGATGTTGTATCCATCATGTGTGTCTGACAGAGTGATGCTCTTCTGGATTTTAGTTGTGAAGGTTCCATCGTTGTTTTTATCTGTTTGTGTGTGAAAGTCTTGTTGGAGATTCCAGGTGAGTTCAGGAGGGGAGTGTGGACAGGGAGTGACAGCTGAGCAGGTTACAGTGACACGCTCATTCTCCTTCAGATCACCTGAGATGTTGATGGTGGGTCTCCCAGGAGAATCTGGGTTTCACATCAGACACAATGTAGATGATGAAATGCTACAAATATCATGTACTTAATTATTAATGTCATCATCGACCATTTCAGCTTAATGCCTCTGAGCAGACGGGTCGCCACAGTGGATCAGAGTCTGGATGGATTTGATATGATTTTACACCCGGATGTCCTTCCTGACACAAACCCCCCAAGCACGGGGGCTTTTCATGGATCATGAAGATTAAAAAATGTATTAAAATCCATTTTTATTGGGTTTATATATATATTTTCTTTGTTTACAATAACTACTGATGTTGCTGATAATCTCTCACACATATTTAACCATTTACTTATGGTCTTTTTCAGTGCAGAATTAAAAACTTTAAATAAACAACCTTTCTTACCTTTAACTGTTATTTGAAGACCTTCACATTCAGCTGTTGATCTGAACGGTTCGTTCTCAATCCTGAAGAAGTACGTTTCTGAGTGACTTTGACTCAAGTTAGAAAACAAACTGGTGCAGTTGTTCTCTCTCAGGTTTCCAGTCAGTGTTATCGGGTAGGTGTTCGTTTGTTTACTGCTATTGAAAATCACATTATCTTTGTTGTTTAAATCATGATTATTTTTCATCCAAATTCCATATATAGTTCTGTCTTTGTTAAATTTATCATTTGCTCCATCTATCGTACTATATTTACATGGGATTTGTAAACAAGATCCTTCCAGAGCTTCCATCTTCTCCGGTGTAGTAATGTGGAGGTTTACTGGTCCAGGACAAGCAGCCCAAACACCTGTAAAATATTCACATTAACTATATTGAAAAAAAAGGTTTTAACTTGATTGTTTAAAATTATACAAATGCAGAAATCTCAAAGATAAAATGTTTAATGTGAGCAATGTTCCTCTAAATACTCGTATTTGTATCTGTCACTTCATTTTATTATAAATAATGTCAAACGTTCTGCTCTGTGTGAAGTATCACAGACTGTGAGTTTTTATTTTGTATTGAAATGTTATAAAGTTTTTTGTTTAGTGTGAAGTACTTCTGAGTCGTTAGTAGTTTAACTACAGTAGAAGGTGATTGTTTGGGAGTTTGACTCAGAGAAAACCTTTACAACATAAATATCCTAAAAACCTCAAACATTATGAAGCAGTGGGACTCAACTGTGGATTATATATATTAACAGACTGTCTCTTTGTACCAGATATTTACTTTTAACTACATTTTCATTACTGCTGAACGCCCATGTCACATCATAGATCATTCGTGACTGTAAACCACAAAGAAATGTTACAAAACACCCAAACATATGCAGATAGATAGTATAAAGACACTTCTTTAAAACTTTACACTTCCTCAATTAAAAGAAACATCTAAAGAAATGTTCTTTTAAACTTAAAAAAAAATCACATTTCATCAATTAGGCAGAAAAATTCTAAACAATGTTTCACATGTGAAGCTGAAAGAAAATACATGAAAACATTCACTTTAATTAAGAGTATTGACCTAATGATTCGCTGTCCAACTCATTAATTATTTCTGTCAAAAGTTTTTTATATTGTATATATATATATATATATTTCGCACCAAGTCATTTTGGACTTTATATGCAAGTAATAAAATGTTGAATGGGATTAGGAGTTTTACGGGAATCCAATGGAGGGAAGTCATATATATATATATATATATATAATTTTTTTTTTCATCCACAAAAGAAAGGTGAAGTTTACAGCCAGGTCTCATTAATGAAAAGAAGAAGATAATAAAAATCACCACCTTTGTGGAAATTATTTATTGTATTCTTGTGGTCTTTGAGGAGGTGGAAACATACTTTATGTGATCACCAACTTTGATAACTAGATACTTCAGTAATTTCTCACAAATCTCTTTCCAGAAAGTGAATTTTGCAATTGACAATCTTTTTTTTAAAGGTCAACTTAACCCAAAAGCAACAGAATTCACTTTGATGTTACCTTTTGAAGAAAAAAAATTACAAATGATAATACATTGGAATTTTGGAGAGTTCCCCAAAGTGATTTTCATGTTTAGAGAAGTTTTCTGTGTGTCTGACATGCATATTACAACATTACTTTTATCTGAGGTTATCATCAATAACCAGGACCTCTTCTGGTAAAATAAAAACATATATAGAAACAATAGAAAATCAAACTCACACTTAATGTAGTTCAGCCACAACTTAAAAATACTAAAAAATAAACAGCTGCAGCACATTAAGACAGAGAACCAACATGAAGAACCAACATGAATAAGAGGAAGCGGTAACACTGAAATATACTTTGCAACATCTTGGTACTTTTCCATCCCATATCACTTCATTTTTGTTATGTGTGCACAACCAGTTCAACTGTAGACCAATAGCAACTATCAAAGTGCAGGTCAGGGTTGGGCCCGACTCAACTCCCCACGCAGGATGTGCTCAGTGCTGTGATGCTTTCAGGCGCTAAACTTTAATTTTCCACTAGAAATATGGTTCAATAAAACAGGGTATAGCGCCTGTGGAGGTGAATGGGCTTCCACATCACACCTGTTTATTGGTGTTAAGGTTTAGTTAAAGGGGTGTTCCTGTGTGTAGCCCCGCCCCCTCTTGGCTTTTCTGATTATAACAGCATTCTTCTTAGTTGTACATTCATTCTTCTTAGTTGTACATTCATTCTTCTTAGTTGTACGTTCATTCTTCTTAGTTGTACATTCATTCTTCTTAGTTGTACGTTCATTCTTCTTAGTTGTACATTCATTCTTCTTAGTTGTACATTCATTCTTCTTAGTTGTACATTCAAACCACTGCTGAAAAGAGTTAAAGTTCTCAATAAGTCGGTGGGAATGTGGACAGATAGTGGTGTTGAGGAACTCAAAGGAGCTCTTCAAAGCACAGACTGGGATGTTATAAATGACTTATGATGATCTGGATGAGAGGGCTCAGATGACCTCTTCTCACGTTCTTTACTTGAGGGACTCAATCACCACCCACAAGCATGTCAGGGGCGTTCCTAACCGTAAACGCTGGTGACATAATACATCATACATACATACAATCATACATATGTGAACATGCAGTCAAATAGATGTACATAATTACATACCCATTTACACAGATACTCTATATTTATGTGCGTGGGTGTTTGTGTGTGAGAGAGTGAATGTACGCTATTGGAATAAAACAGTTTTTCTCCAAGATGACTAAATAAAGAGGACTGTTTCTGAAAACAAATTTTTTAAACTGAAGTGAATCAATTCAAAACTGGCTACACTGTGTGACTGCGTGGAGACACGTTTTGAAATACAACTTTGTCCCACCAGAGGTTCACTTCACTGCCATGGAATCATGTTTAAACGTTTTTGTGCTTTGCTGCCCCCGTATGGTCAAAGGTGGTATAGTCTGAGACGTCACAGGTCTGATCCAACTCAAAGAAAGATAAATAAAAAGGTGAAAACATTGCTGCATTGATATATTGATCATTTCTGACAATACAGAAATTATAAAGTTTAATTTCATTTTCAAATCATTTAAAAGCTTATCATTTTAGGTTTATTTTGGGGTAAAATTTTAAATTTCAAATGTCCAACAAGTATTTGGACTTGTGTTATTGTTTTTAATTTACCTGCACATTAAATCTTGAAGTGGATGTTTTTCCTGGATCTTTCTTACCTTCACTTGGAGAGTGATGAGTTGTAACGGTGTTGCGATGACCTCCAGAACTGTGTGAAACCTGTTGATCAGGAATTGTCATTTAAACAGCATATTAATCAGGTTTGTAGGATTGTGTTTTTCCACCTTCGTAATATCGCAAAGATCAGGAGCATCCTGTCAGGTTCAAGCAACCTAAAACATTTATTTTCTTAAAGGGAAGAGAGACAAGAATGATGCTGAAAAACCAATTCTCGTGTTGGTATCTTCTAGACTAGATCACTGTAATGTGTTGTTGGCTGGATGTCCAAATAATTCTCTGAATATCCTCCAGCTGATCCAAAAAGCAGCAGCGTGAATGCGGACAGGAATCAACAAGAGAGACCACGTCTCTCCTGTGTTAACTTCCCTCCATTGGATTCCCGTAAAACTCCAAATCCCATTCAACATTTTATTACTTGCATATAAAGTCCAAAATGACTTGGTGCGAAAATATTTGCAAGACCTGACAGTACCGTACGTTCCTAATAGAGTTCTCCGTTCTCAGAGTGCAGGTTTACTTAAAGTTCCTAGAAGATCCAAATGTAGATTTGGAGGACGGGCTTTCTGTTATCAGGAACCATCACTCTGGAACCAACTTCCAGTTTGGATGAAGGAGGCTGATACCACCTCCACCTTTAAAACCAACTTAAAACATTTCTGTCTAATAAAGCATATAGTTAGTACTTTGGTGTGTTAGGGCCAGTAGTCACAGCTGCATGGCTGCAGCTCCATCCATCCATCCATCCATCCATCCATCCATCCATCCATCCATCCATCCATCCATCCATCCATCCATCCATCCATCCATCCATCCATCCATCCATCCATCCATCCATTCATCCATCCATCCATCCATCCATCCATCCATCCATCCATCCATCCATCCATCCATCCATCTTCTTCCGCTTATCCAGGGCCGAGTCGCGGGGGCAGAAGTCTAAGCAGAGATGCCCAGACCTCCTTCACCCCAGACACTTCCTCCAGCTCTTTCGGGGGCGTTCCCAAGCCAGCCGAGAGACATAGTCTCTCCAGCGTGTCCTGGGTCTTCCCTGGGGTTTCCTCCCGGTGGGATATGCCTGGAACACCTCTTTAGAGAAGCATCCAGGAAGCATCCCACACAGATGCCCAAGTCACTTCAGCTGATTCCTCTCGATGTGAGGGAGCAGTGGCTCTACTCCTCCCAGATGACTGAGGTTCTCCCCCTATCTCTAAGGGAGCACCCAGCCACCCTGCGGAGGAAACTCATTTCGGCCGCTTGTATCCGTTAGGTCATTACCCAAAGTTCATGGCCATAGGTGAGGGCGGGAGCGTAGATTGACCGGTAAATTGAGAGCTGAGCCAGTCGAGAACCAAATTGTCATTTGCAATGACGATCTGGCCGGGAGGCAGGACAAAAGACAAGACAGTAACGCTCCTTTCTATATTGTCTCAGAAGAAATTGTGAATTTCAAAAGTGTTGAATTGTTGTTTTAAAGGTTTATTATCACATTCTTTTAATTATGCAGTAAAAGTTAAAAAAAAAACAACTAATATTTCAGCTCTGTTTTTACTTTAATATAACATACTGATTGAACCATCTGATCATGAAAGACAAGACCGTCTCATTTATCAATAAGTGTCACATGTCAGTCTGCAGCCAGACCCTCCTGTTTGAGAAACCGGGAGCTGCTACGCCCGGTTTTCTGGGCGTGACGGTTGTCAAAGATGTAAACAGCAGCTGATGCTGAGAACTGCACAACTAAACCTGCCAGACATCCTGCGTTCACTATTCTTGGGGGGAAGAAAACACAGCTTTAAGTAACAAAACCACCTGACAGTAAGTAAAATATGTGTCCTATTTAGTTTAAGTAGGATTTTATTAGTATTTTGTTTGCTGACAGCTGAGTTTCTTTGGCTATGGTTTAATGGAAAAAAATGTCTTAATAATTTTCATATGATTATTGCCAGTAATTTCCAAACCATGCAACCATACATTTATGTAGAGATTACCTGGATCCCAGTGACTCCAAATAGGAATAAGGGATTGCAGATAATAGATGGATGGATGGGATGACATGCAGTCGGAGGCCACATGTTGGTTACAGTGGTGGGCTTTGGCGTTGAGGAGCCAGCTTCAAGCCCAGGCTGGCCACAATGGTAATTTGGTAATTGGTAATTTGGTAATTGGTAATGGTAATTTACCCTTAACTCCCAAATGTTCCCTGGGCGCTGATGCTGTCAAGTGTTAAATTTAACAGTAAATATGAGGGCTAATGAGGTAAACAGGATGACACAACTAATTACTGCAAAGAAATGATTTCTAACTTATCAGCAACCACAACAACTTGCAGGTTCTCTGCTTCGCGTATGTCCTGAGTGTTGCAACAGGCTGTACAGAGAGCAGTCCTACCAGTTTGTGGAGGTGTGTGTGTGTGTGTGTGTGTGTGTGTGTGTGTGTGTGTGTGTGTGTGTGTGTGTGTGTGTGTGTGTGTGTGTGTGTGTGTGTGTGTGTGTGTGTGTGTGTATGTAGTGGAGATTGAGTAACTTCTGGAGTGAGTATCTAGCAGTCAGTTGAGGAACTACAACCAATCTTAGCTCTGCATGAACTTCAAACCAGAAGTTAGATGGTTCGTGCTTAAGTACAAAAAATTTCAAAAAGTCGTCCCAGAGGTTTTCTGACCAGCAGTATTCAGGTTGATGCATTTCTACCTGAGTGCAGTTATTTGCTCCTCAGTGTGACTCTGGTAACCTGTGTCAGGGTGAAGGGTTTAGGCTTCCAGCATTTTTCTCTCTATATGTGTGAAAGAATCACTCTTAGTCCGGCTCGTCCCCCAGGACCAGTTTGTCTCTGGAGGTCCAACCAGAAGCAGAAACCCCCAACAACACAACTTCTGGGATCACTGGAGACACAAACCCTCCACCACGATAAGGTGGTGATTCAGGGAGCAGAGTTGACTGTTGTTTTCTTGATTTGTTGTAAATTGTTGACTTGAATTTGACCACAGTTCAATTTACTCACGAAGACGTGTTGTTTAGGATCTTGGAGGACAAGGTCCTGTCCCAGCTGTCTGGGTGACCTGGAAGGGTCACCAGATCATCACACCACGATACATTAATAAATAAGATATATATTTACAATTTATGATCTATTTCGGACTGACAAACAACCGAACATGAACATTTTTTTAAACTGGGATAAAACCGGAGCTCCCGGAGAAAACCCATCAAAATTCACCAAATCCACCGGTCCAGGACGTACCAACTTAACAGCAGCAGAAAAACTTTCCTATTTTCTCAAAAAACCTGGCGAGTCCTCCCTTCTTCTTTTTTCTAGCCTCCACCTCCCGTTGAAGAAAATTGATGACAGCCTGATCAAAAATGGGATCGTCTGGTTTCATCACTGCCCGCAGTAGATTTTCTGGTGTGACAAATATTCTGAGAAGGTCTTTTATCATGGCCTTGGCGATGTCGTTGATGTTGTCTTCAATTACCATGAAGTCACGGTCACCGATCTCCACTTTGGCCAACACCAAGTGTGTCAGACGTCTCCATATGGTCTCAGTATGTCTCAAATAAATGGGGTTGTTCTTCTTTGAATATTTCAAAATTAAACGCAAGAGTAAAGCGTTGCAGAGCTTGTAGTTCAGAGTCTGAAATTCAGATGATGAGCTGTCAATCTTCTCTGATGCTTTAGCCTCTTTGTATTCTGTTTTTGTTGTTTTTTCAGAACAAACTGAACTGGACACGTGCTTTGGTGCGTGCATGTTGTTTTTCAGCAGGATGAGTGTATGCTCCATCGTACGACTTATCTGTTTTATGTAAACATCTTCCTCTGTTGGTTCTTTGTTTTTCTTTTTAAACACTCTCTTCTGCAACTTTGCAACAGCATCTTCTGTGATGGCTCTCATCTCTTGAAGACAAACGTCCTGCTGATGTCCTACTGTGCTCTGAGGAACAACAGTCTCCATCAGTCTGCTGTTTCCTGGATCAGCAGGCTGCTGACACGTTTGGTTCATCTTCAGATGGTCAGGTCTGCATCTGCAACAGTCCTGTGTTGTCTCAGTCATTGTACTTTTATTGTACATTTCTGTGTCAACTTATGTGTGTGTTTTCAACCAAGGCCTCAAACAAACACTCCTTTTTCACTCTTATATAGAATATATGACGCAAATGAATCTTTGTGACGTCAACGTAATGACGTAAGCACGTGCACACTATGCAGGCACACGAGGGTGCACGTGCGCATGCGTGCGCAAATGTTTTAATCTTTATCAAGCTAAGCAATTTGTGCGCATGCGTACGTGCACCCTCGTGTAGCAATTTGTGCGCATGCGTACGTGCCTCTCACGTGGATCGCTTTGTAAGCGATGGCAGAGTGTTTTGTTGTCTTTGTGAGACCAGTGGTCCTCTGTTCGGGTCAACAGCCGGAGGTTCAAGTCCGCAGGTGATCCTGACTACGAGCGAGCGTCTCTTCGTGTCTCCGTGTCTGTGAGGGATGAGGGGAGCAGCGCTGCTGCCGCAGCTGGACCTCCTTCGTCAGACTCAGTACTGATGGATAATGTCCTTTTGTCACATACAAAGGTGTGACTGAGGCAGACGGCAGGACTGGCCTGCCTGTAATCCTCACCTGTCTGATAGACTTTGTGGATCATTTTAGAACAAAGCCTGATACCACCACGACGCCGTCCTGTTAAACACCTTGAGACGTGTTTGCAGGATTAACGAGACAAATTAAACACTAAAACACTTCGTTACTAGGTTTCCTCGGTTTCAGAATGACTTTGTGTTGTAAGTGTGTAAGTGTTGTAAAAAAGTGATATTTCTTTAAAAAAAACAAGAATAAAAAAACTCCTGCAGCTTATTGTCCTTACTTTTGTTTTTCTTTTGTTTGAACTGTTAAAATTTAACTTTTTTATTAACAGATTTAATAAAGTAGATTAAAATAAGACAACTTTAAACTTAGAAAACAAATGTATACCAAACTGTAAAGTATATACTTATTTTATTTCAACTGAGTTTTAACATTTCATTATTTCCTAAAGCATTTTCTCTTTTAAAAGTGTTTCTTTTCTGCAGAATGACACAAAGAATAAAAAGATGATGAACTGGGGAATTTAACTTTCCCTTTGCTGTGTGGTAATCAATACATGATGCACTGATCAACAGGTTATCAGTGCATCATGTGACTGGCTGTGTGTCTGCATATATATTGTCTATTTTTCTGCATCTTCACTTTGCTGTAATGTCTTACAGCCTCTGCTGGACAGATCCTGGAGATGCCTCACAAATGGAAGGAGTTGAGCATGTTGATCTTTTGACACAAACATGTAGAAGACTGCATCCTCTCAGCTGCAGAAGCAGCCGAGCCTGTTTTGACCCTCTTTCGCTGCAGACCAGCCCTTCCTGGAGGAAATACATTTATTTTCACAGGATTTCTGTCTCAACGTGTCCTGAGGGAAAGTGCAAAGACACAGACATCTTGTGCTGCAGTCCCTCTGAATGATCTTTTATAATGATGATTACGATGCACATTCCTGTGATGACACGAACCAAACCGCCAAACACTGGATTCACTGCAAGGACGGTTCACTGAATTTCAGTAAACGTCTACAAGTATCCATCCATCCTTCTTTACAGTCTTCTTTCTGTTCAGGGTCACGCGGGTCTGCGGGAGTCCACCACGGCTGTCCTCAGGAAACACATCCCAGCACATTACAGGGCCACAAAGAACCACACTCACCTCCATGGACAATTGTACCATGACTCTGGACCAGTTCTGGACAGCAGCAGGAAACTCATGCAAGCAGGATTCATGCAAACACCGAACAGAAAGGCCCTTTAGCAGCAATTTAAAACGGTAACATTCAAGCTGTGAGGAAACAGTGAGGGTTGATTAAAAAGAAAAAAGAGACAAGACATAGGTGTAGAAGTTAAATGTAGACATGACTCTCTTGAAGATGGTAACAACCAATGGTACATGGATTGAACAGATTTTATATATATGTTCGGGTTTGGTTCCCACTATACTTTATGGCCCTTGTTATTAAAGTGTTCAAAGTTTATGTGTTAACAGTTAACTTTAATAACAGTTCTTGTTCACTGATCTTCTGTTTTTTTCTTTAATGTGTGTAATTTGTACTTTGTTTTTGTGTCGCCATAAGTCAAAACCGTGTATGTGTTCATTAATATGTGATCTTCATTTTCTCCAAAACTGGAACCAGGAGCTGCAGATCTTCAAGCAGTGGAGACCTTGACGTAAAGCAGATACAGAGTTATGTTGTCTCAATCTCCTGCCGGTCCGTTTGTGTCTTTCACTGTTCAGTTTTGATGATTTGCTCCCCATTTAACAAAAAAAAAAACAAAAAAAACAGAACATGTTTGTTGGCAGAGAGAATTCGAGCAGCTCTCCTCACGTGTAACTCCAGACCGGCCCTGAAAAATTCACGGAGGAATAATGACTGGAGGAGCATCAGTTCAACTGCAGCTGGATCTCACTTTGAGAAACGTACTCATTCATAATGTCCAGACCAGCGACCTTCTCATTGGCTCTTTCACTGTCCAGCACATCTGGAGTCTCTTCCTGTAACAAAACAAAAGACTTATTACAACCGAGAGCACATTTTTCACCCCCACTTGCTCTTGTGTTGATGATTCCTTGAATAAACAGAAAGATTCATCTTTCTAGTTTTACCTGTGTGGATTCATACACATGGTTCAACTCCCTTTAGGTGAAGTAACACTTTCCTCAAATGTTAGCGGTAAACTGCACACGACTGCAACAGGAATCTCTGTTAGTCCATATCTGGTCTTCATCGTCTTCACCAGTTACATCATAATTAGTTTTTCTTATTAGGACTTGTGTCTGTACTTCCTTTGGTCTCCCATTCTGCATCTCTGCTGCATCTTTGCAACAGCATTTTCTATGATGGCTCTCATTTCCTGAAGACAAACCTCTTTCTGATTTTTTTTCAGTGTTTTGAGAGACGACAGACTCAGTCTCGTCTCATGGATCGGTGGGCTGCTGACACGTGAGGTCCATCTTCAGACGGTTAGGTCTGCATCTGGAACGGTCCTGAACTTAGAGACGGCCCTCTTGACACCGAGACTCTTACACATGTGTGGTAGTCCATGAAGATCACACATGGACACATATCTGGCAGTCACCTGCCACTTTATCACTGACAATGAGCAGCTGTCCACTAAAGTTACATCAATGGCAGCAGAGTGGGTCCTAGTAAACACAGTCAGGTGGATTGTGATCTCATATCAATGCTGCAGTCAACAGCGTCAACTTGAGGTAATGTAGGTGCATTGCACACTGCCTGAATCTTGTTAAGAACTCAACTGATGCCACTCCTGGTCCTGATGAAATCAGAATCACGAGCAGGAGAAGAAAGCATCGAAGTATGTCAGAGAAAACCAGAGAACACGAGATCTCAGAATCCAAACTGTCTAGTAGGTTTATTGAATAGTAGCTGCAGAAGGCAGCCTCACACTAGACTGAACAATGAAATCAAGTTTACCGCACAGTTTACCATTTACGCTGCTCGCTGTGTTCAACGTGGAGCTGTCAGAGTTTCAGCATGAAAGGTCGTCCCCCGCTACCATGTGTTACGACATACAGCAGATCCACTGTCTTCACAACTCAACACCCTCATGGCAAAACATCTGGCACATAAGCTGATCAGATGCTTGTCAGACAGACTGCAAGAGCAGGAAAAAAAGAGTAAAAGAGAAAAAGACTGTCTCATAGCGGAGTGGACAAAAATCATTAACATATATAACAAGCAGCAGCAAGTGGTTACAAACTATTAAAAATAAGAAAAATGTTGCTTTACTCTTCGTTCGATCAGGACAGCTTCATCCACCAGGCCGTCAGGAAGCTGAACACTCTCCCAGCTCTTCCCCTGTACCTCACATGTGGTAGAACTGACAATAAACGTGACTTTGACTTTAACGTGACTGGAATGAAAATCAGACGTAGATATATCATATTCAGTTCAAAGACACAGAGCTACACTTCCAAACAATAAATGTTAATCATGTAGAATTTGTACATTTAAAACACAATATTTATTCTAGTAATAGCAGATTGTGTAACTCAGGATTAGAAACAAAAAAAATTATTATTTTTCTTTTACCTGTAAAATATAAAACGACTTCAGTAAAAATAAATGTGTTTTGATTTTACATAACTGTAAGTTGGTATTGTGTTAAACAGTTTAATACAATTTAAAACCTGAGTTTGACAAATAACTTTACATTTACCTTGACCCCAATATGTGTGTGTGTGTGTGTGTGTGTGTGTGTGTGTGTGTGTGTGTGTGTGTGTGTGTGTGTGTGTGTGTGTGTGTGTGTGTGTGTGTGTGTGTGTGTGTGTGTGTGTGTGAACTAACTTCTGTCTCCTTCTCCACACAGTTGTTGATTTTGATCCTGGGTTTCTCTTGGCTGGTTCTGAAATCCTCTGAAAGACTCCAGCTCTGCGTTGTAATGTTGTGATGTTTCCTGGTTTGTGTTAAGATCTCCTGAAAGTTAAAATGACATTATCCATCAGTCCTGAGTCTCAGTCTGACAAACCGAAGGACATTCGAGACAGCAAAGTTCTTTTCTGCTTCCTCATCCTACTCACACATTTACACGTCATGTTTCTGATTCATCTCAGCCTAACATAATGCAGTTACACATAAACACAAATGTGCACATTAATACACATGCAGAAACACACTGACCGGCAGAAACTGGAAGGACTGCTCTTTATACAGTCTTCTTGACCACAGTCGTGCATTAACATCTAGAGATGGCCTGGATAAACAACAGGACTTGATTTTGAGACAAAACAGCTAAGAAATGACTCAAACTCCCAGCAGGCATTGCACATTTATGACATCTAGGTGATAAAGTATTGACCTTGTGTTGCTTTCCTGCACAAAAACCAGCAGTGTCCCTGTGATGAGCAGCAGCTCAGGTCCAGCTGTAAAGTTACTCCAACCAGTCACATCATCTCTACGGATCCTGTGAGCTGTGAAGGTCGCAGTTTGTAGTGGTTGACAGGAACCAACAACCACGACGCGTCTGACCGCAGCGCAACAACGGAGTGACCCGCAGACGTCCTGACGCACCCAAAGACGGACCCGTGAGTGTCCCGACGACGCGACGCAGTCAGACCAACGTGGACACGAAGGAGGTCCAGCTGCGGCAGCAGCGCTGCTCCCCTCATCCCTCACAGACACGGAGACACGAAGAGATGCTCGCTCGTAGTCAGGATCACCTGTGGACTTCAACCTCCGGCTGTTGACCCGAATAGAGGACCACTGGTCTCACAAAGACAACCAAACACTCTCCCATCGATTACAAAGCGATCCACGTGAGACGTTATTTGGTGTCTTGGTGGAGAAAACCAAGCAAGTGGGCTTAAATCCATCAGTTATTGTATCAACGGCTCACTTAATGCGTTTTGTCACCACAGAAACAGAAATCTTTGTCTCCTGGTTGAATGACCGGAGCCCAAATGGTGAAACTGGTTTCACGTTGTTGCATCTGTAGAAACATCAGAGCAGCAGTTTTCTGGAGGTAACAATTCATTATATCGTTGTTGGGTTTTATTCCAGGACGATACACAAATAAAATCCTGTTGAACAACATGAACACTAATGTATGAAGTAATTATTTCAAACACTGCAGTCTGTTCAACTCTGACAGCACTGAGTTGACATTATTATTCTTATATGTTATTCTACATTCCTGTTGGTGTCACTGCACACAAACATGCAGTTTTCTTTTATGTTTCATGTGCAGCAGCTGCTGAAGTTTGACTGAAACTGAGTCCTGTAACAAGAAAACGACCCCAACACAACATCAAATCTACATCAGAATGGATGAAAAGAGATTCAAGGTGATGAAATGAACCAGTTGAAGTTCAGACATGAACCTGAGTGAAATACTGAGGTGGGAACTTAAGACAACCGTGAACAAACAAAAGACCACAAACCTCAATGAACTGAACCAAATTACAAAGAGCAGTGGACCAAAAATCCTCCACAAGATGTGAACAACTGAAAATGTCACACAGACAATAATTAGTTCAAGTTATTTCACCTAAATGTGATTCTACAAGCCACTTAATTATGAGATGTACTTAGTTTTTCTAACTAACTAACTGGCTGTTAAAAACTAACATCTTCAGAAATGAACTGTGAAATAAATCAATACTTAATAAAGATAACAGTTCAGCTGTGAATTTAAATACATTATTTCCTAAAAGTTTTGTAATAAACTGTCCAAAACTCTAGAAAGTAAAATAACATTCAGGTTTTTGTCCAGGTTTATTATTCAATACAGATACAAATGTGCAGCCATATAGTTTTAAACAAACAGAGAATAAATCATTTTACAATAAAACTCTTCTTTAAAGAAAATCATTTCCATCAGTTTTTCTCAGGCGGTTAATCAAACATGTAACTTAACAAGTTAACAACCAATAGAAGCTGCACAGCTGCTGGTTCCCACTCTGAGGTCTGAAACAAGCCGCCACTCATGTCTGGGAGTTGTTGTCAGCTTCAGGAAGTTTAGCAGCCGTGAAGAATCTGAAAGTCGTTCATCCACAAGTCTTTTATCAGTAGAAACATCTACATCTGGAGATCAGTCTGTCATCAACAACTGTTCCTCAACCTGAAAGACCATGTTGAATATAAACTCTCTTTAAATGATGGTGTCCTTCTTTTTGTAATAATAGTCAACTAAGAAGTCATTTAAATTTTAATCAGTCACTTCATGAGAACCCAGGTGTCAGTCAGCAGCTCAGTAACCACCTATGATGCAACACTGTGTAATAAATAAACTGATGACATGCTGTTTCCAGTGTTTTCCTCAATACGGACTGATATCTTAGGTCTTTGGAGAATCTTTGACGTCTCACTGTGTCATAATCACATCTGAAAAAGCAGGTCTAATACCAGATAAAGTTCAGGTGGGAAATTAATTTAAAAATCACAGCTCAGTATTTCTTGACTTGAGCATAGAGATCTTCTGGACCATCATCAATCTGTGGTAATCGATGTTCTGGTCCAGACACGTTAACCTGTGAATAGATCGTATCCAGCTCCTGTCTGCTTTCCTGCACTGAGGTAGAAGATGGTCCAGGTGTCTGTTTGGAGACTTTGATCTCTCCAAGATGGATGTTTTCTTCTTCTGTTCCTCTGTGAATTTGATTCTGTAAAAACGTCAACTTTTGTAAATATATTCAATTTAATTTCCATCTACATAATGACTCATGATAACATTTTCAGTACAGACATATGTGCATGTGTTAAACATGTGCTAATTAAGAGTAAAATACAACCTTTAGTACATGACTTTAGCAAAAGTCAGTAAAATTTCCCACCTGCAGCTGTTGAACTCTTGAATTTGTCTCCTTTGTTTTCTTCATCCAGATGAAAATACTGTCAAATAAATCACAAGAAGAAATTAGAATTAAAACCAACATCTGCCTGATAACAGGTTCATAAAATCATAAACTTCTGTTCAATATACTGATGAATTTATATAAAACCATAAAGATCTTTTTTGATGATTTTATTTGATTCTCACCAAACACTTCCAACCATGAAGATGATCGCAATGATGTAACGAAGAATCTTCCAGACTAAAGATCCATCAGGACAACCTCAGTTAAATTAAATTAAATCAAATTAAGTTAAATATAGATAATCAAAAGGAAGACTTTGCAGAGGCTCCACATTTAAATTATCAAAGGATCCAGATATTAAGAAAATAACTTTTTACCATTTAGAGAGATGTCTGCTGATGTCTGATTCCCCACATCATTTGTGGCCACACAGTAATAAACTCCTCCAACTGTCACATTCAGGATGTAAAAGTCTCCTTCAGCTACTTTCATGTCTCCATCTTCACTTTTCTTGAACCAGGTGAAGCTGCTGACGGGAGGATTGGCTCTGCTGGAGCAGGTCAGCTTCACCCAGCTACCTGCTGACACCAAACCTGATGGACTGATGGATGCTGAGGTGTCCTTAGGAGCATCTGAGGAACATGTGACACTCGTGAACTTTATTGATCAGAAACAGCTCAACTCTGATGTGTTAACAGGATCACTTACATGACACACTGAGAGTCTTTTCTGTCTGTGAGGTCTTGAAATCTTTTCCTTCATTCACAGGATATCTGACAGAACATCTGATGTTGTATCCATCATGTGTGTCTGACAGAGTGATGCTCTTCTGGATTTTAGTTGTGAAGGTTCCATCGTTGTTTTTCTCTGTTTGTGTGTGAAAGTCTTGTTGGAGATTCCAGGTGAGTTCAGGAGGGAAGTGTGGACAGGGAGTGACAGCTGAGCAGGTTATAGTGACACGCTCATTCTCCTTCAGATCACCTGAGATGTTGATGGTGGGTCTCCAAGGAGAATCTGTGTTTTCAAAATCAACACATATTTATGACAGAAAAAAACTGTGAACATTCAAAACACAGCAAATCAAAAGTGAATTTCTATCTAATGCAGATGAAACATAATAAATATTATGCATGTTTTTGTCTGATTAATGCACATTAATGTGAAGTTGTGAAAAGCAGTTACATGTTCTGTTTTTCTATCATTGATAAACAACAGAAGTTGTTTACCCCACAAACCCCTACAGAGTAATTTTTTTGTTAGTTTCTTTTATTTTACAATGTAGGTACAGGTAATGGGAACTTTTATTCTATATAACAACGTTTTGAAGTTCAATAAACTAAATTCTTACCTTGAACTGTTATAATAACACCATCACAAGAAGCTGTTGATCTGAACGGTCCGTTCTCAATCCTGAAGTAGTATGTGTCTGAATGTTTTGTTTGTAAATTAGAAAATAAAGTGGTGCAGTTTTTCACTTTCATGTTCCCAGTAATATTTATGGGATAGATGTTATTTTGTTTACTGCTGTTGAAAACCACATTATTTTTATCCAAATTCAAATTTGTATCATGTTTTAACCAGACTCCAGTTATTTCTCTGCTGCCATTAAACTCTTTTCCTTCTTCAACACTAAAGTTACATGAGATTTGCAAACAAGATCCATTGAACACTTCAATCTTCTTCGGTGCAGTAATGAAGAGTGATGGATTCTTGTCACAATCAGCTAAAACACCTGTAAAAGCAGAATAATGATGAACATAATGTGCAGCAAAACAACCTGAGAAGAAAGTTGTTGATCCACAAACTACATTTCAGTTGCAGCATGTCACACATGGAGATTTAAACAATATCACTGTCAAACATCTGAGAGCAGAAATGATTCAAGTCTCCAATGAAAGTTAATGAACAAACATTTGACCTGAAAGAAAAAAGACGCTCAGTAACATGTTGACTGTCACCACATTCACAGACAGAAGTGCTGCTGAAACCAGACGTTCCTCCTTCATCTCTTACACTGAAAACACGTTTCAGAAAAGAAACTTCTACAAAGATAGATTTTTTATAAATAAGCAACCTCTTTGTTTGAAATCAAATGTAAAGTCAACAGAAACCAACTCTGTTTCCAGAGACGTCTTCATCCTTCCTGCTCAGACCGTGTAAAAGAGGAACTTATATTTCTGCGGCGCCGTTGTCTCAACCTGGTTTGAGTGGTGAAGTTTGTTCTTTCATCTCAGAAGATAAACTTCTGTTGAACAGTGGTTTAATATACAGTAGTGTGATATGAAGAAGATGTTTATCAGCTTTTTCAGGTTTTCATCATCTATGATGTGATGTACAACACTAATCTGCAGTCATTTGTCTCAACAGTTTCAGCAAACAAAAGCAAAGTCTTGCATATCAGTTAATAAATTCAGCTCCGTTAAATAACACTTTATCAGGCCTGTAGCACAAATGATAATGTTGCATCGTGAACAACAGTCGTCAAACTTGACTAAACTGGAACAATGAACACAGTTCTGACCCACATGATGAAGAAACTCCATCATGAAGAAAAGGTTGGCTTCACTCAGCGTTAACATCACACCAAACCCATCTAACCAGCTCCTTCTGGTTACTTCAAGTACTCAGCTTTGACCCGTCACTTGCTTCATGACTTTGTGGGTTTACATCCCACCACTTCTCTCTGAATTATTAACGTAACTCTTCTCTCACAGCAACATCAAGTCACGCTGACACAATCATTCACATCATCAGGACAGACACAGAGGGATCATTTGAACGGAATAAAAGCAGCTAAAATGATCCCTTTCTGCCAGTTTTATATTTGTGAGGGAGTATTGGACCACAGTGTTAGTGGAGATGATGATGTTCAGGTTACTGGAGAATATCTGAGAGAGCGAGAAGATTTCTAGACACTGGAAGTAAGACAGAGCTGGATTATCCCTGAGAGACTCAAACACGGGGAGGGTCCGACACTTTTGACTAACAGGTTTCAGAACATGTGGTTTTGGTCCTGAGCAGATTATTAAACTCCACATATCAGTGGAGGAGTCCTTCAAACGTAACCTGCCACCATTCAATCACCTCGCTGACTGCAGGAAAACCTCTCATGGTGTCGACCACATTCATTTCTACTAATGTCTAAAACGGCTGAAACATCAGTTCAGCAGGATGATCCTTTCTGTAAATATGGTTCTCTGTTGTTGTGTCCATGCTGTTCACAGAGACACTGACGTCTCTCCATCACTGTCTCTGATGAGTTGAATGTCCTATATTTCAATGTGCATCTTCTCCTTCTGCTCCACTGACAGTGTGCTGCATTTCTATGATGTTATATCAGCTGCTCAGCAGGAGACAGGAGAGCAGTCACAGGATACACACAACCCACACAACTCCTGTCTGTCCACTGTCCTCCTGGGAGGATATTTTCAGCTGTCGCAGCATCAGCAGGACATCCAACATACTGAAAGGTCTCTCCACCTTTGTTTGAGCTGCTGTCATCAGGTAGACAGTTCATGAAAAATCCCACCAAAGACTCGGACAAAGCTTTTATTCCAGAACGATACACAAATAAAATCCAGTTGAACAACATTAACACTAATGTATGAAGTAATTCTTTCAAACACTGCAGTCTGTTCAACTCTGACAGCACTGAGTTGACATTATTATTCTTATATGTTATTCTACATTCCTGTTGTTGTCACTGCACACAAACATGCAGTTTTCTTTTATGTTTCATGTGCAGCAGCTGCTGAAGTTTTGCTGAAACTGAGTCCTGTAACAAGAAAACGACCCCAACACAACATCAAATCTACATCAGAATGGATGAAAAGAGAATCTAGGTGATGAAATGAACCAGTTGAAGTTCAGACATGAACCTGAGTGAAATACTGAGGTGGGAACTTAAGAGAACCGTGAACAAACAAAAGACCACAGACCTCAATGAACTGAACCAAATTACAAAGAGCAGTGGACCAAAAATCCTCCACAAGATGTGAAAAACTGAAAATGTCACACAGACAATAATTAGTTTATTAGTTATTTAACCTAAATGTGATTCTACAAGCCACTGAATTATGAGATGTACTTAGTTTTTCTAACACTTCTTTCTGTAAAAAATGTACTGGCTGTTAAAAACTAACAAACATCTACAGAGATGAACTGTGAAATAAATCAATTGTTTAAAATTTATTTATTGTGTAGCACCGAGGGTTTGAGAGTAATGTAATTTCAATTCTCTGTATGTATCTCACATCTAGTAGAATTGACAATAAACTTGACTTTGACATTGAAATGCAGAAATCTAAAAGATAAAATGTTTAATGTGAGCAGTTATCCTCTAAATACTCGTATTTGTATCTGTCACTTCATTTTATTATAAATAATGTCAAAGGTTCTGCTCTGTGTAAAGTATCACAGACTGTGAGTTTTTATTTTGTATTGAAATGTTATAAAGTTTTTTGTTTAGTGTGAAGTACTTCTGAGTCGTTAGTAGTTTAACTACAGTAGAAGGTGATTGTTTGGGAGTTTGACTCAGAGAAAACCTTTACAACATAAATATCCTAAAAACCTCAAACATTATGAAGCAGTGGGACTCAACTGTGGATTATATATATTAACAGACTGTCTCTTTGTACCAGATATTTACTTTTAACTACATTTTCATTACTGCTGAACGCCCATGTCACATCATAGATCATTCGTGACATTCGTGGCTGTAAACCACTGAGAAATGTTTCAAAGCCCCCCAAAAAACACAGATAAATAGCATAAAGACACTTCTTTAAAACTTTACACTTCCTCAATTTATAAAAAAACAGCAACAAAAAATCAATGTTCTTTTAAACTTTAAAAATTCACATTTCATCAATTAGGCAGAAATTCTAAACACTGTTTCACATGTGAAGCTGAAAGAAAATACTTTAATTAAGAGTATTGACTTAATGATTTGCAGTCCAACTTTTTAATTATTTCTGTCAAAAGAAAAAACCAACAACTCACCAGAGAGACCGAAGACCCCCACTATCAGCACATTCACACACAGACCTGCCATCAAACCGTCACCTGGACTCACAAACACAAGTCATTAAAACACCATGTTTACTTTAAATTTCACCTTTGGATCCTTAAATCATTTTTAATATTTTACATTACAATTTAACAACTAATGTAAATTTAAAAAAAAGGTCAACAACAAGACAGATTTGTAATAAATCAAACCCCAACAAATACCACAGTATATCCATCTGTATTCGACATAAAAAACAACATTATTATATACTTTAAATAAGTGAGCTAAAAGTCAGTAAGTAAAATCAATGAACATAAAATCTCTTACCAGACACACAACTGACTACAAGCAGCTTGTGGAGGATGTGAAGAACGAAATGGTTGCGTTTAGAAATATTAATGCACAGCAACAGAGCACAACTTCCTCATTTAGCTGGTTTGACTTCAAACTCTATCAACTATCAATGATTCTATTATTTTTTCATCCACAAAAGAAAGGTGAAGTTTACAGCCAGGTCTCATTAATGAAAAGAAGAAGACAATAAAAATCACCACCTTTGTGGAAAATATTTATTGTATTCTTGTGGTCTTTGAGGAGGTGGAAACATATTTTAAGTGATCACCAACTTTGATAACTAGATACTTCAGTAGTTTCTAAAACAAATCTCTTTCCAGAAAGTGAATTATGCACATTACAAATCTTTTTTTAAAGGTCAACTTAACCCAAAAGCAACAGAATTCACTTTGATGTTACCTTTTGAAGAAGAAAAAAAGTACAAATGATAATACATTGGAATTTTAAAGAGTTCCCCAAAGTGATTTTCATGTTTAGAGAAGTTTTCTGTGTGTCTGACATGCATATTACAACATTACTTTTATCTGAGGTTATCATCAATAACCAGGACCTCTTCTGGTAAAAAAATAAAATAAAAACAATAGAAAATCAAACTCACACTTAATGTAGTTCAGCCACAACTTAAAAATACTAAAAGGTGCATTTCACTGCCATGGGATCATGTTTAAACGTTCTTGTGCTTTGCTGCCCTCATGTGGTCAGAGGTGGTATAGTCTGAGACGTCTCAGGTCTGATCCAACTCAAACACTCTGGTCAGACAGTTATGACAAAAAAAAAGAGTTCCACATCAACATATAAGTGGAGGCAAAAGCTAAAAAAATTGACCAAAATACATGATATTTACAGTGTTACTTATGTACAGTATACTGAATACAGTATTACAGTTGGAGAAAATATTAATTACTGATGGTAAATTCAAGCGTTTTACCTCTAACTATCAAAAGCTGTTAAACCAGCTTTTAATTAATAATCAAAAGCAACAGAATTCACATTGATGTTACCTTTTGAAGAAACAAAAGTACAAATGATAATACATTGGAATTTTGAAGAGTTCCCCAAAGTGATTTTCATGTTTAGAGAAGTTTTCTGTGTGTCTGACATGCATATTACAACATTACTTTTATCTGAGGTTATCATCAATAACCAGGACCTCTTCTGGTAAAAAAATAAAATAAAAACAATAGAAAATCAAACTCACACTTAATGTAGTTCAGCCACAACTTAAAAATACTAAAAAATAAACAGCTGCAGCACATTAAGACAGAGAACCAACATGAAGAGCCAACATGAATAAGAGGAAGCGGTAACACTGAAATATACTTTGCAACATCTTGGTACTTTTCCATCCCATATCACTTCATTTTTGTTATGTGTGCACAACCAGTTCAACTGTAGACCAATAGCAACCATCAAAGTGCAGGTCAGGGTTGGGCCGGACTCAACTCCCCACGCAGGATGTGTTCAGTACTGTGATGCTTTCAGGCGCTAAACTTTAATTTTCCACTAGAAATATGGTTCAATAAAACAGGGTATAGCGCCTGTGGAGGTGAATGGGCTTCCACATCACACCTGTTTACTGGTGTTAAGGTTCAGTTAAAGGGGTGTTCCTGTGTGAAGCCCCGCCCCCTCTTGGCTTTTCTGATTATAACAGCATTCTTCTTAGTTGTACATTCATTCTTCTTAGTTGTACATTCAAACCACTGCTGAAAAGAGTTAAAGTTCTTAATAAGATGGTGGGAATGTGGACAGATAGTGGTGTTGAAGAACTCAAAAGAGCTCTTCAAAGCACAGACTGGGATGGTTTAAATGACTGTGATGATCTGAATGAGAGGGCTCAGATGACCTCTTCTCACGTTCTTTACTTGAGGGACTCAATCACCCCCCACAAGCATGTCAGGGGCGTTCCTAACCGTAAACGCTGGTTACATATACATTACATACATACTTTGTCCCACCAAAGGTGCATTTCACTGCCATGGGATCGTGTTTAAACGTTCCTGTGCTTTGGTGCCCTCGTGTGGTCAGAGGTGGTATAGTCTGAGACGTCTCAGGTCTGATCCAACTCAAACACTCTGGTCAGACAGTTATGACAAAAAAAAAAAAAAAGAGTTCCACATCAACAATTATGTGGAGGCAAACGCTAAAACATTGACCAAAATACATGATATTTACAGTGTTACTTATGTACAGTATACTGAATACAGTATTACAGTTGGAGAAAATATTAATTACTGATGGTAAATTCAAGTGTTTCACCTCTAACTATCAAAAGCTGTTAAACCAGCTTTTAATTAGTTTGAACATTAAAGAGGTGAAAAAATTGCTGCATTGACAATTACAATACAGAGTATTGAGTATAACAAGTATTTGGACTTGTGTTATTTTTTTAATTTACCTGCACATTAAATCTTGAAGTGGATGTTTTTCCTGGATCTTTCTTACCTTCACTTGGAGAGTGATGAGTTGTAACGGTGTTGCGATGACCTCCAGAACTGTGTGAAACCTGTTGATCAGGAATTGTCATTTAAACAGCATATTAATCAGGTTTGTAGGATTGCGTTTTTCCACCTTCGTAATATCGCAAAGATCAGGAGCATCCTGTCAGGTTCAAGCAACCTAAAACATTTATTTTCTAAAAGGGAAGAGAGAAAGAATAATGCTGAAAAACCAATTCACATGTTGGTATCTTCTAGACTAGATCACTGTAATGTGTTGTTGGCTGGATGTCCAAATAATTCTCTGAATATCCTCCAGCTGATCCAAAAAGCAGCAGCGTGAATGCTGACAGGAATCAACAAGAGAGACCACGTCTCTCCTGTGTTAACTTCCCTCCATTGGATTCCCGTAAAACTCCAAATCCCATTCAACATTTTATTACTTGCATATAAAGTCCAAAATGACTTGGTGCCCTAATATTTGCAAAACCTGATAGTTCCATATGTTCCTAATAGAGTTCTCCGTTCTCAGGGTGCCAACCAACTTAAAACATTTCTGTCTAATAAAGCATATAGTTAGTACTTTGGTGTGTTAGGTCCAGTAGTCATAGATGCATAGCTGCAGCTCCATCCATCCATCCATCCATCCATCCATCCATCCATCCATCCATCCATCCATCCATCCATCCATCCATCCATCCATCCATCCATCCATCCATCCATCCATCCATCCATCCATCTTCTTCCGCTTATCCGGGGCTGGGTTGCGGGGGCAGAAGTCTAAGCAGAGATGCCCAGACCTCCTTCACCCCAGAGAGAGACAAACTCTCTCCAGCGTGTCCTGGGTCTTCCCTGGGGTTTTTCCCCCGATGGGATATGCCTGGAACACCTCTCTGGGGAGGCGTCCAGGAAGTATCCTACACAGATGCCCAAGTCACCTCAGCTGATTCCTCTCGATGTGAGGGAGCAGTGGCTCTACTCCTCCCAGATGACTGAGGTTCTCCCCCTATCTCTAAGGGAGCGCCCAGCCACCCTGCGGAGGAAACTCATTTCGGCCGCTTGTATCCGTTAGGTCATTACCCAAAGTTCATGGCCATAGGTGAGGGCGGGAGTGTAGATTGACCGGTAAATTGAGAGCTGAGCCAGTCAAGAACCAAATTGTCATTTGCAATGACGATCTGGCCGGGAGGCAGGACAAAAGACAAGACAGTAACGCTCCTTTCTATATTGTCTCAGAAGAAATCTGGATTTGTTCGTGAGGACACAACAAACTTTGTCCAGCTTTAGTTGGTTTAGCTGGTCTACTTTTACAGCTGTCCCAATCAGAGATCAAGAGTCACGTTCCAAAGCCTCAACAAGCGTCTGCCACACCTGTCATGTCAGAAATAAACAGATGCAAATGCAGTGATGCGCATGATGCCACGTGCACTTATGGACGCCCTCATGCTTGAAGTCAGATTTAGACAAAGAGGCTGCTCCTCCCCATCACGGCCTTCCAGGTGACACTGTCATTACCGACAACAGTTGGAGCCTGAGACGCAGTTGGAGCAGGTAGAGACGGAGAGAAGAGGGAGTGTTTGTTTATAACACTGCGATTCAGGTAAACTTTACAAAAATTGAGGTTTCTTCCGTACAGACGAGGGTCTGCTATGGTGTCCCGCAGGGTTCAGTGCTAGGGCCAATCCTGTTCAGTTTATACATGCAGCCCTTGGGAAGTATTATCCGGAACCACGGCATTAATTTTCATTGTTATGCTGATGATACGCAGCTGTATCTGTCTATGAAGCCAGATGAAACAGAACCATTAGACAAACTTCAGATGTGTATTAAGGACATCAAGGACTGGATGTCCAGAAATTTTTTGCTACTAAATTCTGATAAAACAGAAGTTGTTGTTTGTGGTCCCAAACAGCTTAGGAAGGGATTAGATGGTCTTGCGATGGCCTCAAGTAAAACTGTGCGAAACCTTGGCGTTATATTCGATCAGGATTTGTCATTTAAACAGCATATTAATCAGGTTTGTAAAACTGCGTTTTTCCACCTCCGTAATATCGCAAAGATTAGAAGCATCCTCTCGCAGAGTGATGCCGAAAAACTAATTCATGCGTTCGTATCTTCTAGACTAGATTACTGTAACGTGTTGTTGGCTGGATGTCCAAGTAATTCTCTTAACAGCCTCCAGCTGATCCAAAATGCAGCAGCGCGAGTGCTGACAGGAATCAACAAGAGAGACCACGTCTCTCCAGTTTTAGCTTCCCTCCATTGGCTCCCTGTAAAATTTATAATCCAATTCAAAATTTTATTACTGGCATATAAAGTCCAAAATTGCCTAGCGCCGCGATATTTGCAAGACCTGATAGTACCGTACGTTCCTAATAGAGCTCTCCGTTCTCAGGGTGCAGGTTTACTCGTAGTTCCTAGAGTATCGAAATGTAGATTTGGAGGACGGCTTTCTGTTATCAGGCACCATCACTCTGGAACCAACTTCCAGTTTGGGTTAAGGAGGCTGATACCACCTCCACCTTTAAAACTAAACTTAAAACATTTCTGTTTAATAAAGCATATAGTTAGTGTACATTTAGTACCTTAATGTATCAGGGCCAGTAGTCAAAGCTGCAGCTACAGGACCAGACTAGAGCAGCTCATCTTAAACAGCTTCGGTGTAGATATGCTGTTATAGGCCTCTGCTGCAGGGGGGCACCAACATGATCCACTGAGTGGTGCCTTTCACCTTCTCTGTTTCTCTTTGCCTTCTCTGTCTCTTCTTCACCTCAACCCTCATTTATTAACAATATCCCATAAACTTAATTGTGGTCCATTGTTCTTGTAGTTTTTTGTGCTTGTCTGGCCCTTCTTTTCCTCTTCTTTGCATGTCCTGCGGACCAGAGCCTCAGGAGCTGCTTGCTGACCTGCAGTTCCACCTCTGACCATCCCAGTGTCTGCCTTCACCTGTCTGTGTGGATGTCTGTTGGATGCTTGCTGACACCCCGACCTGCAGTCCTCATCCCCTTGGATCACCGTCTATCCATATATCACCCATATTCACAGAAGTCTAATTGGACTACCAAGGACAGTTACTAATGTATCCTATCTTGTACCTTTGACGGTGTCTCTATGTCTCTATTCTTTCTTATTTCTTGCTCTACCCGGCTGGCCTTCGGCAGGAGGGTCCCCCCTCATGAGCCAGGTCCTGCTCAAGGTTTCTTCCCTCTTAAAGGGGAGTTTTTACCTGCCGCTGTTTATGTAATAATTGCTCGGGGGTCATGTTCTGGGTCTCTGGAAAGTGCCTAGAGACAACTTGTGTTGTAATAGACGCTATATAAATAAAATTGAAAATTGAAATTGAATTGAAAAATCTGACTGAACCAAACTGAAGGTTGTGTCATTAGGAACGACTGACATGGAAAACTAAACAAACACATGTACTAAAATTATGACTAAATTATGAAACACAATGACAGGCTGAGGAAACCATTTGCAAAAATTAGTATTAATACAAAAGAATCATGCAAATTGTAAAGAGACAGAAAGTTTCAATTGATCAAAAGCTGTTAATCGCTGAACTTCTTCGACTTTGACAGCCGCTTCAGCCACAGCATCAATGAGAGGTGTCAGTTACACTTCAGCAAAACTTCAGAGTTTTTGTAGCAAAGGGAGGTGAACTGAAGCAGATTTTGTACAGGAACTCAGTCCACAACCGTCCTGTAAAGAAATGTGGAGGCACCGACATGCTGCACTGTAACTCCTCCCAACTGTTGCCATGCGGGTGGTTAGTGCCAAAATAACATCCATGTGAAAGACAGCATGCAAGTCTTCACAGGAGAACACTGTACAACCAGAGGAGAGAACACTGGATGACCTGAGACGTGGTTCTGATAAGAAAAGGGAGCAGCTGCATGTGGTCGTACTGGAACTGCACTAGCATTTTTCCTCTAAGATAAATGACTAAGTGAACGTGCACTCTCACTCATGATGCAATACAATCTCCACCTCCAGCCAACAGAAATACAGCAACTCCCTTGTGTGAGAACCGTCATCAGCAGCACATCAGTATGACAGGTGTATTTGTTTTATTAACAGTAAGTGCTCTCAGTTCAGATTCAACATCAGACTGAACTGTGAGTTGTTGAATTGTTGTTTTAAAGGTTTATTATCACATTCTTTTAATTATGCAGTAAAAGTCACAAAAAAAACAACTAAAATTTCAGCTCTGTTTTTCTTTAATACCACATACTGATTGAACCATCTGATCATGAAAGACAAGACCGTCTCATTTATCAATAAGTGTCACATGTCAGTCTGCAGCCAGACCCTCCTGTTTGAGAAACCGGGAGCTGCTACGCCCGGTTTTCTGGGTGTGACGGTTGTCAAAGATGTAAACAGCAGCTGATGCTGAGAACTGCACAACTAAACCTGCCAGACATCCTGCTTTCACTATTCTTGGGGGGAAGAAAACACAGCTTTAAGTAACAAAACCACCTGACAGTAAGTAAAATATGTGTCCTATTTAGTTTAAGTAGGATTTTATTAGTATTTTGTTTGCTGACAGCTCATTTTCTTTGGCTATGGTTTAATGGAAAAAAATGTCTTAATAATTTTCATATGATTATTGCCAATAATTTCCAAACCATGCAACCATACATTTATGTAGAGATTACCTGGATCCCAGTGACTCCAAATAGGAATAAGGGATTGCAGATAATAGATGGATGGACGGGATGACGTGCAGCAGGACAGCAGATGCAGACGCAGCAGAAGGCCCAGGTCAAACTGCCCAAAAAGCTGCAGGTGGTGACAAATACACTGGACTGCTTTGAGTTTTCCTTTAATTTAAAAGAAAAGTCTGCTCGTCTGTTGTTTGTTTGATCCTTTGTGTAAATGTCGTGAACTTTTTCCAGAGCCTGAAAACAAGTGTTTGTCAGGACGATGTGAACGCCAGCTTCACTCAGCGGCTGAGAGCTCAACAAGCCTGGTGCTCCGTATGTCCTGATTGTTGCAACAGGCTGTACAGAGAGCAGTCCTACCAGTTTGTTGAGGTGTGTGTGTGTGTGTGTGTGTGTGTGTGTGTGTGTGTGTGTGTGTGTGTGTGTGTGTGTGTGTGTGTGTGTGTGTGTGTGTGTGTGTGTGTGTGTGTGTAGTGGAGATTGAGTAACTTCTGGAGTGAGTCTCTAGCAGTCAGTCAAGGAACTACAACCAATCTTAGCTCTGCATGAACTTCAAACCAGAAGTTAGATGGTTCGTGCTTAAGTACAAAAAATTCCAAAAAGTCGTCCCAGAGGTTTTCTGACCAGCAGTATTCAGGTTGATGCATTTCTACCTGAGTGCAGTTATTTGCTCCTCAGTGTGACTCTGGTAACCTGTGTCAGGGTGAGGGGTTTAGGCTTCCAGCATTTTTCTCTCTATATGTGTGAAAGAATCTCTCTTAGTCCGGCTTGGACAATTGATTTCAAAGTGTTCAGTTCTTCCATCCGTCCATCTTCTGTACCAGTTTTATCTTGTTTAGGATCTTGGAGGACCAGGTCCTGTCCCAGCTGTCTGGGTGACCTGGAAGGGTCACCAGATCATCACACCACGATACATTAATAAATAAGATATATATTTACAATTTATGATCTATTTCGGACTGACAAACAACCGAACATGAATATTTTTTTTAACTGGGATAAAACCGGAGCTCCCGGAGGAAACCCATCAAAATTCACCAAATCCACCGGTCCAGAACGTACCAACTTAACAGCAGCAGAAAAACTTTCCTATTTTCTCAAAAAACCTGGCGAGTCCTCCCTTCTTCTTTTTTCTAGCCTCCACCTCCCGTTGAAGAAAATTGATGACAGCCTGATCGAAAATGGGATCGTCTGGTTTCATCACCGCCCGCAATAGATTTTCCGGTGTGACAAATATTCTGAGAAGGTCTTTTATCATGGCCTTGGCGATGTCGTTGATGTTATCTTCAATTACCATGAAGTCACGGTCACCGATCTCCACTTTGGCCAACACCAAGTGTGTCAGACGTCTCCATATGGTCTCAGTATGTCTCAAATAAATAGGGTTGTTCTTCTTTGAATATTTCAAAATTAAACGCAACAGTAAAGCGTTGCAGAGCTTGTAGTTCAGAGTCTGAAATTCAGATGATGAGCTGTCAATCTTCTCTGATGCTTTAGCCTCTTTGTATTCAGTTTTGTTTATTCTTTCAGAACAAACTGAACTGGACACGTGCTTTGGTGCGTGCATGTTGTTTTTCAGCAGGATGAGTGTATGCTCCATCGTACGACTTATCTGTTTTATGTAAACATCTTCCTCTGTTGGTTCTTTGTTTTTCTTTTTAAACACTCTCTTCTGCAACTTTGCAACAGCATCTTCTGTGATGGCTCTCATCTCTTGAAGACAAACGTTCTGCTGATGTCCTACTGTGCTCTGAGGAACCACAGACTCCATCAGTCTGCTGTTTCCTGGATCAGCAGGCTGCTGACACGTTTGGTTCATCTTCAGATGGTCAGGTCTGCATCTGCAACAGTCCTGTGTTGTCTCAGTCATTGTATTTTTATTGTACATTTCTGTGTCAACTTATGTGTGTGTTTTCAACCAAGGCCTCAAACAAACTGAACAAACACTCCTTTTTCACTCTTATATAGAATATATGACGCAAATGAATCTTTGTGACGTCAATGTAATGACGTAAGCACGTGCACAATCTATGCAGGCACACGAGGGTGCACGTGCGCATGCGTGCGCAAATGTTTTAATCTTTATCAGGCTAAGCAATTTGTGCGCATGCGTACGTGCACCCGCGTGTAGCAATTTGTGCGCATGCGTACGTGCCTCTCACGTGGATCGCTTTGTAAGCGATGGCAGAGTGTTTTGTTGTCTTTGTGAGACCAGTGGTCCTCTGTTCGGGTCAACAGCCGGAGGTTCAAGTCCGCAGGTGATCCTGACTACGAGCGAGCGTCTCTTTGTGTCTCCGTGTCTGTGAGGGATGAGGGGAGCAGCGCTGCTGCCGCAGCTGGTCCTCCTTCGTCAGACTCAGTACTGATGGATAATGTCCTTTTGTCACATACAAAGGTGTGACTGAGGCAGACGGCAGGACTGGCCTGCCTGTAATCCTCACCTGTCTGATAGACTTTGTGGATCATTTTAGAACAAAGCCTGATACCACCACGACGCCGTCCTGTTAAACACCTTGAGACGTGTTTGCAGAATTAACGAGACAAATTAAACACTAAAACACTTCGTTAATAGGTTTCCTCGGTTTCAGAATGACTTTTAAGCGTTGTAAAAAAGTGATATTTCTTTAAAAAAACAAGAATAAAAAAACTCCTGCAGCTTATTGTCCTTACTTTTGTTTTTCTTTTGTTTCAACTGTTAAAATGTAACATTTTTTATTAATAGATTTAATAAAGTAGATTAAAAGAAGACAACTTTAAACTTAGAAAACAAATGTATACCAAACTGGTATACTTATTTTATTTCAACTGAGTTTTAACATTTCATTATTTCCTAAAGCATTTTCTCTTTTAAAAGTGTTTCTTTTCTGCAGAATGACACAAAGAATAAAAAGATGATGAACTGGGGAATTTAACTTTCCCTTTGCTGTGTGGTAATCAATACATGATGCACTGATCAACAGGTTATCAGTGCATCATGTGACTGGCTGTGTGTCTGCATATATATTGTATATTTCTCTGCGTCTTCACTTTGCTGTAATGTCTTACAGCCTCTGCTGGACAGATCCTGGAGATGCCTCACAAATGGAAGGAGTTGCAGTCCCTCTGAATGATCTTTTATAATGATGATTACGATGCACATTCCTGTGATGACACGAACCAAACCGCCAAACACTGGATTCACTGCAAGGACGGTTCACTGAATTTCAGTAAACGTCCACAAGTATCCATCCATCCTTCTTTACAGTCTTCTTTCTGTTCAGGGTCACGGGGGTCTGCAGGAGTCCACCACGGCTGTCCTCAGGAAACACATCCCAGCACATTACAGGGCCACAAACAACCACACTCACCTCCATGGACAATTGTACCATGACTCTGGACCAGTTCTGGACAGCAGCAGGAAACTCATGCAAGCAGGATTCATGCAAACACCGAACAGAAAGGCCCTTTAGCAGCAATTTAAAACGGTAACATTCAAGCTGTGAGGAAACAGTGAGGGTTGATTAAAAAGAAAAAAGAGACAAGACATAGGTCTAGAAGTTAAATGTAGACATGACTCTCTTGAAGATGGTAACAACCAATGGTACATGGATTGAACAGATTTGATATATATGTTCGGGTTTGGTTCCCACTATACTTAATGGCCCTTGTTATTAAAGTGTTCAAAGTTTATGTGTTAAAAGTTAACTTTACTAACAGTTCTTGTTCACTGATTTTCAGTTTTTTCTTTAATGTGTGTAATTTGTACTTTGTTTTTGTGTCGCCATAAGTCAAAACCGTGTATGTGTTCATTATTATGTGATCTTCATTTTCTCCAAAACTGGAACCAGGAGCTGCAGATCTTCAAGCAGTGGAGACCTTGACGTAAAGCAGATACAGAGTTATGTTGTCTCAATCTCCTGCCAGTCTGTTTGTGTCTTTCACTGTTCAGTTTTGATGATTTGCTCCCCATTTAACAAAAAAAAACAAAAAAACAGAACATGTTTGTTGGCAGAGAGAATTCGAGCAGCTCTCCTCACGTGTAACTCCAGACCGGCCCTGAAAAATTCACGGAGGAATAATGACTTGAGGAACATCAGTTCAACTGCAGCTGGATCTCACTTTGAGAAACGTACTCATTCATAATGTCCAGACCAGCGACCTTCTCATTGGCTCTTTCACTGTCCAGCACATCTGGAGTCTCTTCCTGTAACAAAACAAAAGACTTTTCACAACCGAGAGCACATTTTTCACCCCCACTTGCTCTTGTGTTGATGATTCCTTGAATAAACAGAAAGATTCATCTTTCTAGTTTTACCTGTGTGGATTCATACACATGGTTCAACTCCCTTTAGCTGAAGTAACACTTTCCTCAAATGTTAGCGGTAAACTGCACACGACTGCAACAGGAATCTCTGTTAGTCCATATCTGGTCTTCATCGTCTTCACCAGTTACATCATAATTAGTTTTTTTTCTTTCTCTAGAGGGACATGGAGTGGACTCATGCCCTGTTTCACTGACTGGGTGGGTGTGATCATTCAACTCTGGTCCTCCCCACATGTAGGACTTGTGTCTGTACTTCCTTTGGTCTCCCTGGTTCCTCTGTACTTCAACTGTTATGTCAGTTTGTATTTGTTGTTCTGTAAAACGTCTGATCACAGACTTCAACTATCTGTGTTTTTGCACTCTCTCCCTGTCAGAAAAGTAAACCATATAAGTGACCTATTTTTGTCATCCCAACAAAGCTTCCTTCCTCACACACGAGTCCAGTTTTTAAGTTTTGCAGCCCCACCTGTCAGACCTTTTTGATGGCTTTATTGGTACAAACAGGATGGGAAACGGGTTTTGGAGCATGCATCTTGTTTTTTAAAAGGATGAGTGTCTGCTCCATTTTTCAACATATCTTATTGATGTCATTTGTTCTTCTGTTGGATCTCTGTTATTCTGCATCTCTGCTGCATCTTTGCAACAGCATTTTCTATGATGGCTCTCATTTCCTGAAGACAAACCTCTTTCTGATTTTTTTTCAGTGTTTTGAGAAACGACAGACTCAGTCTCGTCTCATGGATCGGTGGGCTGCTGACACGTGAGGTCCATCTTCAGACGGTTAGGTCTGCATCTGGAACGGTCCTGAACTTAGAGACGGCCCTCTTGACACCGAGACTCTTACACATGTGTGGTAGTCCATGAAGATCACACATGGACACATATCTGGCAGTCACCTGCCACTTTATCACTGACAACGAGCAGCTGTCCACTAAAGTTACATCAATGGCAGCAGAGTGGGTCCTAGTAAACACAGTCAGGTGGATTGTGATCTCATATCAATGCTGCAGTCAACAGCGTCAACTTGAGGCAATGTAGGTGCATTGCACACTGCCTGAATCTTGTTGTTAAGAACTCAACTGATGCCAGTCCTGGTCCTGATGAAATCAGAATCACGAGCAGGAGAATAGTCACTTATATCAGAACAAGCATAACTGCAAAAAAAAAATAAAAAATTGGAGTTGGACATAGGCTAAAATCAGCACCCTGGAAATCCTCTATGAGGAAAAAGCTGCTGCCATTCCATCTCTAGCATCACTCAAAACAGATCTGAATCTTCTGACCAACCAGAATCATGAAAACATGGAAGAATGCATCGAAGCATGTCAGAGAAAACCAGAGAACACGAGATCTCAGAATCCGAACTGTCAAGTAGGTTTATTGAATAGTAGCTGCAGAAGGCAGCCTCACACTAGACTGAACAATGAAATCAAGTTTACCGCACAGTTTACCATTTACGCTGCTCGCTGTGTTCAACGTGGAGCTGTCAGAGTTTCAGCATGAAAGGTCGTCCCCCGCTACCATGTGTTACGACATACAGCAGATCCACTGTCTTCACAACTCAACACCCTCATGGCAAAACATCTGGCACATAAGCTGATCAGATGCTTGTCAGACAGACTGCAAGAGCAGGAAAAAAGAGTAAAAGAGAAAAAGACTGTCTCATAGCGGAGTGGACAAAAATCATTAACATATATAACAAGCAGCAGCAAGTGGTTACAAACTATTAAAAATAAGAAAAATGTTGCTTTACTCTTCGTTCGATCAGGACAGCTTCATCCACCAGGCCGTCAGGAAGCTGAACACTCTCCCAGCTCTTCCCCTGTACCTCACATGTGGTAGAACTGACAATAAACGTGACTTTGACTTTAACGTGACTGGAATGAAAATCAGACGTAGATATATCATATTCAGTTCAAAGACACAGAGCTACACTTCAAAACAATAAATGTTAATCATGTACAATTTGTACATTTGAAACACAATATTTATTCTAGTAATTGCAGATTGTGTAACTCAGGATTAGAAACAAAACAATTATCTTATTTCTTTACCTGTAAAATTTAAAACGACTTCAGTAAAAATAAATGTGTTTTGATTTTACAAAACTGTAAGTTGGTATTGTGTTAAACAGTTTAATACAGTTTAAAACACTGAGTTTGACAAATAACTTTACATTTACCTTGACCCCAATATGTGTGTGTGTGTGTGTGTGTGTGTGTGTGTGTGTGTGTGTGTGTGTGTGTGTGTGTGTGTGTGTGTGTGTGTGTGTATCCTAACATAATGCAGTTACACATAAACACAAATGTGCACATTAATACACATGCAGAAACACACTGACCGACAGAAACTGGAAGGACTGCTCTTTATACAGTCTTGTTGACCACAGTCGTGCATTAACATCTAGAGATGACCTGGATAAACAACAGGACTTGATTTTGAGACAAAACAGCTAAGAAATGACTCAAACTCCCGGCAGGCATTGCACATTTATGACATCTAGGTGATAAAGTGTTGACCTTGTGTTGCTTTCCTGCACAAAAACCAGCAGTGTCCCTGTGATGAGCAGCAGCTCAGGTCCAGCTGTAAAGTTACTCCAACCAGTCACATCATCTCTCCGGATCCTGTGAGCTGTGAAGGTCGCAGCTTGTAGTGGTTGACAGGAACCAACAACCACGACGCGTCTGACCGCAGCGCAACAACGGAGTGACCCGCAGACGTCCTGACGCACCCAAAGACGGACCCGTGAGTGTCCCGACGACGTGACGCCGTCAGACCAACGTGGACACGAAGGAGGTCCAGCTGCGGCAGCAGCGCTGCTCCCCTCATCCCTCACAGACACGGAGACACGAAGAGACGCTCGCTCGAAGTCAGGATCACCTGCGGACTTCAACCTCCGGCTGTTGACCCGAACAGAGGACCACTGGTCTCACAAAGACAACAAAACACTCTCCCATCGATTACAAAGCGATCCACGTGAGAAGTTATTTGGTGTCTTGGTGGAGAAAACCAAGCAAGTGGGCTTAAATCCATCAGTTATTGTATCAGCGGCTCACTTAATGCGTTTTGTCACCACAGAAACAGAAATCTTTGTCTCCTGGTTGAATGACCGGAGCCCAAATGGTGAAACTGGTTTCACGTTGTTGCATCTGTAGAAACATCAGAGCAGCAGTTTTCTGGAGGTAACAATTCATTATATCGTTGTTGGGCTTTATTCCAGGACGATACACAAATAAAATCCAGTTGAACATGAACACTAATGTATAAAGTAATTATTTCAAACACTGCAGTCTGTTCAACTCTGACAGCACTGAGTTGACATTATTATTCTTATATGTTATTCTACATTCCTGTTGCTGTCACTGCACACAAACATGCAGTTTTCTTTTATGTTTCATGTGCAGCAGCTGCTGAAGTTTGGCTGAAACTGAGTCCTGTAACAAGAAAACGATCCCAAACACAACATCAAATCTACATCAGAATGGATGAAAAGAGAATCAAGGTGATGAAATGAACCAGTTGAAGTTCAGACATGAACCTGAGTGAAATACTGAGGTGGGAACTTAAGAGAACCATGAACAAACAAAAGACCACAGACCTCAATGAACTGAACCAAATTACAAAGAGCAGTGGACCAAAAATCCTCCACAAGATGTGAACAACTGAAAATGTCACACAGACAAAAATTAGTTCAAGTTATTTCACCTAAATGTGATTCTACAAGCCACTGAATTATGAGATGTACTTAGTTTTTCTAACACTTTTTTCTGTAAAAACTTTTACTGGCTGTGAGAAACTAACAAACATCTTCATAGATAAACTGAAATAAATCAATACTCAATAAAGATATCAATTCAGCTGTCAATTTAAATACATTATTTCATAAAAGTATTATAATAAACTGTCTAAAACTCTAGAAAGTAAAATAACATTCAGGTTTTTGTCCAGGTTTATTATTCAATACAGATACAAATGTGCAGCCATATAGTTTTAAACAAACAGAGAATAAATCATTTTACAATAAAACTCTTCTATAAAGAAAATAATTTCCATCAGTTTTTACTCAGGCGGTTAATCAAACATGTAACTTAACAAGTTAACAACCAACAGAAGCTGCACAGCTGCTGGTTCCCACTCTGAGGTCTGAAACAAGCCACCACTCATGTCTGGGAGTTGTTGTCAGCTTCAGGAAGTTTAGCAGCCGTGAAGAATCTGAAAGTTGTTCATCCACAAGTCTTTTATCAGTAGAAACATCTACATCTGGAGATCAGTCTGTCATCAACAACTGTTCCTCAACCTGAAAGACCATGTTGAATATAAACTCTCTTTAAATGATGGTGTCCTTCTTTTTGTAATAATAGTCAACTAAGAAGTCATTTAAATTTTAATCAGTCACTTCATGAGAACCCAGGTGTCAGTCAGCAGCTCAGTAACCACCTATGATGCAACACTGTGTAATAAATAAACTGATGACATGCTGTTCCCAGTGTTTTCCTCAATACGGACTGATATCTTAGGTCTTTGGAGAATCTTTGACATCTCACTGTGTCATAATCAAGTCTGAAAAAGCAGGTCTAATACCAGATAAAGTTCAGGTGGGAAATTAATTTAAAAATCACAGCTCAGTATTTCTTGACTTGAGCATAGAGATCTTCTGGACCATCATCAGTCTGTGGAAATCGATGTTCTGGTCCAGACACTAGAACCTGTAAATCAATCGTATCCAGCTCCTGTCTGCTTTCCTGCACTGAGTCAGAAGATGGTCCAGGTGTCTGTTTGGAGACTTTGATCTCTCCAAGATGGATGTTTTCTTCTTCTGTTCTTCTGTGAATTTGATTCTGCAAAAACGTCAACTTTTGTAAATAGTTGGAATTTAATCTCCATCTGCATAATTAATAGTGATATATATAATCTTCTAATCTTTATGAACAACACTGCATTCACAACATAACATTCAATCTAGATGTGATGTCATATTTGCTAATTCAGAGTAAAATACAACCTTTAGTACATGACTTTAGCAAAGGTCAGTAAAATTTCCCACCTGCAGCTGTTGAACTCTTGAATTTGTCTCCTTTGTTTTCTTCATCCAGATGAAAATACTGTTAAATAAATCACAAGAAGAAAGAGAGAAATAGAAAATTAAAATCAACATCTGTCTGAAAACAGGCTCATAAAATCATAAACTTCTGTTCAATATACTGATGAATTTATATAAAAACAAAAAGATCTGTCTGGATGATTTAATTTGATTCTCACCAAACACTTCCAACCAGGAAGATGATCGCAATGATGCCTCCAATAATCTTCCAGACTAAAGATCCATCAGGACAACCTCAGTTAAATAAAATAAAGATAATCAAAATCCACCCAAAATAAAATAAAAAACATTGCAGAGGCTCCACATTTAAATTATCAAAGGATCCAGATATTAAGAAAATAACTTTTTACCATTTAGAGAGATGTCTGCTGATGTCTGATTCCCCACATCATTTGTGGCCACACAGTAATAAACTCCTCCAACTGTCACATTCAGGATGTAAAAGTCTCCTTCAGCTACTTTCATGTCTCCATCTTCACTTTTCTTGAACCAGGTGAAGCTGCTGACGGGAGGATTGGCTCTGCTGGAGCAGGTCAGCTTCACCCAGCTACCTGCTGACACCAAACCTGATGGACTGATGGATGCTGAGGTGTCCTTAGGAGCATCTGAGGAACATGTGACACACGTGAACTTTATTGATCAGAAACAGCTCAACTCTGATGTGTTAACAGGATCACTTACATGACACACTGAGAGTCTTTTCTGTCTGTGAGGTCTTGAAATCTTTTCCTTCATTCACAGGATATCTGACAGAACATCTGATGTTGTATCCATCATGAGTGTCTGACAGAGTGATGTTCTTCTGGATTTTAGTTGTGAAGGTTCCATCGTTGTTTTCCTCTGTTTGTGTGTGAAAGTCTTGTTGGAGAGTCCAGGTGAGTTCAGGAGGGGAGTGTGGACAGGGAGTGACAGCTGAGCAGGTTATAGTGACACGCTCATTCTCCTTCAGATCACCTGAGATGTTGATGGTGGGTCTCCAAGGAGAATCTGGGTTTCACATCAGACACAATGTAGATGATGAAATGCTTCATATATCAAGTACTTAATTATTAATGTCATCATCGACCATTTCAGCTTAATGCCTCTGAGCAGACGGGTCGCCACAGTGGATCAGAGTCTGGATGGATTTGATATGATTTTACACCCGGATGTCCTTCCTGACACAAACCCCCCAAGCACGGGGGCTTTTCAGATATTAATATTAACATGGATATTTTCACTGGAGTGATGTGAAGAGTTGATAGCAAGTCATCATGTATGTTGAAAGCCATCATGAAGATTAAAAAATTAAATAAAATCAGTTTTTATTGGGTTTATATATATATTTTCTTTGTTTACAATAACTACTGATGTTGCTGATAATCGTTCACACATATTTAACCATTTACTTATGGTCTTTTTCAGTGCAGAATTAAAAACTTTAAATAAACAAACTTTCTTACCTTTAACTGTTATTTGAAGACTTTCACATTCAGCTGTTGATCTGAACAGTTCGTTCTCAATCCTGAAGAAGTACGTTTCTGAGTGACTTTGACTCAAGTTAGAAAACAAACTGGTGCAGTTGTTCTCTCTCAGGTTTCCAGTCAGTGTTATCGGGTAGGTGTTCGTATGTTTACTGCTACTGAAAATCACATTATCTTGTTTGTTTAAATCATGATTATTTTTCATCCAAATTCCATATATAGTTCTGTCTTTGTTAAATTTATCATTTTCTCCATCTATCGTACTATATTTACATGGGATTTGTAAACAAGATCCTTCCAGAGCTTCCATCTTCTCCGGTGTAGTAATGTGGAGGTTTACTGGTCCAGGACAAGCAGCCCAAACACCTGTAAAATATTCACATTAACTATATTGAAAAAAAAGATTTTAACTTGATTAAAAATGAGTCTAATGCAGTTATTTATTCATTTGTTTCAGATTCATTTTTTAGATCTAAAATAACCAGGAAGCAAAATGCAAAAGACTTTGTGGAAATGTGTGTTTGTAATATTACTGATAACTTCAGAGTGTTTAAAATTTTACAAATGCAGAAATCTAAAAGATAAAATGTTTAATGTGAGCAGTTATCCTCTAAATACTTGTATTTGTATCTGTCACTTCATTTTATTATAAATAATGTCAAAGGTTCTGCTCTGTGTGAAGTATCACAGACTGTGAGTTTTTATTTTGTATTGAAATGTTATAAAGTTTTTTGTTTAGTGTGAAGTACTTCTGAGTCGTTAGTAGTTTAACTACAGTAGAAGGTGATTGTTTGGGAGTTTGACTCAGAGAAAACCTTTACAACATAAATATCCTAAAAACCTCAAACATTATGAAGCAGTGGGACTCAACTGTGGATTATATATATTAACAGACTGTCTCTTTGTACCAGATATTTACTTTTAACTACATTTTCATTACTGCTGAACGCCCATGTCACATCATAGATCATTCGTGACATTCGTGGCTGTAAACCACTGAGAATTGTTTCAAAGCCCCCCAAAAAACGCAGATAGATAGCATAAAGACACTTCTTTAAAACTTTACACTTCCTCAATTTATAAAAAAACAGCAACAAAAAATCAATGTTCTTTTAAACTTAAAAAAAAATCACATTTCATCAATTAGGCTGAAATTCTAAACACTGTTTCACATGTGAAGCTGAAAGAAAATACTTTAATTAAGAGTATTGACCTAATGATTTGCAGTCCAACTCTTTAATTATTTCTGTCAAAAGAAAAAACCAACAACTCACCAGAGAGACCGAAGACCCCCACTATCAGCACATTCACACACAGACCTGCCATCAAACCGTCACCTGGACTCACAAACACCAAGTCATTAAAACACCATGTTTACTTTAAATTTCACCTTTGGATCCTTAAATCTACTTCATTTTTAATATTTTTAGTTACAATATACTTTACATTACAATTTAACATCTAATGTAAATTTTTAAAAAAGTTCAACAACAAGACAGATTTGTAATAAATCAAACCCCAACAAATACCACAGTATATTCATCTGTATTCTACATAAAAAACAACATTATTATATACTTTAAATAAGTGAGCTAAAAGTCAGTAAGTAAAATCAATGAACATAAAGTCTCTTACCAGACACACAACTGACTACAAGCAGCTTGTGGAGGATGTGAAGAATTAAATGGTTGCGTTTAGAAATATTAATGCACAGCAACAGAGCACAACTTCCTCATTTAGCTGGTTTGACTTCAAACTCAGTTAACTTCCCATACTTCAAGACTACAGCAAATAAATGGAATCAGATATTCCAATCACTTCCATGTCCACAGGAGCCACCTGTGCAACAAATCCAGTTATGAAATTCCCTCCTAAATTGGGTTTCCACGGCTGAGCAGCTGCATCCCAGATATACATCACCAAGTGTTATTCAAAGCATCAGATGCAGTGATGTAAAACACACCGCCACTGGACTCTAGAGCAGTGGAGACGCGTTCTCTGGAGCGACGAATGGCGCTTCTCCATCTGGTAATGTGATGGATGAGTCTGGGTTTGGCGGTTGCCAGGACAACGGTACTTGTCTGACTGCATTGTGTCACGTGTAAAGTTTGGTGGAGGGGGGATTATGGTGTGGGGTTGTTTTCAGGAGCTGGGCTTGACCCCATAGTTCCAGTGAAAGGAACTCTGAATGCTTCAGCATAACAAGACATTTTGGACAATTCCAGCTCCCAACTTGTTTGGAACAGTTTGGAGCTGGCCCCTTCCTCTTCCAACATGACTGTGCACCAGTGCACAAAGCCGATAGACCACCTTTGGGATGAATTAGAGCAGCAAGTAAGAGCTGTATTCTTAGTAAAAGACTTTAAAACCAGGACCGGCTCATCAGGGCCACGCCTACTTTCTGTACCCACAGTTAGAACCAAACACGATGAGGCAGCGTTCAGCTTTTCTGCTTCTCACCTGTGGAACAAACTTCCAGAATTGTCATATTCACAGCTGCATTTCAGTAATCCACCATAATGCACTACAACCTTTATTTCTATCATCTCATTTGTTTAATTCTTTTCTCATTCTTGTTAAATTCCTTAAACTTGTGTCTTTCCATCTTTCATTTCTGCTTTCAAACTCTTTTACTTTTTAACAGACTTTATCAGTCTTTTTATGTAAAACACTTTGTACACCAGTACAAGAAATGGGCAATACAAATAAACTTGTCTTGCCTTGGCCCTGTACCAAAGAGAAACATCAGCTTTTTAAAATATATTCTGTGACAGACAGAAAGCCAGTGTAAAGGTCTCAGAACTGGAGTTATATGGTCCAGTCTCTTGGTCTTAGTGAGGACTCGGGCAGCAGCGTTCTGAACTAACTGCAGCTGTTTGGTGGATTTTCTAGGGAGACCAGTGAAACCAGCAGTAGTCCAGTCCACTGAAGACAAACGCATGGCCAGGCCTTTCTAAGTCCTGCTGAGACATCAGTCCTTTAAATACGTTCTTTAGATGATAACAGGCTGACTTCACTACTGTATTCATGTGGCTGTTAAAATGCAGGTCTGAGTCCAGAACCTCTCCCAGATCTCTGACTAAACAAAATAACAAAAGTGGTGAATCTAAATCAAAACCTACAGTCAATAATCAAACACTCAGCTTTTATTTGACAAACATGTTCAAATTGTCACAGGATGAGCAGTTAGTGATACAACAGAGGTTTGTGACGTAGTTTGACATCTTGAGCTTCTTCTTAATAAACACATGACCACCAGGATGTGAGACAGGAGTGACCTTAGCTGGGTGAAAATAATTACGATCAGTATCTGGATGTGGCACTATGATTATTCTTTAGATTAGCTCCTTAAAATTAACTCAGTTAAAACCGGTTATTTCAGAAACCTTTAAAGAACACAAAAGGGTTGCTTATTCTGATTGTAAAACCTGCTTCTCTGGTTTTAACTTCTCAGGAATAGGAAAACACCTCGAGGTCACAAGTTAAAGTATGAAGTATGAATACCAGAACATTTTAAAGACTCAAATGAGAGACCACATGTCCCACTTCCTAAGTTTGGCTGAAACTGAGTCCTGTAACAGGAAAACAGAGACGAACTGTGAAATAAATCAATACTTAATAAAGATAACAGTTCAGCTGTCAATTTAAATACATTATTTCCTAAAAGTATTGTAATAAACTGTCTAAAACTCTAGAAAGTAAAATAACATTCAGGTTTTTGTCCAAGTTTAATATTCAATACAGATACAAATGTGCAGCCATATGGTTTTAAACAAACAGAGAATAAATCATTTTACAATAAAACTCCTCTATAAAGAAAATCATTTCCATCAGTTTTTACTCAGGCGGTTAATCAAACATGTAACTTAACAAGTTAACAACCAACAGAAGCTGCACAGCTGCTGGCATCTGTATTCTACATAAAAAGCAATATTATTATATACTTTAAATAAGTGAGCTAAAAGTCAGTAAGTAAAATTAACGAACATAAAGTCTCTTACCAGACACACAACTGACTACAAGCAGCTTGTGGAGGATGTGAAGAACGAAATGGTTGCGTTTAGAAATATTAATGCACAGCAACAGAGCACAACTTCCTCATTTAACTGGTTTGACTTCAAACTCTATCAACTATCAATCATTCTATTATTTTTTCATCCACAAAAGAAAGGTGAAGTTTACAGCCAGGTCTCATTAAAGAAAAGAAGAAGACAATAAAAATCACCACCTTTGTGGAAAATATTTATTGTATTCTTGTGGTCTTTGAGGAGGTGGAAACATACTTTAAGTGATCACCAACTTTGATAAGTAGATAATTCAGTAGTTTCTAAAACAAATCTCTTTCCAGAAAGTGAATTATGCACGTTACAAATCTTTTTTTAAAGGTCAACTTAACCCAAAAGCAACAGAATTCACATTGATGTTACCTTTTGAAGAAAAAAAAAAGTACAAATGATAATACATTGGACTTTTGGAGATTTCCCCAAAATGATTTTCATGTTTAGAGAAGTTTTCTGTGTGTCTGACATGCATATTACAACATTACTTTTATCTGAGGTTATCATCAATAACCAGGACCTCTTCTGGTGAAATAAAAACATATATAGAAACAATAGAAAATCTAACTCACACTTAATGTAGTTCAGCCACAACTTAAAAAACTTAAAAATAAACAGCTGCAGCACATTAAGACAGAGAACCAACATGAATAAGAGGAAGCAGTAACACTGAAATATACTTTGCAACATCTTGGTACTTTTCCATCCCATATCAGTTCATTTTTGTTATGTGTGCACAACCAGTTCAACTGTAGACCAATAGCAACCATCAAAGTGCAGGTCAGGGTTGGACCGGACTCAACTCCCTACGCAGGATGTGCTCAGTGCTGTGATGCTTTCAGGCGCTAAACCTTAATTTTCCACTAGAAATATGGTTCAATAAAACAGGGTATAGCGCCTGTGGAGGTGAATGGGCTTCCACATCACACCTGTTTACTGGTGTTAAGGTTCAGTTAAAGGGGTGTTCCTGTCTGTAGCCCCGCCCCCTCTTGGCTTTTCTGATTATAACAGTATTCTTCTTAGTTGTACATTCATTCTTCTTAGTTGTACATTCATTCTTCTTAGTTGTACGTTCATTCTTCTTAGTTGTACATTCATTCTTCTTAGTTGTACGTTCATTCTTCTTAGTTGTACATTCATTCTTCTTAGTTGTACATTCATTCTTCTAAGTTGTACATTCATTCTTCTTAGTTGTACATTCATTCTTCTTAGTTGTACGTTCATTTTTCTTAGTTGTACGTTCATTCTTCTTAGTTGTACGTTCATTCTTCTTAGTTGTACATTCATTCTTCTTAGTTGTACATTCAAACCACTGCTGAAACGAGTTAAAGTTCTTAATAAGATGGTGGGAATGTGGACAGATAGTGGTGTTGAAGAACTCAAAGGAGCTCTTCAAAGCACAGACTGGGATGTTTTAAATGACTTATGATGATCTGGATGAGAGGGCTCAGATGACCTCTTCTCACGTTCTTTACTTGAGGGACTCAATCACCCCCCACAAGCATGTCAGGGGCGTTCCTAACCGTAAACGCTGGTGACATAATACATCATACATACATACAATCATGAAACCTGAAACCTGTTGATCAGGATTTGTCATTTAAACAGCATATTAATCAGGTTTGTAGGATTGTGTTTTTCCACCTTCGTAATATCGCAAAGATCAGGAGCATCCTGTCAGGTTCCAGCAACCAAAGACATTTATTTTCTAAAAGGGAAGAGAGAAAGAATGATGCTGAAAAACCAATTCTCGTGTTGGTATCTTCTAGACTAGATCACTGTAATGTGTTGTTGGCTGGATGTCCAAGTAATTCTCTGAATATCCTCCAGCTGATCCAAAATGCAGCAGCGTGAATGCTGACAGGAATCAACAAGAGAGACCACGTCTCTCCTGTGTTAACTTCCCTCCATTGGATTCCAAATCCCATTCAACATTTTATTACTTGCATATAAAGTCCAAAATGACTTGGTGCCTAAATATTTGCAAGACCTGATAGTTCCATATGTTCCTAATAGAGCTCTCCGTTCTCAGCGTGCAGGTTTACTCGTAGTTCCTAGAAGATCCAAATGTAGATTTGGAGGACGGGCTTTTGGTTATCAGGAACCATCACTCTGGAACCAACTTCCAGTTTGGGAGAAGGAGGCTGACACCACCTCCACCTTTAAAACCAACTTAAAACATTTCTGTCTAATAAAGCAACGTCACCCAGAGTTTCTACGTGTCTGTAAAACCATGAACATGAACCAAGATCTAATAAGTCTAATAAGACTCCAGCACATATTGTACATTTGCTTGGATGTTTGCCACCCTCTGCTGGACAGATCCTGGAGATGCCTTACAAAGGGAAGGAGACCAAAAGCTGTAGAAGACGATACAACAGGTCTGGAGAAGGTAGGAGACTAAAACACACTTATATAAATTCATGAATCCACACTGATGCACTTGATAATTAATACTGTGTTCTCTCAGCTGGAGAAACAGCTGACCGATGACAAATTCCTGGAGTGGACAGATAAGCTGTCTGTGGAGGAAGTGAAAACCAAGACCTGTTTTTCCCTGCTGTTGGATTGATCTCTGTTGCAAATATTAATTCCTGCCTTAAAGATAAGCCTAAGATTAAAAAAAAAATCCCATCAAAGTATTTTCAGTTTTTCTATACAAAGATAAACATTGTGTATCCAAATATCATAAACTCCCGCTCTCATCCCGCACTTCAACTAACTACAACACACAGTAGGGATTACGTTAATGGGTCAGGCTTGATCATCATACGTAATTTCTAACAGCACAAGAATACAGGAATGATGAGCTTCTGCTTTGTAGAAACTGCTTTACACAAATTATTTTTGTTTTATTTATTTAACCTTTTTTGAAGCAGCTGAGCCAGTTGAGAACCAAATTGTCATTTGCAACGACGATCTGGCCAGGAGGCAGGACAAAAGACAAGACAGTAACGCTCCTTTCTATATTGTCTCAGAAGAAATCTGGATTTGTTCGTGAGGACACAACAAACTTTGTCCAGCTTTAGTTGGTTTAGCTGGTCTACTTTTACAGCCGTCCCAATCAGAGATCAAAAGTCACTTTCCAAGGCCTCAACAAGCGTCTGCCACACCTGTCATGTCAGAAATAAACAGATGCAAATCCAGTGGTGTGCATGATGCCACGTGCACTTATGGACGCCCTCATGCTTGAAGTCAGATTTAGACAGAGAGGCTGCTCCTCCCCATCACGGCCTTCTAGGTGACACTGTCATTACCGACAACAGTTAGAGCCTGAGACGCAGTTGGAGCAGGTAGAGACGGAGAAAACAGGGAGTGTTTGTTTATAACACTGCGATTCAGGTAAACTTTACAAAAATCTGACTGAACCAAACTGAAGGTTGTGTCATGAGGAACGACTGACATGGAAAACTAAACAAACACATGTACTAAAATTATGACTAAATTATGAAACACAATGACAGGCTGAGGAAACCATTTGCAAAAATGAGTATTAATACAAAAAAACATGCAACTTGTAAAGAGACAGAAAGTTTCAACTGATCAAAAGATGTTAATCGCTGAACTTCTTCGACTTTGACAGCCGCTTCAGCCACAGCATCAAAGAGAGGTGTCAGTTACACTTCAGCAAAACTTCAGAGTTTTTGTAGCAAAGGGAGGTGAACTGAAGCAGATTTTGTACAGGAACTCAGTCCACAACCGTCCTGTAAAGAAATGTAGAGGCACCGACATGCTCCACTGTAACTCCTCCCAACTGTTGCCATGCGGGTGGTTAGTGCCAAAATAACATCCATGTGAAAGACAGCATGCAAGTCTTCACAGGAGAACACTGCACAACCAGAGGAGAGAACACTGGATGACCTGAGACGTGGTTCTGATAAGAAAAGGGAGCAGCTGCATGTGGTCGTACTGGAACTGCAGCAGCATTTTTCCTCTAAGATAAATGACTAAGTGAACGTGCACTCTCACTCATGATGCAATACAATCTCCACCTCCAGCCAACAGAAATACAGCAACTCCCTTGTGTGAGAACCGTCATCAGCAGCACATCAGTATGACAGGTGTATTTGTTTCATTAACAGTAAGTGCTCTCAGTTCAGATTCAACATCAGACTGAACTGTGAGTTGATGAATTGTTGTTATAAAGGTTTATTATCACATTCTTTTAAATATGCAGTAAAAGTCACAAAAAGCAAAAAAAAACAACAAAAAAAACAACAAATATTTCAGCTCTGGTTTTCTTTAATACCACATACTGATTGAACCATCTGATCATGAAAGACAAGACCGTCTCATTTATCAATAAGTGTCACATGTCAGTCTGCAGCCAGACCCTCCTGTTTGAGAAACCGGGAGCTGCTACGCCCGGTTTTCTGGGTGTGACGGTTGTCAAAGATGTAAACAGCAGCTGATGCTGAGAACTGCACAACTAAACCTGCCAGACATCCTGCGTTCACTATTCTTGGGGGGAAGAAAACACAGCTTTAAGTAACAAAACCACCTGACAGTAAGTAAAATATGTGTCCTATTTAGTTTAAGTAAGATTTTATTAGTATTTTGTTTGCTGACAGCTGATTTTCTTTGGCTATGGTTTAATAGAAAAAATATTTTTAATCATTTTTATATGATTATTGCCAATAATTTCCAAACCATGCAACCATACATTTATGTAGAGATTACCTGGATCCCAGTGACTCCAAATAGGAATAAGGGATTGCAGATAATAGATGGATGGATGGGATGACGTGCAGTCGGAGGCCACATGTTTGGAAGAGAACCACTCCATCCAGGAGTGGTGGCCTAGTGGTTACAGTGGTGGGCTTTGGCCTTGAGGACCCACTGGCCACAATGGTAATTTGGTAATTTGGTAATTGGTAATGGTAATTTACCCTTAACTCCCAAATGTTCCCTGGGCGCTGATGCAGTCAAGTGTTAAATTTAACAGTAAATATGAGGGCTAATGAGGTAAACAGAATGACACAACTAATTACTGCAAAGAAATGATTTCTAACTTATCAGCGACCACAACAACTTGCAGGTTCTCTGCTTCGCGTATGTCCTGAGTGTTGCAACAGGCTGTACAGAGAGCAGTCCTACCAGTTTGTTGAGGTGTGTGTGTGTGTGTGTGTGTGTGTGTGTGTGTGTGTGTGTGTATGTGTGTGTGTATGTAGTGGAGATTGAGTAACTTCTGGAGTGAGTCTCTAGCAGTCAGTCAAGGAACTACAACCAATCTTAGCTCTGCATGAACTTCAAACCAGAAGTTAGATGGTTCGTGCTTAAGTACAAAAAATTCCAAAAAGTCGTCCCAGAGGTTTTCTGACCAGAGGTTTTTTGTTTTTTTTTTCTTTTTTTTTTTTTTTGCCCTTGTTTGCACATATATTTTTGGTTGATACCATGTTGGTATAACCAGAGTTGTATATATGCATTTTAATCTAGTAACCAAGGGTGTTTTGTGTGTGTGTGGGTGGGTGTGTGCAAGTGTGCTACCTTCACCAGCCCTCATAACAGTCAAACTATACTTTTATTGATCCCTGGAGAAATCAAACAAGATAAAAGTAACGGGAGAGTCAGAAAGAGGGGTATAAATATTCTGCAGAGGAGGGCTAGAGTCACCGGGTGTGGAGGGTGAGGAGAGAGAGAGCAGGAGAGAGAGACGAGACAGTGGTGGTGCAGTCTGGTGTCTGTGTTGTAATATGCATGAAGAAGAGTTTATAATGTGTTGTTTAAAGAGTAAAAAGTGGACACAAGACAATCAAGTGTTATAAGCAAAAAAGAAAACAGAGAAAAGGGAAAGAATCACTCTTAGTCCGGCTCGTCCCCCAGGACCAGTTTGTCTCTGGAGGTCCAACCAGAAGCAGAAGCCCCCAACAACACAGCTTCTGGGATCATTGGAGACACAAACCCTCCACCACGATAAGGTGGTGATTCAGGGAGCAGAGTTGACTGTTGTTTTCTTGATTTGTTGTAAATTGTTGACTTGAATTTGACCACAGTTCAATTTACTCACGAAGACGTGTCAAACAACACAGACACCATAGAAAAAAACACTTTGCCAGGAAATAACAAATCCAAAATTGGACAATTGATTTCAAAGTGTTCAGTTCTTCCATCCGTCCATCTTCTGTACCAGTTTTATCTTGTTTAGGATCTTGGAGGACAAGGTCCTGTCCCAGCTGTCTGGGTGACCTGGAAGGGTCACCAGATCATAACACCACGATACATTATTAAATAAGATATATATTTACAATTTATGATCTATTTCGGACTGACAAACAACCGAACATGAATATTTTTTTTAACTGGGATAAAACCGGAGCTCCCGGAGAAAACCCATCAAAATTCACCAAATCCACCGGTCCAGGACGTACCAACTTAACAGCAGCAGAAAAACTTTCCTATTTTCTCAAAAAACCTGGCGAGTCCTCCCTTCTTCTTTTTTCTAGCCTCCACCTCCCGTTGAAGAAAATTGATGACAGCCTGATCGAAAATGGGATCGTCTGGTTTCATCACCGCCCGCAGTAGATTTTCCGGTGTGACAAATATTCTGAGAAGGTCTTTTATCATGGCCTTGGCGATGTCGTTGATGTTGTCTTCAATTACCATGAAGTCACGGTCACCGATCTCCACTTTGGCCAACACCAAGTGTGTCAGACGTCTCCATATGGTCTCAGTATGTCTCAAATAAATGGGGTTGTTCTTCTTTGAATATTTCAAAATTAAACGCAAGAGTAAAGCGTTGCAGAGCTTGTAGTTCAGAGTCTGAAATTCAGATGATGAGCTGTCAATCTTCTCTGATGCTTTAGCCTCTTTGTATTCTGTTTTTGTTGTTTTTTCAGAACAAACTGAACTGGACACGTGCTTTGGTGCGTGCATGTTGTTTTTCAGCAGGATGAGTGTATGCTCCATCGTACGACTTATCTGTTTTATGTAAACATCTTCCTCTGTTGGTTCTTTGTTTTTCTTTTTAAACACTCTCTTCTGCAACTTTGCAACAGCATCTTCTGTGATGGCTCTCATCTCTTGAAGACAAACGTTCTGCTGATGTCCTACTGTGCTCTGAGGAACAACAGACTCCATCAGTCTGCTGTTTCCTGGATCAGCAGGCTGCTGACACGTTTGGTTCATCTTCAGATGGTCAGGTCTGCATCTGCAACAGTCCTGTGTTGTCTCAGTCATTGTACTTTTATTGTTCATTTCTGTGTCAACTTATGTGTGTGTTTTCAACCAAGGCCTCAAACAAACTGAACAAACACTCCTTGTTCACTCTTATATAGAATATATGACGCAAATGAATATTTGTGACGTCAACGTAATGACGTAAGCACGTGCACACTATGCAGGCACACGAGGGTGCACGTGCGCATGCGTGCGCAAATGTTTTAATCTTTATCACGCTAAGCAATTTGTGCGCATGCGTACGTGCACCCTCGTGTAGCAATTTGTGCGCATGCGTACGTGCCTCTCACGTGGATCGCTTTGTAAGCGATGGCAGAGTGTTTTGTTGTCTTTGTGAGACCAGTGGTCCTCTGTTCGGGTCAACAGCCGGAGGTTCAAGTCCGCAGGTGATCCTGACTACGAGCGAGCGTCTCTTCGTGTCTCCGTGTCTGTGAGGGATGAGGGGAGCAGCGCTGCTGCCGCAGCTGGACCTCCTTCGTCAGACTCAGTACTGATGGATAATGTCCTTTTGTCACATACAAAGGTGTGACTGAGGCAGACGGCAGGACTGGCCTGCCTGTAATCCTCACCTGTCTGATAGACTTTATGGATCATTTTAGAACAAAACCTGATACCACCACGACGCCGTCCTGTTAAACACCTTGAGACGTGTTTGCAGAATTAACGAGACAAATTAAACACTAAAACACTTCGTTACTAGGTTTCCTCGGTTTCAGAATGACTTTTAAGCGTTGTAAAAAAGTGATATTTCTTTAAAAAAACAAGAATAAAAAAACTCCTGCAGCTTATTGTCCTTACTTTTGTTTTTCTTTTGTTTCAACTGTTAAAATTTAACTTTTTTATTAACATATTTAATAAAGTAGATTAAAAGAAGACAACTTTAAACTTAGAAAACAAATGTATACCAAACTGTAAAGTATATACTTATTTTATTTCAACTGAGTTTTAACATTTCATTATTTCCTAAAGCATTTTCTATTTTAAAAGTGTTTTTTTTCTGCAGAATGACACAAAGAATAAAAAGATGATGAACTGGGGAATTTAACTTTCCCTTTGCTGTGTGGTAATCAATACATGATGCACTGATCAACAGGTTATCAGTGCATCATGTGACTGGCTGTGTCTGCATATATATTGTATATTTTTCTGCATCTTCACTTTGCTGTAATGTCTTACAGCCTCTGCTGGACAGATCCTGGAGATGCCTCACAAATGGAAGGAGTTGAGCATGTTGATCTTTTGACACAAACATGTAGAAGACTGCATCCTCTCAGCTGCAGAAGCAGCCTAGCCTGTTTTGACCCTCTTTCGCTGCAGACCAGCCCTTCCTGGAGGAAATACATTTATTTTCACAGGATTTCTGTCTCAACGTGTCCTGAGAGAAAGTGCAAAGACACAGACATGTTGTGCTGCAGTCCTTCTGAATGATCTTTTATAATGATGATTACGATGCACATTCCTGTGATGACACGAACCAAACCGCCAAACACTGGATTCACTGCAAGGACGGTTCACTGAATTTCAGTAAACATCCACAAGTATCCATCCATCCTTCTTTACAGTCTTCTTTCTGTTCAGGGTCATGCGGGTCTGCGGGAGTCCACCACGGCTGTCCTCAGGAAACACATCCCAGCACATTACAGGGCCACAAAGAACCACACTCACCTCCATGGACAATTGTACCATGACTCTGGACCAGTTCTGGACAGCAGCAGGAAACTCATGCAAGCAGGATTCATGCAAACACCGAACAGAAAGGCCCTTTAGCAGCAATTTAAAACGGTAACATTCAAGCTGTGAGGAAACAGTGAGGGTTGATTAAAAAGAAAAAAGTGACAAGACATGGGTGTAGAAGTTAAATGTAGACATGACTCTCTTGAAGATGGTAACAACCAATGGTACATGGATTGAACAGATTTTATATATATGTTCGGGTTTGGTTCCCACTATACTTTATGGCCCTTGTTATTAAAGTGTTCAAAGTTTATGTGTTAAAAGTTAACTTTACTAACAGTTCTTGTTCACTGATTTTCAGTTTTTTCTTTAATGTGTGTAATTTGTACTTTGTTTTTGTGTCGCCATAAGTCAAAACCGTGTATGTGTTCATTAATATGTGATCTTCATTTTCTCCAAAACTGGAACCAGGAGCTGCAGATCTTCAAGCAGTGGAGACCTTGACGTAAAGCAGATACAGAGTTATGTTGTCTCAATCTCCTGCCGGTCTGTTTGTGTCTTTCACTGTTCAGTTTTGATGATTTGCTCCCCATTTAACAAAAAAAAAAACCAAAAACACAGAACATGTTTGTTGGCAGAGAGAATTCGAGCAGCTCTCCTCACGTGTAACTCCAGACCGGCCCTGAAAAATTCACGGAGGAATAATGACTCGAGGAGCATCAGTTCAACTGCAGCTGGATCTCACTTTGAGAAACGTACTCATTCATAATGTCCAGACCAGCGACCTTCTCATTGGCTCTTTCACTGTCCAGCACATCTGGAGTCTCTTCCTGTAACAAAACAAAAGACTTATTACAACCGAGAGTACATTTTTCAGCCCCACTTGCTCTTGTGTTGATGATTCCTTGAATAAACAGAAAGATTCATCTTTCTAGTTTTACCTGTGGTACACATGGTTCAACTCCCTTTAGGTGAAGTAACACTTTCCTCAAATGTTAGCGGTAAACTGCACACGACTGTAACAGGAATCTCTGTTAGTCCATATCTGGTCTTCATCGTCTTCACCAGTTACATCATAATTAGTTTTTTTTCTTTCTCTAGAGGGACATGGAGTGGACTCATGCCCTGTTTCACTGACTGGGTGGGTGTGATCATTCAACTCTGGTCCTCCCCACATGTAGGACTTGTGTCTGTACTTCCTTTGGTCTCCCTGGTTCCTCTGTACTTCAACTGTTATGTCAGTTTGTATTTGTTGTTCTGTAAAACGTCTGATCACAGACTTCAACTATCTGTGTTTTTGCACTCTCTCCCTGTCAGAAAAGTAAACCATATAAGTGACCTATTTTTGTCATCCCAACAAAGCTTCCTTCCTCACACACGAGTCCAGTTTTAAAGTTTTGCAGCCCCACCTGTCCGACCTTTTTGATGGCTTTATTGGTACAAACAGGATGGGAGACGGGTTTTGGAGCATGCATCTTGTTTTTTAAAAAGATGAGTGTCTGCTCCATTTTTCAACATATCTTATTGATGTCATTTGTTCTTCTGTTGGATCTCTGTTATTCTGCATCTCTGCTGCATCTTTGCAACAGCATTTTCTATGATGGCTCTCATTTCCTGAAGACAAACCTCTTTCTGATTTTTTTTCAGTGTTTTGAGAAACGACAGACTCAGTCTCGTCTCATGGATCGGTGGGCTGCTGACACGTGAGGTCCATCTTCAGACGGTTAGGTCTGCATCTGGAACGGTCCTGAACTTAGAGACGGCCCTCTTGACACCGAGACTCTTACACATGTGTGGTAGTCCATGAAGATCACACATGGACACATATCTGGCAGTCACCTGCCACTTTATCACTGACAACGAGCAGCTGTCCACTAAAGTTACATCAATGGCAGCAGAGTGGGTCCTAGTAAACACAGTCAGGTGGATTGTGATCTCATATCAATGCTGCAGTCAACAGCGTCAACTTGAGGCAATGTAGGTGCATTGCACACTGCCTGAATCTTGTTGTTAAGAACTCAACTGATGCCACTCCTGGTCCTGATGAAATCAGAATCACGAGCAGGAGAATAGTCACTTATATCAGAACAAGCATAACTGCAAAAAAAAAATAAAAAATTGGAGGTGGACATAGGCTAAAATCAGCACCCTGGAAATCCTCTATGAGGAAAAAGCTGCTGCCATTCCATCTCTAGCATCACTCAAAACAGATCTGAATCTTCTGACCAATCAGAATCATGAAAACATGGAAGAATGCATCGAAGCATGTCAGAGAAAACCAGAGAACACGAGATCTCAGAATCCGAACTGTCTAGTAGGTTTATTGAATAGTAGCTGCAGAAGGCAGCCTCACACTAGACTGAACAATGAAATCAAGTTTACCGCACAGTTTACCATTTATGCTGCTCGCTGTGTTCAACGTGGACCTGTCAGAGTTTCAGCATGAAAGGTCGTCCCCCGCTACCATGTGTTACGACATACAGCAGATCCACTGTCTTCACAACTCAACACCCTCATGGCAAAACATCTGGCACATAAGCTGATCAGATGCTTGTCAGACAGACTGCAATAAATGTTAATCATGTACAATTTGTACATTTAAAACACAATATTTATTCTAGTAATTGCAGATTGTGTAACTCAGGATTAGAAACAAAAAAAATTATCTTTTTTACCTGTAAAATATAAAACGACTTCAGTAAAAATAAATGTGTTTTGATTTTACAAAACTGTAAGTTGGTATTGTGTTAAACAGTTTAATACAATTTAAAACACTGAGTTTGACAAATAACTTTACATTTACCTTGACCCCAATATGTGTGTGTGTGTGTGTGTGTGTGTGTGTGTGTGTGTGTGTGTGTGTGTGTGTGTGTGTGTGTGTGTGTGTGTGTGTGTGTGTGAACTAACTTCTGTCTCCTTCTGCACACAGTTGTTGATTTTGATCCTGGGTTTCTCTTGGCTGGTTCTGAAATCCTCACATCCTAACATAATGCAGTTACACATAAACACAAATGTGCACATTAATACACATGCAGAAACACACTGACCGACAGAAACTGGAAGGACTGCTCTTTATACAGTCTTCTTGACCACAGTCGTGCATTAACATCTAGAGATGGCCTGGATAAACAACAGGACTTGATTTTGAGACAAAACAGCTAAAAAATGACTCAAACTCCCAGCAGGCATTGCACATTTATGACATCTAGGTGATAAAGTGTTGACCTTGTGTTGCTTTCCTGCACAAAAACCAGGAGTGTCCCTGTGATGAGCAGCAGCTCAGGTCCAGCTGTAAAGTTACTCCAACCAGTCACATCATCTCTACGGATCCTGTGAGCTGTGAAGGTCGCAGCTTGTAGTGGTTGACAGGAACCAACAACCACGACGCGTCTGACCGCAGCACAACAACGGAGTGACCCGCAGACGTCCTGACGCACCCAAAGACGGACCCGTGAGTGTCCCGACGACGTGACGCCGTCAGACCAACGTGGACACGAAGGAGGTCCAGCTGCGGCAGCAGCGCTGCTCCCCTCATCCCTCACAGACACGGAGACACGAAGAGACGCTCGCTCGTAGTCAGGATCACCTGCGGACTTCAACCTCCGGCTGTTGACCCGAACAGAGGACCACTGGTCTCACAAAGACAACAAAACACTCTCCCATCGATTACAAAGCAATGCACGTGAGAAGTTATTTGGTGTCTTGGTGGAGAAAACCAAGCAAGTGGGCTTAAGTCCATCAGTTATTGTATCAATGGTTCACTTAATGCGTTTTGTCACCACAGAAACCGAAATCTTTGTCTCCTGGTTGAATGACCGGAGCCCAAATGGTGAGACTGGTTTCACGTTGTTGCATCTGTGTAAACATCAGAGCAGCAGGCACACGAGGGTGCACGTACGCATGCGCACAAATTGCTACTGGAGGTGCACGTACGCATGCGCACAAATTGCTTAGCCTGATAAAGATTAAAACATTTGCGCACGCATGTACCCTCGTGTGCCTGCATAGTGTGCACGTGCTTACGTCATTACGTTGACGTCACAAATATTCATTTGCGTCATATATTCTATATAAGAGTGAACAAGGAGTGTTTGTTCAGTTTGTTTGAGGCCTTGGTTGAAAACACACACATAAGTTGACACAGAAATGAACAATAAAAGTACAATGACTGAGACAACACAGGACTGTTGCAGATGCAGACCTGACCATCTGAAGATGAACCAAACGTGTCAGCAGCCTGCTGATCCAGGAAACAGCAGACTGATGGAGTCTGTTGTTCCTCAGAGCACAGTAGGACATCAGCAGAACGTTTGTCTTCAAGAGATGAGAGCCATCACAGAAGATGCTGTTGCAAAGTTGCAGAAGAGAGTGTTTAAAAAGAAAAACAAAGAACCAACAGAGGAAGATGTTTACATAAAACAGATAAGTCGTACGATGGAGCATACACTCATCCTGCTGAAAAACAACATGCACGCACCAAAGCACGTGTCCAGTTCAGTTTGTTCTGAAAAAACAACAAAAACAGAATACAAAGAGGCTAAAGCATCAGAGAAGATTGACAGCTCATCATCTGAATTTCAGACTCTGAACTACAAGCTCTGCAACGCTTTACTCTTGCGTTTAATTTTGAAATATTCAAAGAAGAACAACCCCATTTATTTGAGACATACTGAGACCATATGGAGACGTCTGACACACTTGGTGTTGGCCAAAGTGGAGATCGGTGACCGTGACTTCATGGTAATTGAAGACAACATCAACGACATCGCCAAGGCCATGATAAAAGACCTTCTCAGAATATTTGTCACACCGGAAAATCTACTGCGGGCGGTGATGAAACCAGACGATCCCATTTTCGATCAGGCAGTCATCAATTTTCTTCAACGGGAGGTGGAGGCTAGAAAAAAGAAGAAGGGAGGACTCGCCAGGTTTTTTGAGAAAATAGGAAAGTTTTTCTGCTGCTGTTAAGTTGGTACATCCTGGACCGGTGGATTTGGTGAATTTTGATGGGTTTTCTCCGGGAGCTCCGGTTTTATCCCAGTTAAAAAAAATATTCATGTTCGGTTGTTTGTCAGTCCGAAATAGATCATAAATTGTAAATATATATCTTATTTAATAATGTATCGTGGTGTTATGATCTGGTGACCCTTCCAGGTCACCCAGACAGCTGGGACAGGACCTTGTCCTCCAAGATCCTAAACAAGATAAAACTGGTACAGAAGATGGACGGATGGAAGAACTGAACACTTTGAAATCAATTGTCCAATTTTGGATTTGTTATTTCCTGGCAAAGTGTTTTTTTCTATGGTGTCTGTGTTGTTTGACACGTCTTCGTGAGTAAATTGAACTGTGGTCAAATTCAAGTCAACAATTTACAACAAATCAAGAAAACAACAGTCAACTCTGCTCCCTGAATCACCACCTTATCGTGGTGGAGGGTTTGTGTCTCCAATGATCCCAGAAGCTGTGTTGTTGGGGGTTTCTGCTTCTGGTTGGACCTCCAGAGACAAACTGGTCCTGGGGGATGAGCCGGACTAAGAGAGATTCTTTCCCTTTTCTCTGTTTTCTTTTTTGCTTATAACACTTGATTGTCTTGTGTCCACTTTTTACTCTTTAAACAACACATTATAAACTCTTCTTCATGCATATTACAACACAGACACCAGACTGCACCACCACTGTCTCGTCTCTCTCTCCTGCTCTCTCTCTCCTCACCCTCCACACCCGGTGACTCTAGCCCTCCTCTGCAGAATATTTATACCCCTCTTTCTGACTCTCCCTTTACTTTTATCTTGTTTGATTTCTCCAGGGATCAATAAAAATATAGTTTGACTGTTATGAGGGCTGGTGAAGGAAGCACACTTGCACACACCCACCCACACACACACAAAACACCCTTGGTTACTAGATTAAAATGCATATATACAACTCTGGTTATACCAACATGGTATCAACCAAAAATATATGTGCAAACAAGGGCAAAAAAAAAAAAAAGAAAAAAAAAAAAAAAAACCTCTGGTCAGAAAACCTCTGGGACGACTTTTTGGAATTTTTTGTACTTAAGCACGAACCATCTAACTTCTGGTTTGAAGTTCATGCAGAGCTAAGATTGGTTGTAGTTCCTTGACTGACTGCTAGAGACTCAATCCAGAAGTTACTCAATCTCCACTACATACACACACACACACACACACACACACACACACACACACACACACACACCTCAACAAACTGGTAGGACTGCTCTCTGTACAGCCTGTTGCAACACTCAGGACATACGCGAAGCAGAGAACCTGCAAGTTGTTGTGGTCGCTGATAAGTTAGAAATCATTTCTTTGCAGTAATTAGTTGTGTCATTCTGTTTACCTCATTTGCCCTCATATTTACTGTTAAATTTAACACTTGACTGCATCAGCGCCCAGGGAACATTTGGGAGTTAAGGGTAAATTACCATTGCCATTACCAATTACCAAATTACCAAATTACCATTGTGGCCAGTGGGTCCTCAAGGCCAAAGCCCACCACTGTAACCACTAGGCCACCACTCCTGGATGGAGTGGTTCTCCTCCAAACTTGTGGCCTCCGACTGCACGTCATCCCATCCATCCATCTATTATCTGCAATCCCTTATTCCTATTTGGAGTCACTGGGATCCAGGTAATCTCTACATAAATGTATGGTTGCATGGTTTGGAAATTATTGGCAATAATCATATAAAAATGATTAAAAATATTTTTTCTATTAAACCATAGCCAAAGAAAATCAGCTGTCAGCAAACAAAATACTAATAAAAACCTACTTAAACTAAATAGGACACATATTTTACTTACTGTCAGGTGGTTTTGTTACTTAAAGCTGTGTCTTCTTCCCCCCAAGAATAGTGAACGCAGGATGTCTGGCAGGTTTAGTTGTGCAGTTCTCAGCATCAGCTGCTGTTTACATCTTTGACAACCGTCACACCCAGAAAACCGGGCGTAGCAGCTCCCGGTTTCTCAAACAGGAGGGTCTGGCTGCAGACTGACATGTGACACTTATTGATAAATGAGACGGTCTTGTCTTTCATGATCAGATGGTTCAATCAGTATGTGGTATTAAAGAAAAACAGAGCTGAAATATTTGTTGTTTTTTTGGGTTTTTTTTTTTTTGCTTTTTGTGACTTTTACTGCATAATTAAAAGAATGTGATAATAAACCTTTAAAACAACAATTCAACAACTCACAGTTCCGTCTGATGTTGAATCTGAACTGAGAGCACTTACTGTTAATGAAACAAATACACCTGTCTTACTGATGTGCTGCTGATGACGGTTCTCACACAAGGGAGTTGCTGTATTTCTGTTGGCTGGAGGTGGAGATTGTATTGCATCATGAGTGAGAGTGCACGTTCACTTAGTCATTTATCTTAGAGGAAAAATGCTGCTGCAGTTCCAGTACGACCACATGCAGCTGCTCCCTTTTCTTATCAGAACCACGTCTCAGGTCATCCAGTGTTCTCTCCTCTGGTTGTGCAGTGTTCTCCTGTGAAGACTTGCATGCTGTCTTTCACATGGATGTTATTTTGGCACTAACCACCCGCATGGCAACAGTTGGGAGGAGTTACAGTGCAGCATGTCGGTGCCTCTACATTTCTTTACAGGACGGTTGTGGACTGAGTTCCTGTACAAAATCTGCTTCAGTTCACCTCCCTTTGCTACAAAAACTCTGAAGTTTTGCTGAAGTGTAACTGACACCTCTTTTTGATGCTGTGGCTGAAGCGGCTGTCAAAGTCGAAGAAGTTCAGCGATTAACATCTTTTGATCAGTTTAAACTTTCTGTCTCTTTACAAGTTGCATGTATTTTTTAAAATTAATACTCATTTTTGCAAATGGTTTCCTCAGCCTGTCATTGTGTTTCATAATTTAGTCATAATTTTAGTACATGTGTTTGTTTAGTTTTCCATGTCAGTCGTTCCTCATGACACAACCTTCAGTTTGGTTCAGTCAGATTTTTGTAAAGTTTACCTGAATCGCAGTGTTATAAACAAACACTCCCTGTTTTCTCCGTCTCTACCTGCTCCAACTGTGTCTCAGGCTCTAACTGTTGTCGGTAATGACAGTGTCACCTAGAAGGCCGTGATGGGGAGGAGCAGCCTCTCTGTCTAAATCTGACTTCAAACATGAGGGCGTCCATAAGTGCACGTGGCATCATGCACATCACTGCATTTGCAGCTGTTTATTTCTGACATGACAGGTGTGGCAGACGCTTGTTGAGGCCTTGGAAAGTGACTTTTGATCTCTGATTGGGACGGCTGTAAAAGTAGACCAGCTAAACCAACTAAAGCTGGACAAAGTTTGTTGTGTCCTCACGAACAAATCCAGATTTCTTCTGAGACAATATAGAAAGGAGCGTTACTGTCTTGTCTTTTGTCCTGCCTCCTGGCCAGATCGTCGTTGCAAATGACAATTTGGTTCTCAACTGGCTCAGCTGCTTCAAAAAAGGTTAAATAAATAAAACAAAAATAATTTGTGTAAAGCAGTTTCTACAAAGCAGAAGCTCATCATTCCTGTATTCTTGTGCTGTTAGAAATTACGTATGATGATCAAGCCTGACCCATTAACGTAATCCCTACTGTGTGTTGTAGTTAGTTGAAGTGCGGGATGAGAGCGGGAGTTTATGATATTTGGATACACAATGTTTATCTTTGTATAGAAAAACTGAAAATACTTTTATGGGATTTTTTTTTTTAATCTTAGGCTTATCTTTAAGACAGGAATTAATATTTGCAACAGAGATCAATCCAACAGCAGGGAAAAACAGGTCTTGGTTTTCACTTCCTCCACAGACAGCTCATCTGTCCACTCCAGGAATTTGTCATCGGTCAGCTGTTTCTCCAGCTGAGACAACACAGTATTAATTATCAAGTGCATCAGTGTGGATTCATGAATTTATATAAGTGTGTTTTAGTCTCCTACCTTCTCCAGACCTGTTGTATCGTCTTCTGCAGCTTTTGGTCTCCTTCCCTTTGTAAGGCATCTCCAGGATCTGTCCAGCAGAGGGTGGCAAACATCCAAGCAAATGTACAATATGTGCTGGAGTCTTATTAAACTTATTAGATCTTGGTTCATGTTCATGGTTTTACAGACATGTAGAAACTCTGGGTGACGTTAGTCAGTATTCATTCACTGGTTGCATGTGTACTTTTACCTTGTTGAGTTTAAAGTCGGCATCATACGTCTTATATTTCAGTAAAGGTTTATTCCAGGTGCCTTTGAAGTAGATGGCATTGACCAGCACCAGTCTGGACATCTCGTTCAACACACCTTCAGCCACCACTTTTGTGATTTTGCCTGGTGATCGTATAACATCCACATGGACACAAGTGACACGACAGTGACTGCAGAAACACGTCCATCCAACAACCTGCAAACATTAGAGCTTTTTAAACAGGAACTGTGATGACATCAACTATTAGAAGTCGTGCATTTGCATCTCTGACATCACAGATACACATGAGAATTGGATTTCCATCACTGGAAAATTGACGGACTCCTATGGCCATGAACTTTGGGTAATGACCGAAAGGACAAGATTGTGGATACAAGCGGTTGCAATGAGTTTCCTCCACAGGGTGGCTGGGCGCTCCCTTAGGGATAAGGTGAGAAGCTCAGTTATTCTTGAGGAGCTCGGGGTCGAGCTGCTGCTCCTTCACATTGAGAAGAGTCAGCTGCGGTGACTTGGGCATCTGTATAGGATGCCTCCTGAACGCCTCCCTGGAGACGTGTTCCAGGCATGTCCAACAAGGAGGAGACCCCGGAGAAGACCCAGGACACGCTTGAGAGACTATTTCTCTCGGCTGGCTTGGGAACGCCCCCGGAAGAGCTGGAGGAAGTGTCTGGGGTGAGGGAGGTCTGGGCATCTCTGCTTAGACTTCTGCTCCCGCGACCCGGCCCCAGATAAGCGGATGAAGATGGATGGAATATTGACAGATTCCTACACACTCCCAGAACAAAATGACCAATATAGCCTTGCAGAAATTTAAACTAATGAATTAAAATAAATTAATACATTTAAACTAAACTAACTAATTTGTTTGTTTCTCATTTGTAAATGCTGAAGAAATGACTGATTCATTTAAATTCAAATTCATCATTCAGTAAATCAGTACACTTTAAAATAATAAATGGTATTTATTCACATACTGAACTTTAAGGTTAATATTTATTATAATAAAAGCACATTTTGTACTTCAAGTAAAGAAACCATGAAACATCTTGACTTCACTAGGTTACTGTAATGTAGCAGCGCCTGTGTTGACAAGAATCAACAAGAGAGAGGACGTCTCCTGTGTTACATTGGCATCCCGTAAAACTCAGAATCCAATTCCAGAGCTTCCAGAGCTGCATGCTGACCTGCAGTCCCATCCTATAACCATCCCAGTGCTTGCTGCCACCTGTCTTTACAGGCAGATGCAAAGACTGATCTAATGGATACCTGCCAACGTCCTGACCTGCAGTCCCACCCTCTGACCACCTCAGTGTCTGCTGTCTACACCTGTTTATATAGTCGTCTCTGCTGTACATAAACTAACCATGTGTCAGTAATTTGCGCATAGAAATCTTAGTTCTCCTGGTCACCAATGTTTAATACTAATATATCTTGTCTTTTATACCTTTAACAATATATCTGTGTCTCTCCTCTCTCTGTTCTTTAGTCTCTCTTTCTGATCTCCCTTTTCCTGCTCTATCCAGCGGGCCTTCTTCTCTGACGTCATCACCAAAAACAGCCATAACTCTCGGGCTTTATTTGCTGCAGTTGACAGGCTAACAAACCCTCCTGTATAAGTGGCAACTGAACTTCATTCAACCACGACCTGCAATGACTTTGGCAAATTCCTCATTTACAAAAAACAAAATATTAGACAAGGTACATCAGCAGCAGATTCAGGATATGTACTGTGTTAACTTAAAACCAGTTTAAAAACCTAATGACATAATTTCACCCCATTAACATCAACTGAATGCTTCCTCTTGCTGTTTAGGCATCCTGCCAACACACATTTTCAACAAGGTTTCAAAGATTTTGGAGGCAAACATGTTACAGATTGTGACATATATTACAATGTCACCAGGAGACAGAGGCCCTGTACAGACTCTTGGTAAATGCATTGAAGAGATTAATGACTGAATGTACAGCATCTTTCTCCAGTTAAACAAAAACAAATCTAAGGTAATTGTCTTTGTAGCCAAAAAGAAATTATTACAGGTCACCACAGAGCTTTAATTTATACACCTAAAAAAAAACCCCAACTAAGTCAGAAATCTGGATGCAATGATGGACTCAGACCTAAATTTGGAAACAAAAAAAAAAAACATGAAGGCAAATGAATATACAGCTGTTTTTCTGGAGTTTGTTTGCTCAAATATCCAAAGCTAGACACTCATTGTGTATGATGGTTACCGTATGGGTTTGGGGGCAGGTGGGAATGTTCTTGACTGTGTGGATGTAAGTGGTTTGATGGGTTGTAAGAGTGTTACAAGCCAATGGTCAAGGGATGCCTTTGCCCAAGGCGTAAAACTACCCAGCCTCTGCCAACATGACAGAACTAGTTGTATTTTCTAAATTATGAGCATGTTATGTACATCAAGTAAAACATAACTCATCAGAAAATCCACGTAGTTGTAGCCTGGGGTGGTACACTCTACAGGTGATGAAATAGGCATACCCATGCTGTACCGTAATCCACCCTAACTGTGTCTTTGTCACAGCTTCTTGAGAATTCCTCTAACATCATAGATCATTTACAGAGAAGATGAGAAACATGTCTTGAGAAATAATCCCTGTCAACCACTAGGGCCCATGGGGAATCTGTGATTGCGAAAGTCGTTTTGGATGTATTTTATATCAGACATGTGATGTGTATTTAACAATAATAAAAAACACCTGGGCCAGAATAAGATGCTGAAACTTGTGCAACAATGTGTGCAGAGCACAAAATACACAAAGCTCAGTACGTATGACAGTTTTAGAGAGCATGAATAGAAATGTTGTGCTTATTTTGTTTCTTGTTGTCTTTAGGATGATTTTGAGATGGTGAAGATGATGCACCAGTAAAGCCAGATCTTGATGTCTTGTATTGTCTCGTATTTAATATTTTCAAAAATCTGCCTTTTGTTCTAGTTTTTACAGTGAGTTTAAATTGACATTGGTTGTTGAAATCCACATTTATGTACTGTCAAGTACCAATCAGCTATAACATTATGATCATGCGTTCATTGCTGAAGTGGTCCACCTGATGCTCCTGAAGGATCTCTGACCAGTCAGGTTATTGATTTATACAAAACATCTGGGTGGGGTATATGTGAATTGGGATTGTTGCCCACAGATGTCACCAGGTCCCATCACATTAGTATCTGGAGAGTTTGAAGACCAAATGAACACAGCAGACTTGTGTTTTTTGAGCATTTCCAGTACATTTGTTGGCAGCACTGATGAGCCTAAGGGGTAGGTGGGTACCTAATGAAAAAGATGTTGCATTGTGCCAAAATAACATTCATGTGAAAGCCAGCATGCATGTCTTGACAGGAGAACACTGCACAACTAGAGGAGAGAACACTGGATGACCGGAGATGTGGTTCTGGCTCATGAAAGACAAGAGCATCTCATTTATCAATAAGTGTCACATGTCAGTTTAAGTAGGTTTTTTTTTTTAATATTTTGTTGGTTGACAGCTGGTTTTCTTTGGCTATGGTTTAATGGAAAAAAATGTCTTAATAATTTTATATATGGTTATTGCCAATCATTTCCAAATCATGTGATCCAGTGTCTTTATTATCCACAGCAATGAGTCCTGTATGTGCTGGGTTTCATTCTTAACCTTTTACTGGGTTAAGTATTTCATTCAGAGTCTTATAAACCATTGAACCAACATGATACATTACTACCAATCACCTCCCACATTGGAGAATGTTATTATTTTTGAACTGGAGGGTGTCTGGGGGAGGCAGAGGCTGACCCTAAGCGATGCATTGGCTGATCGGTTGATTTATGCTTGGAGTTTACAGTACTAATCTGCAACTGCAAATTATGCAGATCTTTATTTCTAAAAAGTAAAATATTTAGAAATAAAACAATGGGTATGCTTGCTCTCTAAAACCTGTGTTTACTGCTTAATTAATTGTGCACCTCGTAAAATGACAGCTGGAACAGACGGCTAGACAGCTGAAAGGTAGGTATTGTTCACTTTAAATATTTTATTTGATGGACGGATGGAAGAACTGAACACTTTGAAATCAATTGTCCAATTTTGGATTTGTTATTTCCTGGCAAAGTGTTTTTTTCTATGGTGTCTGTGTTGTTTGACACGTCTTCGTGAGTAAATTGAACTGTGGTCAAATTCAAGTCAACGATTTACAACAAATCAAGAAAACAACAGTCAACTCTGCTCCCTGAATCACCACCTTATCGTGGTGGAGGGTTTGTGTCTCCAATGATCCCAGAAGCTGAGTTGTTGGGGGCTTCTGCTTCTGGTTGGACCTCCAGAGACAAACTGGTCCTGGGGGACGAGCCGGACTAAGAGTGATTCTTTCACACATATAGAGAGAAAAATGCTGGAAGCCTAAACCCCTCACCCTGACACAGGTTACCAGAGTCACACTGAGGAGCAAATAACTGCACTCAGGTAGAAATGCATCAACCTGAATACTGCTGGTCAGAAAACCTCTGGGACGACTTTTCGAAATTTTTTGTACTTAAGCACGAACCATCTAACTTCTGGTTTAAAGTTCATGCAGAGATAAGATTGGTTGTAGTTCCTTGACTGACTGCTAGAGACTCACTCCAGAAGTTACTCAATCTCCACTACACCTACACACACACACACACACACACACACACACAACAAACTGGTAGGACTGCTCTCTGTACAGCCTGTTGCAACACTCAGGACATACGTGAAGCAGAGAACCTGCAAGTTGTTGTGGTCGCTGATAAGTTAGAAATCATTTCTTTGCAGTAATTAGTTGTGTCATCCTGTTTACCTCATTTGCCCTCTTATTTACTGTTAAATTTAACACTTGACTGCATCAGCGCCCAGGGAACATTTGGGAGTTAAGGGTAAATTACCATTACCAATTACCAAATTACCAATTACCATTGTGGCCAGCCTGGGCCTGAACCTGGCTCCTCAACGCCAAAGCCCACCACTGTAACCACTAGGCCACCACTCCTGGATGGAGTGGTTCTCCTCCAAACTTGTGGCCTCCAACTGCACGTCATCCCGTCCATCCATCTATTATCTGCAATCCCTTATTCCTATTTGGAGTCACTGGGATCCAGGTAATCTCTACATAAATGTATGGTTGCATGGTTTGGAAATTATTGGCAATAATCATATAAAAATGATTAAGAATATTTTTTCCATTAAACCATAGCCAAAGAAAATCAGCTGTCAGCAAACAAAATACTAATAAAAACCTACTTAAACTAAATAGGACACATATTTTACTTACTGTCAGGTGGTTTTGTTACTTAAAGCTGTGTTTTCTTCCCCCCAAGAATAGTGAACGCAGGATGTCTGGCAGGTTTAGTTGTGCAGTTCTCAGCATCAGCTGCTGTTTACATCTTTGACAACCGTCACACCCAGAAAACCGGGCGTAGCAGCTCCCGGTTTCTCAAACAGGAGGGTCTGGCTGCAGACTGACATGTGACACTTATTGATAAATGAGACGGTCTTGTCTTTCATGATCAGATGGTTCAATCAGTATGTGGTATTAAAGAAAACCAGAGCTGAAATATTTGTTGGTTTTTTTTTGTGACTTTTACTGCATAATTAAAAGAATGTGATAATAAACCTTTATAACAACAATTCAACAACTCACAGTTCAGTCTGATGTTGAATCTGAACTGAGAGCACTTACTGTTAATGAAACAAATACACCTGTCATACTGATGTGCTGCTGATGACGGTTCTCACACAAGGGAGTTGCTGTATTTCTGTTGGCTGGAGGTGGAGATTGTATTGCATCATGAGTGAGAGTGCACGTTCACTTAGTCATTTATCTTAGAGGAAAAATGCTGCTGCAGTTCAAGAACGACCACATGCAGCTGCTCCCTTTTCTTATCAGAACCACGTCTCAGGTCATCCAGTGTTCTCTCCTCTGGTTGTGCAGTGTTCTCCTGTGAAGACTTGCATGCTGTCTTTCACATGGATGTTATTTTGGCACTAACCACCTGCATGGCAACAGTTGGGAGGAGTTACAGTGCAGCATGTCGGTGCCTCTACATTTCTTTACAAGACGGTTGTGGACTGAGTTCCTGTACAAAATCTGCTTCAGTTCACCTCCCTTTGCTACAAAAACTCTGAAGTTTTGCTGAAGTGTAACTGACACCTCTCTTTGATGCTGTGGCTGAAGCGGCTGTCAAAGTCGAAGAAGTTCAGCGATTAACAGCTTTTGATCAGTTGAAACTTTCTGTCTCTTTACAAGCTGCAAGTTTTTTTTGTATTAATACTCATTTTTGCAAATGGTTTCCTCAGCCTGTCATAGTGTTTCATGATTTAGTCATAATTTTAGTACATGTGTTTGTTTAGTTTTCCATGTCAGTCGTTCCTCATGACACAACCTTCAGTTTGGTTCAGTCAGATTTTTGTAAAGTTTACCTGAATCGCAGTGTTATAAACAAACACTCCCTCTTTTCTCCGTCTCTACCTGCTCCAACTGCGTCTCAGGCTCTAACTGTTGTCGGTAATGACAGTGTCACCTGGAAGGCCGTGATGGGGAGGAGCAGCCTCTCTGTCTAAATCTGACTTCAAACATGAGGGCGTCCATAAGTGCACGTGGCATCATGCACATCACTGCATTTGCAGCTGTTTATTTCTGACATGACAGGTGTGGCAGAAGCTTGTTGAGGCCTTGGAAAGTGACTTTTGATCTCTGATTGGGACGGCTGTAAAAGTAGACCAGCTAAACCAACTAAAGCTGGACAAAGTTTGTTGTGTCCTCACGAACAAATCCAGATTTCTTCTGAGACAATATAGAAAGGAGCGTTACTGTCTTGTCTTTTGTCCTGCCTCCTGGCCAGATCGTCGTTGCAAATGACAATTTGGTTCTCAACTGGCTCAGCTGCTTCAAAAAAGGTTAAATAAATAAAACAAAAATAATTTGTGTAAAGCAGTTTCTACAAAGCAGAAGCTCATCATTCCTGTATTCTTGTGCTGTTAGAAATTACGTATGATGATCAAGCCTGACCCATTAACGTAATCCCTACTGTGTGTTGTAGTTAGTTGAAGTGCGGGATGAGAGCGGGAGTTTATGATATTTGGATACACAATGTTTATCTTTGTATAGAAAAACTGAAAATACTTTTATGGGATTTTTTTTTTATCTTAGGCTTATCTTTAAGGCAGGAATTAATATTTGCAACAGAGATCAATCCAACAGCAGGGAAAAACAGGTCTTGGTTTTCACTTCCTCCACAGACAGCTTATCTGTCCACTCCAGGAATTTGTCATCGGTCAGCTGTTTCTCCAGCTGAGAGAACACAGTATGAATTATCAAGTGCATCAGTGTGGATTCATGAATTTATATAAGTGTGTTTTAGTCTCCTACCTTCTCCAGACCTGTTGTATCGTCTTCTACAGCTTTTGGTCTCTTTCCCTTTGTAAGGCATCTCCAGGATCTGTCCAGCAGAGGGTGGCAAACATCCAAGCAAATGTACAATATGTGCTGGAGTCTTATTAGACTTATTAGATCTTGGTTCATGTTCATGGTTTTACAGACATGTAGAAACTCTGGGTGACGTTAGTCAGTATTCATTCACTGGTTGCATGTGTACTTTTACCTTGTTGAGTTTAAAGTCGGCATCATACGTCTTATATTTCAGTAAAGGTTTATTCCAGGTGCCTTTGAAGTAGATGGCATTGACCAGCACCAGTCTGGACATCTCGTTCAACACACCTTTAGCCACCACTTCTGTGATTTTGCCTGGTGATCATAAAACATCCACATGGACACAAGTGACACGACAGTGACTGCAGAAACACGTCCATCCAACAACCTGCAAACATTAGAGCTTTTTAAACAGGAACTGTGATGACATCAACTATTAGAAGTCGTGCATTTGCATCTCTGACATCACAGATACACATGAGAATTGGATTTCCATCACTGGAAAATTGACGGACTCCTATGGCCATGAACTTTGGGTAATGACCGAAAGGACAAGATTGTGGATACAAGCGGTTGCAATGAGTTTCCTCCACAGGGTGGCTGGGCGCTCCCTTAGGGATAAGGTGAGAAGCTCAGTTATTCTTGAGGAGCTCGGGGTCGAGCTGCTGCTCCTTCACATTGAGAAGAGTCAGCTGCGGTGACTTGGGCATCTGTATAGGATGCCTCCTGAACGCCTCCCTGGAGAGGTGTTCCAGGCATGTCCAACAAGGAGGAGACCACGGAGAAGACCCAGGACACGCTTGAGAGACTATGTCTCTCGGCTGGCTTGGGAACGCCCCCGGAAGAGCTGGAGGAAGTGTCTGGGGTGAGGGAGGTCTGGGCATCTCTGCTTAGACTTCTGCTCCCGCGACCCGGCCCCAGATAAGCGGATGAAGATGGATGGAATATTGACAGATTCCTACACACTCCCAGAACAAAATGACCAATATAGCCTTGCAGAAATTTAAACTAATGAATTAAAATAAATTATTACATTTAAAATAAAACATTAATACATTTAAACTAAAACAAAACCCAACTAGGTCAGAAATCTGGATGCAATGATGGACTCAGACCTAAATTTGGAAACAAAAAAAAAAAACATGAAGGCAAAAGCATATACAGCTGTTTTTCTGGAGTTTGTTTGCTCAAATATCCAAAGCTAGACACTCATTGTGTATGATGGTTACCGTATGGGTTTGGGGGCAGGTGGGAATGTTCTTGACTGTGTGGATGTAAGTGGTTTGATGGGTTGTAAGAGTGATACAAGCCAATGGTCAAGGGATGCCTTCGCCCAAGGCGTAAAACTACCCAGCCTCTGCCAACATGACAGAACTAGTTGTATTTTCTAAATTATGAGCATGTTATGTACATCAAGTAAAACATAACTCATCAGAAAATCCACGTAGTTGTAGCCTGGGGTGGTACACTCTACAGGTGATGAAATAGGCATACCCATGCTGTACCGTAATCCACCCTAACTGTGTCTTTGTCACAGCTTCTTGAGAATTCCTCTAACATCATAGATCATTTACAGAGAAGATGAGAAACATGTCTTGAGAAATAATCCCTGTCAACCACTAGGGCCCACTGGGAATCTGTAGTTGCGAAAGTCGTTTTGGATGTATTTTATATCAGACATGTGATGTGTATTTAACAATAATTCATGACACACTGATTTCTTTTCTGTTTTGTTTACATTTCAGTAAAAATAAAAAGATCTTGATGTCTTGTATTGTCTCGTATTTAATATTTTCAAAAATCTGCCTTTTGTTCTAGTTTTTACAGTGAGTTTAAATTGACATTGGTTGTTGAAATCCACATTTATGTACTGTCAAGTACCAATCAGCTATAACATTATGATCACGCGTTCACAGCTGAAGTGGTCCACCTGATGCTCCTAAAGGATCTCTGACCAGTCAGGTTATTGATATATACAAAACATCTGGGTGGGGTATATGTGAATTGGGATTGTTGTCCACAGATGTCACCAGGTCCCATCACATTAGTATCTGGAGAGTTTGAAGACCAAATGAACACAGCAGACTTGTGTTTTTTGAGCATTTCCAGTACATTTGTTGGCAGCACTGATGAGCCTAAGGGGTAGGTGGGTACCTAATGAAAAAGATGTTGCATTGTGCCAAAATAACATTCATGTGAAAGCCACCATGCATGTCTTGACAGGAGAACACTGCACAACTAGAGGAGAGAACACTGGATGACCGGAGATGTGGTTCTGGCTCATGAAAGACAAGAGCATCTCATTTATCAATAAGTGTCACATGTCAGTTTAAGTAGGTTTTTTTTTTTAATATTTTGTTGGTTGACAGCTGGTTTTCTTTGGCTATGGTTTAATGAAAAAAAATTCTTAATAATTTTCATATGGTTATTGCCAATCATTTCCAAATCATGTGATCCAGTGTCTTTATTATCCACAGCAATGTGGGTATGTGCTGGGTTTCATTCTTAACCTTTTACTGGGTTAAGTATTTCATTCAGAGTCTTATAAACCATTGAACCAACATGATACATTACTACCAATCACCTCCCACATTGGAGAATGTTATTATTTTTGAACTGGAGGGTGTCTGGGGGAGGCAGAGGCTGACCCTAAGCGATGCATTGGCTCGGTTGATTTATGCTTGGAGTTTACAGTACTAATCTGCATCTGCAAATTATGCAGATCTTTATTTCTAAAAAGTAAAATATTTAGAAATAAAACAATGGGTATGCTTGCTCTCTAAAACCTGTGTTTACTGCTTAATTAATTGTGCACCTCGTAAAATGACAGCTGGATAAGACGGCTAGACAACTGAAAGGTAGGTATTGTTCACTTTAAATATTTTATTTTAAACCTTTTACATTGTGGGATCCTTAACACAGCTCATCCAAACCCCTAAAAGTCAAAGATTAGTTCGTAAATTCTAATTATGTGATATCACGCGGTTTGATTATGTAACAGTCATGTAATAAATGGTGCTTCACATTTGCGTCGCTTTTACTACCCAGATAAAATTAAGGATTTGCTGGACCAAGGTGTGGTGGACACCATGACCAGGCTGGTTCTGGTCAACGCCATCTACTTCAAAGGCAACTGGGACAAGACGTTTGAGGAGAGCAGCACAGAAGATGCTCAGTTGAGACTCAGCAAGGTAACTGCAGCTGAATAACCATGGTTACACGCAGCAGATTCAGCTAAAAGAGTGTTTTCCAATTATTTTTAAGACATGAATATAAAAACATCACAGATAAACTTTTACATTTTCTGTACCAACTTTAATGTTTTTCAGGTTCTCAGAGTTACTGAGCCAATCAAACTCTTTCCTGTTTAAAAACTCAAGCAGACGAAGTGTCATGATTCTTTTTATCACTGGACACAGAGAACCGGTCTTAAGTGATTCAAAGTATAATCACTGATGTGGTTCCAGTATTCTATGATCCCAGCTTGAGTAGCCCTGTAGCTTGTTGCATTACTGAAACGTGGTAATGAAAAAAGATGTGTGAATAAAATACAGTAAAAGGGCTGGAGGTGGCCCCTGAACCACCTCAATCAAGCCACGATTAACCTTGTAAGGAAGAAGTTTGTGTGGTTGTTTGTCTGTATGTGGCCTTGTGATGGACTGTGACCTGTCCAGGATTTACTCCTGTGTTTTTCCCAAAGAGAGCTGTGACCGGCTTCAGTCGACCCCTGTGAATCTAAATGGAAATAAGTGGTTGTAGGCCATGGATCAGTTTACATTAGAATATGTTATTAAGACTTTACAAATAGTTATTTATTGTTCTGTCATTAGATAAATTAAGTTGTTCATGTGCTACTTTAATAGCTTTAAAGTGACATATTAAGCACATTACACTTTAAAGTGTAATGTGCCTTTAAACGATGTCATCAGGTAACGCCTGTATTTTCTGTTTGGTTTTAACGCCCCACCCACTCGTGCCGTGTTTTATCATTCAATAACATGTTTTCGGGTTTTCGGGTATTGTTTAATTTAAGTCCTGTTCAAATTGGTTTTGTATGGCTAATCTTCAAATAAATCCGATATTCTGCTCCCCGTCACGCAGTGATTTGGAGCTCCCGTGATCCTTAAACTGGGAAGTTCAAGTGATATGTTTTGTGGGCGTGTCTGTTGTCAACCGCATAAATACTTAAAGTGACCGCGTCTGTTTGACAGAGCGACAGTTGACGGCGACCGTAAAACCTCCAGACGGTAAGAGTCATGTTTGGGCTGTGAGTGGGGATGAATGGGACAAAATCCGTGTTTTTTAATTACATTTGACTTCTTGTTTTCAAGAACCGTTAAATTAAATAGAAAAAGAGGTATATCTTATTTGTCTCTTGTATTACATTAAGTTGGCTTTGGTTTGGTGTCATTAGCTCACATAATTAAAAAAAACCCACTGAAACTAAATCCAGGGTCCAAAGCGAACCCAACCTGAACTGCACAGTGTTTTCAGGCTTGTAATTTAAAATTTGGTCCAGCGAGAGAACATAACACTTGATTTGTTGAAAAACTTGTAGCACAGTGATTCCTTCTGTGTCTTGTTTGTTTCTGCAGGCGACAATGGCATCATCAACCCCTCTGTCCAAGGCCAACACCAGCTTCTCTCTGGATTTATTCAAAACGCTGGCTGATAATGACAAGACTGCAAACATCTTCTACTCTCCTTTCAACATCTCGTCAGCCCTGGCGATGGTGATGCTGGGAGCCAGAGGAAACACGGCTGCACAGATGTCAAAGGTACAGCTTCTCTCACATGAACATCGACTGTCTTTTCTTCAAACCAAAACATCAAAAATAATGGTGATGCAGATTGTTGCACCTGGTTCAGTTTGCTTCTTTAACTCTTGTCCTTTTACATTTTTAATCTTCCCTTGTTGCTTTTGCTGTGAACAAAATGTTGCTCCTTCAACCACAAAACTGCGGTTACTCAAATTACCACAACTGTTACAAAATACTGTCAAGCGACGCTGAACATCACAGCTCCATGAAGAAGCTGTGTTGAATTTGAGAGGCGTGGACGCCAGGCAGGAGTCGTGAGGCGGGAACGCCCTCATTCAGCGTGAATCATCAGTTTTGTGAGCAGAAACGCTGATGTTGCAAATCTGCTCAAACCAGCTACATGAGTAAAATATTAGGCTCCTTTTAAAAGACACTTTTGTCATCCTGAGTGCCTTTTAGACCAACTAAAACACACTACTGACACACCTGTCAGTAGTCAGTAGTAGAAATAAACCACACCCAGTCTGGTTAAGGATTAACTATACAGCATCAAAGGCTGCATTGTTTAAAGCAAAGAGGGAAATTCTTCAACATTTCTGATTTTATCCTTTATGAAGTTGAGTTTGTGCCAAACGTGTTAGAAGTTACTGAAGTTACGAATGTAGTAAACAGGAGTAAAAAACAACTTTCTTAAGATGCCAACTATCACAAAGCTGATCCAGTTGGACCTGCTTGCACTAACTTGTTCGTTTGGCGGCTCACCAATATTTGATCTACTAATCCCCCAGCTTTCTGATGGGGGTCAGAAATGTGAAGATCATCAATGAAATCTTTGACCAATCTTTAATTTACCAGTTCAGTCTAGTTTAGAAATGGGGTGGCTTAAAACAAAACAATCATGTTTTGTTTTGTTGTTTTTTTTTTTTTCATTAACTGTGCTGCTCTTTCCTTACACTTTTGCAAACGTGGCAGAAGATCAGTTAGATTTTGCAGTCCGAAGGGACCTTTCAATGTCTAAACTTTTAACTTGGACTGTTTAGTACATGTGAGTAATAATCGATTTTCACGTTCTATCGTCTTGTCACGATTCACTTCAACATCAACCCTGGACATCTTTACATGCACTTCTATAACACAACCATCGCTTGATGGTTTTAAAGTCTAAACATTGCAATTCTAACTTTCTCAGATTCAATTTTCATGAAGTAGTCAACAAGCAACGGCATGTTTATATTAAATGCTTGCATCCAGCAGTTATATGCATTTATATTATTTGAATAAACTTGTGCTCCAAGAAGGATTGGCACTCAGTGAAAGACCGTGGCACAATATGACTACAAACTCTGCCCACGCGCTCCTAGTTCCCATAAATAATGTGAATACTGATTTAGAAGTGAAACCCCTAGATCCCACTTCCTCTGGATGAACCCTAAATTTCTATCCTCGGGGTTCAGCTTGTGTCCCCAAGGCTGCGTTGTGGTATTGAACACAATGAGAATGATGTCTCCCCATTGGGAAGCCGGTTTGTTGTAGCCCCTTACAGGAATCGAATGCGGCTCGCCTCCATACTCCACAGGTCTCATCATCTAAATTTCCTCTTATCTACACTTCCCCAGTTTAACCACAGCTCTGATGGCATAAGCCACTGTCTCTACACCTCTTCCTGTTTATGAACCTGCTTTACGATCTTCCTTTTTTCTTTACTTTGTTCCTTAACGGTTTTCCCGAGTCAAGCCACAAGCCTCCCGAGCCAAACCAAAACTTGCCTACAATCTCTACATGGCGAAGAACTGCGTCTGCCTCCTCAACTGTCCCTCTTGGGACCTTTTTCCTTTCCTTGATTGGATTTGGAACAACCTCCCTAACTATTGCATCCTCACTCCCAGCTAACAGCTTTGTCTTGACCTTGGTACATTTAAACTCCTGTTAAAGTAGATATTGATAGCTGCAATATTCCCTTCTCGTACAATGCTACACTACTTGGACCCCCAGGAACGCTTAACCACTTCTTTATATAGGAGCTAATTAATCTTTCCATTCTCTCCACACTGGATATTGGAATTTGATCAATTAAAAATAGCCACATTAGTCTAGAGAGTAACGGAAAACTGCAAACCCCACAACTTCAGCTTTCCAGGGAGACCTGACTTCTCTATTCTATCCAGTCCTTCAGCAACAACATTCATAAATTGCCCTGCCTGTTCTTTATCACTCTGGTGTCCCTGTACCACCTGCCTGAACTCTTCACTGACTTTTCCCTAATTGTAAGGATTTCCTCCTTTGTTTTTCAATGAAAAACTTCCTGTCACTTAACTCTGCTCTACATATTGCGATCCTTCTAGACTTACAAGGGGGAATCTTAATTTTTATCTCTTCCAGTAGCCTCGTCGTAAATATAATTGTTGTAGATACTAGTGTCAAATCATCGTGCGAGCTGTATCCCATTCTGCCATCTCTTCCCGCCTACAACCCACTTGGATGCTCTGATTACTTCCACTTCCATTGTAAATGCTAATAGAGAAATCGTGCACCCTGCCACAATCACATCTTAAATTTGAATAAAAACTCAGGTTAAGAATAGTGTTTAACTGTGACTATGAGGAGTAATGAAGTCTACAGTGGCTGCTGGATGCATCACAACTGAAAACCCACATGCTGGGATGACACAACTGTTCATAACTACAAAGAAATAATTTCTAACCTATACAGCGCCTACAACAATTTGCACCTCCAGGTTCTCTGCTTCACTAAGGCAGAGCAGTCGCAGCATCCAGGACGACAGCAGATGCAACAGCAACAGCAACAGCAACAGCAGACCCAGTTCAAACTGCCCCAAAAACTGAAGGTGGTAATGTATAGCACCGAGACGTACACTAATGTGAGGTTGTTTACTAACAGATGGTGTGGTGTTGGTGAAAGGGGAGTGTTGGACTGAGGGTCCTCCAATGTGGGGGATAAAGGTATTCAAGTATTTCTACAACTCTTGCATTTGTCATTTTACTTTAGGTTTTGTGTAAATGTGGAAAAACACAACATATTGGTTCATTTCCATTTTGAATCTTTTTGGAGGAGATGCTGCTCTGTATTGGTCGTTCGCGTAAGATGGGGATGCTATTTGTACAGCTACATTTTATACACCTGACTGCTTTGAATAATCTTTTTATGTTCAACTAATTCAAAAGAGAAGTCGGCTTGTCCGTTGCTTTGTACCTTTGTGTAAAAGCTGTGTACTTTTTTTCCCCCAGAGCCTGAAAACAAGTGATTGTCAGAATGATCTGCACACCAGCTTTGCTCAGCTGCTGAGCGAGCTCAACAAGTCTGGTGCTCTGTATGTCGCCAACCGGCTGTACGGAGAGCAGTCCTACCAGTTTGTTGAGGTGTGTGTATGAAGTCAGGATGAAGTGAATAAAAGGAGCAGAGAGGATTCTTTAATCTCTATGAGAAGAAAAAATGAGCTTGACGCTAACACGCTCATTTAATTCACGCAGCAAATGAAAGCAAAGATGTTCTTTTTAGTTTTTAACTCACTTGGGTCATCAAAATGTATGAATATGTTGATGTGCTCCAGGATTTCTTAGGAAAGACCAGGAAACACTACAAGGCAGAGTTGGAGTGTGTGGACTTCATGAAGAGCTCTGAAGCTGCCAGACTGAAAATCAACAGCTGGGTGGAGAAACAGACACACGGTAGATTACAGACGCAGTTAAAATGCTTCAGGTTCATGTTATGCAATATTGACCCCATTCATGTTGATCAAGCACCACATTAGGATGTTTTCATCACGACTCAAAAACTCTCTGGGTCTGTAAGTGCAGCCTTAATCTTTTTTTATATGTGTGCTCTAGTGAGCATCCCCTGGTTTACTTCCTAAATCAATCAGCAATATTGCACATTTTATGTCTTATCCACACCGGACCACAGTTACCTCGGTACCTGCAGTAATTATAAAATTACACTATTACTTCTCTGTTCCTTACAGCGCATTCACACTGAATAAGCAAAGTCTGTGTTTTACTATATTTACAGGCATTGATCCCCAGAAGTGATGCTGAGGCCATTAGTTTTATTAAACAATTAACTTTTATTTGATATAAATTTTGAAAATGTCAAAAGCATCTGATCAGACACTATAGTTACATTTCAGTTACTACATATTGACTTTTGACAAGTGAGAAAACTGGAAAATGGTATTTGAACATTTTGTGTTTAAGTTGCCATGGTTTACTTTATAAATCACAGACATGGCACTGGATTAAAATCAGAGATCCTTAGTAATTATAACAAATTACCAAGATCCTCAGATAATATTAATCCAGTGTGAGTGGACACAAAATTGTAACATACCCAGCTCTCAGCTGTCTAGCTGTTTCTTTTTTTTTTTTTTTTAACAGACATTTTAAGTCAATTTTGAACCTTTTTAAAAAAAATAAGGACGAGACCTATTGAACTTTTAATAAACCTGCTGCCATCCCCTCACCCAAACTACCAAAGCTCAAAGATCATTTCTGAGTTTAATCACATAATACCAGGTTTTGTTGGGGGGGTATGTATTTAAATAGTGCTTGAAATGTAAGGCTTTTTATTGTTTTCTTTGTACTTTTGTGAGAAATGTGCACCTGTCTTGGCTTCACATGTGTGTCGTCTTTACTCGCCAGGTAAAATTAAGGAAGTGCTGGCCCCAGATGTGGTGGACACCATGACCAGGCTGGTTCTGGTCAATGCCATCTACTTCAAAGGCAACTGGGACAAGAAGTTCGAGGAGAGCAGCACACTAGAAGCTCAGTTCAGACTCAGCAAGGTAACGCTGCACCTACATGGACAATTAATGAACTTCACTCATTGACACTCCAGACACTGGATTGAAACTCCTCATGTTACTCCATATGACCAATGAGCTGTCTCAGGACAACTTGTTGAACAATGTTGGACATAAAAGGAAGGTTAGAAGGTCTGTACTTGGCTAAATCATTGGCATCAAGACTGGACTGGTTACACAGCTGCTAACTTTAATGTCTGTGGTACATAACCACTCAATAATAAAATATTAATCTGGTCCAGCAGAGAGCAGTTAATGAAGGGTAAAATATCTTTTAGCAGTTTAGATGGGATGGGGTCTAACATACAGGTTGATATTTCCGCGAATTACTGATAATAACTCGGACAGATCAATAGATGTAAAATAATATAAATGTGTATTGTAAACAGGGCAATCATCATTATCTTAAAGCATACCATCCATCGGAGATGACAAGTCAATCTAATTCCTGCATTAAATTTTACACATGTGGCCTTACAGCTCAGATCACGATTAGACTGAGATGGTTCAGGGAACATTTCCGGCATTTGGGCTGTATTTTGTTCATGTGTGCTTTTACATTATCACAACAAGGTGATGAAATAGTTTTAAGAAAAAAACGTGTACACATTGCAGCAAATGTTGACTTTCTCATTCAAGTTTTTTCTTTTCTGTTTTTAGAGCAACCGAAAGCCAGTGAAGATGATGCACCAGAAATCAAAGTTTCGGTTCGCCTGGATCCAAAAAGCCACCTGCCAGGTATGATGAGTTAATAATGTAATACACCTTGTTGGTCTCTGTTAACTAGGCATCACGAACATGATTTTTTATTATTTTATAAGGACCCAGAGAAAATATGATTTAACCTGCAGGGTGGCTTTTAAAAACTGATGAATGCCCAGTCCAAAAAGCCCTACAACACCGATTTAAGTCAACTGACACTTTGTAAATGTCTCTAAGTTTTGCAGCATATGACAACTTTCAACGTTGTTCCTTTGACTGTTACACTGGAGCTGTAGTGATGCAGCAAACAAAGAGTTCATTGGAGGCAACATTAGACTGAAGGAAATCAGATGCACCATTTTTGACAAGACTGCCTTTACTTTTTTTTTTTTTTTTGTCTAATGGGTTGCACAGTGCAGCTGTTTTAATAGAGGCTTGCCTCAACTTTTTTTTTTATTATTTAATCTTGTATTTCCTTTTACTATTATCAGTATAAATATGAACTACCAACCCAGTGGGATCTTTCATCAACAAGAGAACCACAGTCCATGTTGTTGTTTTCATCACATGTCTGGTGCCTTTTTTTTGCCCCACAATGTGCCCCCGTCCCATCTTGCTCTAGTAGGAATAGACACGTAAAGTCTTGGTGAAGACTATGAAAGAAAAGCCAAGAACTTTTTTTTTGCTTTTCCAGAGTTAACTGCAAAGTAGGTTCAGAGAAACATGTGCCAACTGCCAGGAAGGGAAAGACAAAAGTTTTACATTACTTTGATACCCTTTAATCATGAATAGTATCTGATGGCAGTATGAGAACTATTTTAGTCCGATGCCTAGCACAGATCTGATTTCAGCTTTTATGAATATGAAAGGACAACAGTCGTAGCACCAGTAGATTCATCGTTTCCTGCAATGTGTGAAACCCTCTGACAGATCCTGGAGATGCCTTACCAAGGGAAGGAGCTGAGCATGCTCATCTTTTTACCCAACGATATAGAGGACGACACAACAGGTCTGGAGAAGGTAGGACCTGCACACATTTGCACATTAACAGCGATGAAACCTGGAAGATAAGAACAAAGTAGTGACAGATTTTTCATGTCCACCGTCAGCTGGAGAAAATGCTGACTTATGACAACTTTGTGGAGTGGACTCGTCCTGACATGATGGATGAGATTGAGGTCCAGGTGGGCCTGCCTCGGTTCAAGGTGGAGGAGAAATATGACATGAAGAACATCCTGGTCAGCATGGGCATGGTGGACGCCTTCGACATGTCCAAGAGTGACTTCTCTGGTGAGATATGAGCCTGAATCATAGTCAATCATTATTATCTTAAAAGTCCAAACCCTGACTTTGCATCTGCTTGTTCCAAATCAGTCGACTTTATCGTTTATACTTGTCAGGTTTTGTGTCATTTTACAATTTGAGTTCGTCTTCTTCGTGACAGGCATGTCCCCTGCCAATGACCTGGTGCTCTCAGAAGTCTTCCACAAAGCGTTCGTGGAGGTCAACGAGGAGGGAACAGAGGCTGCTGCTGCCACCGCTGCTATCATGATGTTGCGCTGTGCCCCACGTACAGCCTCCTTTGTTGCAGACCACCCCTTCCTCTTCTTCATCCGCCATAACCCCTCCAACAGCGTTCTCTTTGCTGGTCGATACTGCTCCCCCGAGTGAACTTGGTGTGTTCCTCAACTGGAGGGAGGTTACCAAATAACTAAACATTTTATTTGGGTGAAAAGGTCTTAAAATAATTGCTCTCTATACCTCTTTATGCCTCAAGTCCTATCTTTTAAAAATAAAAAATAAATAAATAAAAAACTTGTTGGGTTTTGTGTGGCTTCTTGTTTACATCACGTTTAACAAATGATGCTGAGTTTGCCTTGTGTCTATCCAAAAAAGAACTTATGCACTAAGAATGTAGTTTTTCATGTCTGTAATCTTCGGGGCAATCTAATTCGCTATGAAAGTTTATCCAGTCTAGTTTGGAGTATTTTAGCACACTTAACGGAATCACCATCACCTTGTCCTTGAAATCTAAACTAGTATGTGAATGACAGTCTGAGACAGATGCGTTTGAGCAGGGAACCATTTAAAACATCCAAGGCAGTCCCTGAATCTAAGAACACTCTTATGTTTCTGTGGACTGGCAGAGCAGACATTTACTGTGTTGTAATAACCTTCGTACTCTATCTAGACAATCACACAACGTCTCATTTTTGATGAACCTAAAAGAAGTAATGATGAAATCACACTGACAGACTCATAAATCATTAATAATTATGCAAAGTGCTGTTATCTGTATTATTGTGCATTTTAATTATGAATAAAGAGCAAGAATTACATAAACGTTTGCTTGTATGGTTTGTCATTCACACACACCCCTTTACTCTTACCTTTGGAGCAAGTGTGAAATTTGCAAATGTTTTGCCATAATTCTGAAAAGTGGGTTCTGTTATGTCATATCCAGTTCAATAAATGGTGATGAAATAAACACAGATGAGAAGTCATGCTGGCTCTTATCTCGATAACATGTTCTGCTCTGGGCAGTTTCAGTTAGGGTTGGTGCTAAAAGTGAGATAGCAGGGCAACGGCAAATATCTGACCAACAAGCGGCAACTATTTCATTATTTACCTTGAACCTTATAATTTGACTACATTGAACCTGATAATTTGGGAATGATAAACACTGTAAACTGTACCTTTTATCACACTTTTCAACTGATAGCATGACACTGGTCTATTCTTTCAGGTGCTTTTGTCAGAAAAGCTCCGAAAAATATTATTATATTAAGAAAAAAACTATGTGATTGTGAAGGTCTGATCTGCATATGTAAATAGTATGGGCCTAAAATGGTTGGACATAGAAGTTGTAGAGGAAAGAAAAAGTTATCTTTTTTAATACTTAAATTATCACCTTTATTTCTTAGAAATAATACCTATTCTCAATTTATGACAATTACCATAAAAGACTAGATTAGATACTGAGGCTCCTTTGAGACCGGGGAGTACTTTCTCGCACAGTCCACGTGTGGAGAACATTCCTGGGATAAAAGCATTGCTCATTGTTCCCACACACGGCAAAGACGTTTGATTTGCAAAGTTTTGTAAAAGCTGGACTTGCAGTCTCTTTCCTAAAGCATGCATTACATTTCCATCATTTTCCCCCACTGCTGTTTTGGCCCATTATTTGTATAGTCATCCAGAAAGGAAGCAATAAGCGAGGAATCAGTTTTAAACCACACCCAGTCAGGTCATGCCTGCAAGGAAATATGATATCAGTAAATATTTTAGACTGATGACACTGGTCCTGAGTCAAAGCTGATGCATCGAGGAATGACAGAGGGCCACGGTGTCAGTGTGGTGTTAATACGGATTTAGAAAGTGAGCTTTCTACTCGCTGTGTTTGTTTCTCAGTTTATATCAGGCCATTGTTTTGCTAATAATTAAATCAGGTCTTACTTGAGAAACTTACTTGAGAAGAAAAGTGTGGACTTCATGAAAAGCTCTGAAGCAGCCAGACTGAATATCAACAGCTGGGTGGAGAAGCAGACGCAAGGTAGATCACTCAGAGTTAAAAATGTTTTACTAGACCTGCTTTCATCCCCTCATCCAAACCCCTAAATATCAGTGATCAGTTATCAACTTATCACATGTTGCAGGCCTGTTCCATGATGATGCTTTCTCTTTTTTTTTTTTTTTTTGTTTCTTTGTGACACATTTGCATGTAAGTTGGCTTCACGTGAGTGTCGTCTTCTCTCACCAGGTAAAATTCAGGAAGTGCTGGTCCCAGGTGTGGTGGACACCGCGACCAGGCTGGTTCTAGTCAACGCCATCTACTTCAAAGGCAACTGGAACAAGAAGTTCAAGGAGAGCAGCACAGAAGATGCTCAGTTCAGACTCGGCAAGGTAACTCGGGCTGGATCACCATGGTTACACCCAGCAGAGTCTGTCGGACGAAATCTGACCTTCACACATAAATGTCAACGCAGATGTCTACCACGTGCATCTTTACACCACATCTCAGTGAAGATAGAAGTAAAGATAGTCATGGGTTGTACCAGGAGAAATGACAACGCATCCATTTGAAGTAAGGTTAAGCCCATGTGTTGCTCATGAGAACACCTTTTTTATGTTTTTCATGACTCTAATGACCGGATAAGAGACTGAGTCACTGTAGTGAATGTGGTGTGTGTGTCGGGGGGTGGGCGTGGTACAAACACCCAACAGCTTCATTAAAAGACATATTAGTGTAGGTTTCTGTTGATCAATCACTGAAGTAATCTAATCATGTATTTATTCCCTTTTTGGTCCATGTGTGCTTTTACATCACAGGTTTTCAGCCCCTGTTCTGGTTCTCATGCCTTCACAAATTAGAGGGGAAAGTTTGATAGCCTGCATTTTAGCAAGAGTTAGTACTAGAAGAAAATATATTTTCATTAATTATGGGCTAATACATTAAATTAATTCATGATTGAAATGACACATACTCATTTTGTGTCAGTATTGTGTGAATTGTAATTAATTTAATTAATTACTGTTTTATGAATGCAGTATTATATGTTGTACTTTTTTCTTTTTTTGTCAGGTCAAACAGATAATGTCAGTTTCTGGTATCAGAATGTTGGTGATCAGTAATAATATTGACCAGTTATTGTTTAGAAAACCAACTGAAGTCATTATTGTGCTGCTTTAAGGAGTGCTATATGCCTTTAAATGACGTCCTCGGGGAGCGCCAGTATTTCTGCCATGACCCCACCCCCCGGGCAGTGGAGGGCTATTTCCTCATTCAGTTAGATGTTTTGGGTTTTTGTGTAAATGTTCTCATGTTCATGAGACATTTGTAGGGCTCGTTTTTTTTTTTTTAAAAAAAAAGATCCTTTATTCTGCTTCCCCTAACTCCGTGATTTGGATCTTCTGTGATTCTTCTTCACGGAAGCTCCTACGTCAGGTTTTGTGGGCGTGTCCGTGTCAACCATATAAACACTTTAAAACGAACACGACACAGAGCAGCTGTTGGAAACGACAATAAAACCTCTGGACAGTGAGTAAAACACGGGTTTTAGTTGGTTTCTTGATGATTGGTGTGACTTTAGGTGAGTTACAGGTGGAAGGTACTGAAGATCTGTCTCTGTTAACTGACATTTCTGTGTGTAATTCAGACTTTATGTGCTGAATACACTTTATTTATAATCAATGGTCACTTATTACTAATGCTTTTAAGTCGATTGAGTAATAAAGTTAACTTTAACACACGGAATTGCATTTGTTTTGTGTATTTAATGCTAGCGATACTAATGACCGACAATAAAAATCATAAAAATTTATATAAAATGTTCATATCTATGATAAGTGTTATAAATGTAGAGTATGTATGTATGTATGTATGTATGTATGTATGTATGTATGTATGTATGTATGTATGTATGTATGTATGTATGTATGTATGTATGTATGTATGTATGTATGTGTGTGTGCAGACTTTGCTGGACAAGAGTGAACTCAGTAAATCATGCTGTCTTGTTTGTTTCTGCAGGCGACAATGGCATCAGCAACCCCTCTGTCCAAGGCCAACACCAGCTTCTCTCTGGATTTGTTCAAAACGCTGGCTGATAATGACAAGACTGCAAACATCTTCTACTCTCCTTTCAGCATCTCGTCAGCCCTGGCGATGGTGATGCTGGGAGCCAGAGGAAACACGGCTGCACAGATGTCAAAGGTACAGCTTCTCTCACATGAACATCGACTGTCTTTTCTTCAAACTAAAACATCAAAAATAATGGTGATGCAGATTGTTGCACCTGGTTCAGTTTCCTTCTTTAACTCTTGTCCTTTTACATTTTTAATCTTCCCTTGTTGCTTTTGTTGTGAACAAAATGTTGCTCCTTCAACCACAAAACTGCAGTTACTCAAATTACCACAACTTTTACTAAATACTGCGACGCTGAACATCACAGCTCCATGAAGAAGCTGTGTTGAATTTGAGAGGCGTGGACGCCAGGCAGGAGTCGTGAGGCGGGAACGCCTTCATTCAGTGTGAATCACCAGTTTTGTGAGCAGAAGCGCTGATGTTCTAAAGGTGCTACTCAGTCATTGACTAAATTTTTATTATTTTCAGCTCCGTTGCTATGGGAACATGGTAAATAACATGAAACTGCAGCGGCAATAAAGAAGTTCATACACGTTATCAGTTGATACTATGTGCAGCTGGCTGCTAGGGTTTTACTTTAAACCAGCTGCACGAATATTTGATTTCTTTGTCAATTAAACTAAAAAAAATTACATCTAGCAAGTGAGAAGTAACAAATTATTTTTCTTGTACAATATTCATGTAGTAATTGTAGAATTAATGCCAGAAGCGATAGTGAATATGACACACCTTTGTCCTCCCGCGTGCCTTTTAGACCAGTTGGCACATTTTTTAGGAGAGTTGAAACAAAGTTTACTCAAGTTGTGATAAAATACCTGCTGAAACAAACCACACCCAGTCAGGTCATGCTAGAGGTGGACTATTCAGGAGGGGAAGGACCTCGCCCATAATCTGCTTTTAACAAATAACTATTGACTGGAAATAATGATGTGATTGTTGCAGGATTTTTGTGAACATCGGTCAAAGCAAGGACAGAGAATGTTTGAAGTTGATTATTTGTCTTGAATGAAAGAGTTTTTGCCAAAATGTTTGTGCAACTGATGAGCTTTTCAACTTGCTGTGTTTGTTTCTCACTTTATATCAGACCATTGTTTTCCAGCAGCCTCAGAGGACAAACTCCAGCTGACATATCTTGCTTTAAAGGGGTTGCACAATCATTACAACCAGCTGAGGAGGCCTGTGTCAGAGGTTATTGGGCCACAACTATGTAGATTTTGCAGCCAAGAAGAACTTTATATTGTTTACCATTTTAAATGAGGTTGTTCGCAACAAGTTAAATGAAGTAGTCAAGATTTATTTTCACCATTCACTCCAGCATCTCCCCATCAACCTGGACATCTTTACATGCACTCCCTTTAACATCACTGGACCAACTGGATGGCTTTAAGATGTCTAAATAATGCAGTGAGGATCCTCTGCCTCTGTGTGGGTCCTCCATGAACGAAGCCATCTGCTGCCCCAGTAAGACTGCTGTCACTGCTGTCAATATTTCAGGTTTATAAAGTTAGTTTTATAGAAGAAACTAGTGTGGCTTGAAGTCTATTTCCATCTCCAGCCTCAAGAAGAAACTTTCAAGTGTACAACGTATCAACATTATTGGGATGTGACTGCTCTTTAGCAGCTCCTCTTGCATCACACAGTGAGATGATATGAACCAAAGGGGAGAGATGTGGCTGGACATGCAAGAACAAATACTGCAAGAACGATCATGCAAATGTATCAAGGGGGAAATATTTTCATCTTAAATTTGAAAGTTAAGTTTAAGAATAGTGTTTAACTGTGAATATAAGGAATAAAGAAGTCTGCAGTGGCTGCTGGATGCATCACAACTCTCAAACCACAGACTGGGATGACACAACTGTTCAAAACTACAAAGAAATGATTTCTAACTTAACAGTGACCACAACAACTTGCACCTCCAGGTTCTCTGCTTCACTGATGCAGAGCAGTCGCAGCGTGCAGGAGGACAGCAGATGCAGACGCAGATGCAGACGCAGCAGAAGGCCCATTTCAAACTGCCACAGATGCTGAAGGTGGTAACAAAGCCAGTGGTTTAGGGGCATCTTGTTATGAGGCTGGTTTAATAACCGTTGGTGTGGCCTAGGGTGTTTGGTGATCTCTGCAGACAAAGGGATATCTGTTCCAGACCTTCATGTTTAATTCTTCTGCTTTTTGTTATTTTGTATCCTCCTGTTCCCTTATGTGCATTTCTGTTTATCAGTGAAAAAGGGCGCCAGCTTTATTATGCTTTGTTCTGCCTGTCCAACTTCTCCAAGCCTCGTGGGATTTCATAATCCAGAGGAACATAACTTATGTCCTTTTATGGCGTCTCGGTAATGTGTTTTATCTCTCGCGAGCAGTCTCTAGAAGCTGCAAAATTCTCCTGCGTTGTTTCCTTTTGATAGTTTTATTCTGACAGTCTTGGAGGCATTATTACAAACCATGGAAGATGCGTGTTCATGAGAATCCACACAATATTTAAAAAAAAAAAAAAAAAAGAATAAGATGCTGGAGAAATTGGAATGATGGTGGAGTTTCTATGGAAAAATTGGGTTTGGGTTCTTCTTTGTATAATGGTGTTGATGCATATTTTTACAGCTTTTATCATACTTTCAATTACTCTGTTAATTAAAAAAAATCCACATACTGGTTTATTTCCACTTCTGGGTTTTTTTGTTTTTTTTTATTGACCAAACATTGCTGTGTGTTATTTTTATGGTGATATGATATTCATTCATAGCCTCAATTTTTCACACCTGACCGTTCAGAATTAACTTTTCATGTTTAACTAATTCACAAGAAACAGGTTTGCAAATAAATAAATCAGGTCTTACTTGAGAAACCTTATTGTAATGTTGTCTCACACGGACCGCCAAGGCCAAAAACAATTCCAAATAAAACCTTTTTTTTAGCTGTGTTTCACATCTTTAGTGAACAAGGCAGCCTTTAAACAAGGATGATGTACTGCTTTCCTGTCTCTTTGTGTAAATGTTGTGTACTTTTCCCACAGAGCCTGAAAACAAGCGATTGTAAGGATGATATTCACACCAGCTTCGCCCAACTGCTGAGAGAGCTCAACAAGTCCGGGAGTCCGTATGACCTGAGTGTCGCCAACAGGCTGTACGGAGAGCAGTCCTACCAGTTTGTTGAGGTGTGTGTGTGCATGAATGGTGAATGAATAAGAGGACCACAGAGGAATCTTTGATCTGCGAGATGAAAAGATGAATGAAAAAATGAGCAGCAGGTCAAGATACTTGCTTAAATCTCGCTGCAAATTAAAGCAACAGTTTTATATTTGAATGTGTTGATATGATGTTTTTTTTATGCTCCAGGAATTTCTTGGAAAAACCAGGAAGCACTACAAGGCAGAGCTCGAGAGTGTGGACTTCATGAAAAGCTCTGAAGCAGCCAGACTGAAAATCAACAGCTGGGTGGAGAAGCAGACGCAAGGTAGTTAAAAATGTTTTACTAGACCTGCTTCCATCCCCTCATCCAAACCCCTAAATATCAGTGATCAGTTATCAACTTATCACATGTTGCAGGCCTGTTCCATGATGATGCTTTCTTTTTTTTTTTTTGTGACACATTTGCATGTAAGTTGGCTTCACGTGAGTGTCGTCTTCTCTCACCAGGTAAAATTCAGGAAGTGCTGGTCCCAGGTGTGGTGGACACCGCGACCAGGCTGGTTCTAGTCAACGCCATCTACTTCAAAGGCAACTGGAACAAGAAGTTCAAGGAGAGCAGCACAGAAGATGCTCAGTTCAGACTCAGCAAGGTAACTCGGGCTGGATCACCGTGGTTACACGCAGCAGAGTCTGTCGGACGAAATCTGACCTTCACGCATAAATGTCGACGCAGATGTCTACCACGTGCATCTTTACACCACATCTCAGTGAAGATAGAAGTAAAAGCAAGAACACTGAAGAGTTGATGCATCGTTTTATTCAAGCAAATCAGTCACTGAAACGTAATTCATACAGTAGATCATAGTTTTGCTGGGTCCTACAGAAGTGTGACGTTAACAGGACAGGAAGGCTCAAAGTGAGATGTTGAAATCTAAGACGATGATTTTTTTTTTCTTTTCTATTCAACAAGGCCAAGAATAATTGTTCCCTAAAGCCTTTATAGACATGACTAGTCATGGGTTATAGCGCAGGAGAAATGACAACACATCCATTTGAAGTAAGGTTAAGCCCATGTGTTGCTCATGAGAACAGACGCACCTTTTTCAGGACTCTAATGACCTGATAAGAGACTGAGTCACTGTAGTGAATGGGGTGGGGGGGTACAAACACCCAGCAGCTTCATTAAAAGACATTATTTTGTTACAGTTGAACAAACGCTGAAATAATCTAATCATGTATTTATTACCTTTTATGTCCTTGTGAGCTTTTACATCACAAGTTTTCAGCCCCTGTTTTGGTTCTCATTCCTTTTTATTTTTATTTCTTTATCTTTACAGAGTAACAGTAAGCCAGTAAAGATGATGCAGCAGAAATCAAAGTTTCCTTTGACCTACATCCCTGAACCCAACTGCCAGGTAACTCAAGCATTTAAAAATCTAAGTCGGTTACCATTTAGCTAACAAGGCAATTTTTTTTTTCTTTTTAAATAATTCCTAAAAGTTAACACAGCATTGAATCTCTAAATTTTGCAGTACGTGAACTTGTTCAGTCTAGTGCCTGTAGCCCATCTGGCACAGATCTGATTTTGGGTTCATAAATATGAAAGTACAACAGTCGTAGCACCAGTAGATTCATCGTTTCCTGCAATGTGTGAAACCCTCTGACAGATCCTGGAGATGCCTTACCAAGGGAAGGAGCTGAGCATGCTCATCTTTCTACCCAACGATATAGAGGACGACACAACAGGTCTGGAGAAGGTAGGACCTGCACACATTTGCACATTAACAGCGATGAAACCTGGAAGACAAGAACAAAGTAGTGACTGATTTTTCGTGCCCACCGTCAGCTGGAGAAAATGCTGACTTATGACAACTTTGTGGAGTGGACTCGTCCTGACATGATGGATGAGATTGAGGTCCAGGTGGGCCTGCCTCGGTTCAGGATGGAGGAGAAATATGACATGAAGAACATCCTGGTCAGCATGGGCATGGTGGACGCCTTCGACATGTCCAAGAGTGACTTCTCTGGTGAGTCAAGTTCCTGGATCATAACAGATCCTAATCGTCTTAAGAAAAGTCCAAACCCTGACTTTGCATCTGCTTGTTCCAAATCAGTCGACTTTATCGTTTATACTTGTCAGGTTTTGTGTCATTTTACATTTTGAGTTCGTCTTCTTCGTGACAGGCATGTCCCCTGCCAATGACCTGGTGCTCTCAGAAGTCTTCCACAAAGCGTTCGTGGAGGTCAACGAGGAGGGAACAGAGGCTGCTGCTGCCACCGCTGCTGTCATGATGCTGCGCTGTGCTTTACGTCCGGCCTCCTTCATTGCAGACCACCCCTTCCTCTTCTTCATCCGCCATAACCCCTCCAACAGCGTTCTCTTTGCTGGTCGATACTGCTCCCCCGAGTGAGCGACACTTCACTTGGAGTCCGTTTCTCAACTTGAAGGGCGGTTACCATAGGAACCAACATTTCATTTGTGTGTAAAGGTGTTAAGAAGAGTTAATAATTGCTCCAGAGCTCCCTCTTACTAATCATGCCTCAAGTTCCCGTCCTTTAAACCGCTAGTGTTGGAATTTCTGGTTTGCGTCACTTTTCATAGAAGTGATTTTAAGTTTGCTTTGTGCCTTCTTCTGAGGATTAAGATGTCGCACTGTGGGTGTAGTTTCATTCATGTCTGTAATGTAATAGCTGTATTGGGTGAAGCCCAGAACCTCCAGCTCGTTTATCCAGTCTGATTTATCAACTTTTCTTCTTTTTTTTGAAGAGTTTGCCTTAACTGTTCCTTTTGGCTGCAGTATTCTTTGTACTGCATCAAGACAATCCCACATTTGACACTTCTGATGAACCAAAAAGGAAAAATAATCAAGTCATATCGACTGATACATGTGTCATAATTGTTTATCTGAAGTGCTGTTATAATTACTGTGCATGTGATAATTATATATGACGCAGAACCACAGCTGACACGAATGTTTGCCACTTTCATACATCATTTTGCTTTTACACATGTAACAAGTGTGAAATCGGCTAATAGTCTGCCTTTTTTAAGTCCTTTTTCTGTTATGTCCTCATATCAACTAAGTGTGACAAAATAAACATCAGTGAGAAGTCATTGAGGCATCTACGAGACATGAACGTTTACTGTGTGGTTTAGTCAGACTGCTGCTTTTTACTTTTCCAGTTGTAAAGGCTTTCAAAACCCACAATCATCACACATTCATTTACACAAACACCACTGCTTTATCAATAACACCCTACATCCACAGATGCCTTTGTCTTTGTCCTTCTGTACTTTGTTAGATCCGCCTGACAAGACAGGCTGGTGTAGGGCGTTTTCATCTTCACTCTCACATACGCACAAGAAACGTTACATCTGCTGCAACATCCAATTGCATACATAAAAGAAGGGTTTCTCCTGCCATCATGACGCCATGTGGACAAATGTTTATTCTTGACATAGAGATGTGGCGGGGACAGGATTATGTCAGAATCCGGAAAGACAGGAGTAAAAGAAACCAGTAACAGTTTTATTTCTAATCCAAGTAGAAAATATGATCACTGCATATTGACTTCTGCAATGTCACAACAATTTTTTATACACCCATGGAAATGCTTGTATTGATGAGTTCCTAGTGCGAGCAAAGCAATTAACACACACACACACACACACACACACACACACACACACACACACACACACACACACACACACACACACACACACACACACTCCCAAACAGAACAATATTTGGTTCATCCTCCACTCCAGCCGGTGGCGGTAACGTGCTACCCTGTGTGTTTGTTTCATCGATCACCATAAAAGCAGAAGAAGAAGAAGACGTTCACCTCCAGGTGGTCAGATTTGAAGTTTGTTGATTTACATTTCCGTTCTTCATACACTTATTTACACTGTTTTAATAAAATCCAGGCTCCGTTGTATGTTTGCGTAAAAACCAGAGATGGCCACGGTCATGTGGGAAGCGTCTTTCAGCGGGACAAACTAGCCGATCGGCGGCTCTCGGATCTACCTGTCCGTCCAGGTTTCTCAGCAGCTGATGAAGATGATGAAGACGATGACGGGCCGAGTCCTGTCCACGCTCACGGGGAAACACGGCCTCTTCGCGGCCTCTTTTGCTCTCCGACTGGCTTTGGTGGTTTACGGGGAGTACCAGGACCGGACGATACAGGTGAAGTACACGGACATCGACTACCACGTGTTCACCGACGCTGCGGGGTTTGTCGCCAAGGTAACAGCTGCCCCTTCATAATAAAATACCCAATCATAATAATACTAACTACAACTCCGCCTTTTAACTGAGTGTTGTATATAGTTGTTATCAAGTCCAGCATCACTACTGTAATGTGTATTTCTTGGCAGGGGGAGTCTCCATACAACAGGTCAACCTACCGCTACACCCCCCTCCTGGCCTGGCTCCTCACCCCAAACATCTACATCAGCCTGGTGTTTGGTAAGATCCTCTTCATCGTGTGTGATGTGCTGTCAGGACTTCTCATCTACAGGATGCTTCGCCTGCGAGGTCAGACCTGTGAGGTTTGTCTGTCTGAGCCAGATTATTGTTTTTATTTTGTTCACGAGTTCACTTGCAGGATTTGTTCTTATAACAGCAAAATAAAAATTGTGCTTTATCCGTTTACAGTCTGCACGCCGTGTTTGCGCCCTGTGGCTTCTCAACCCGCTGCCCATGGGAGTGTCGAGCCGAGGGAATGCTGAGTCGATCCTGGCGGCTCTGGTGCTGGGAACATTGCTCTGTCTAGAAGGTGAGACGGGGGGTTCGTGAATATGAAGCTACGGATCCTCTGTGCGGCTGATAGTTGCACATTTTGTATCTGCAAATTGAGATGGATGTTGCATTTTCCTTTGGTTCTTAACTCTGTGAAACATCTTCTTAAACTCATTTTGCAGCCGGGCATTTGGCGTGGGCAGCACTGCTCTACGGCTTGTCTGTCCATATGAAAATCTACCCCGTCACCTACGCCCTGCCCATCGCCTTGAGCTTACGCTCACCGGAGAGGAGCACCGAGGAGGGCAAGAAGAGGAGGATTTGGAAGAAATGCGCCGTCTTCATTGGAAGGTTCTTCAGTCGCCAGCTTGTCCTGTTTGCCGGCGTGTCTGGAGGAGTGTTTTTCATGCTCACGGCGCTCTTCTATCACATGTGAGATGAACACACGAACGGACAGAGCAGTTGGCACAGGCCAACTAACTATTATTTAGTTAAAGGGAAAATCATCACCCATCATGTGTATCGGGATGCACCTCTTCTGTAATTTCAGGTACGGGTGGCAGTTTCTTCATGAGACCTACTTGTACCATCTGACCAGACGAGACATCCGACACAACTTCTCCCCTTACTTCTATATGCTCTACCTCACTGCAGGTATTCACTTCTCCTTGTTGTGTAACAGAATAAAGATGCTGGAGTTGTTTTAATTCCTCAGGTGAGGCTCTTTTTTGTTACGGCAGACAGCAGGTGGAGCCAGATCCTTGGCCTGGCAGCATTCCTGCCACAAGTCATCCTGGTGCTGACAGCATCACTGACCTTCCACCGTGACCTGGCCTTCACCTGTTTCCTTCATACAGCCATCTTCGTCTCCTTCAATAAAGTCTGCACTTCACAGGTACAAAAACCACCAGCAAATAGTCCTAGTAGATACCTAGTGATGTTTGGTCTTGTTGTATATTATATATATTATAAGAATATTTGACTATTTTCATCTTCTTTTTTTTTTTTTTAAGTTTTCCTTGTAATTCGCCTGAATCACTTTCAGGACTTAATGAACTGCATGACTGATGAATATGATGCAGTAGAGAAGAAGAAGGGAGTCTGTATTTTTTAAGTTTGGAGGTGTGCAGTTGTAATTTTTTTTTGTAATCTTATCAAAGATTCACTGGGACATTTGTTGTGAACAAGAGATCTTGAGTTTTTGACAGAACCGTTGTGTGTTAGAGCTGCCATCCATCACAGTTTCTCTTTGAATAAACCACTGGATTTTAATTTAGTGCACGTGATGTTTTGGATGATGTTTACTAGACACGGCTTGGAGTTTAAATTTTAAAGTTTCCACTGATGAGGAAACAGCTGAGTAAACAGTTTTTTTTTTTTTACTTTTATTTTGAAACAGTGTCATATTTGCATTGATGCCATTCATGATTTTTTTTTTTTCCTCCGGGCCAGTACGTATCCCTCTCCGATTCACCAAACCGATATCATGTGACCGCTTCCAGAAGATGATGTAGATGCACCTTAATGAAAAGTAAAACTGAGAAGACGCAGCAGGCGCCTTCTGGCGCTTTTATTGTCCTTGTTATCAGCTGTTACGCAGGAAAAACGTCCCTCGTGTGCAGGAGGAAAGCCTCACTAAGAGCAGTCCGCACCAACGGTTATGTCCAGGACAGCTTTTAGTCGTCTACCTGTGGCCACAGAGGATGGGCGGCTCTTTAAGTCAGGTTTGGTTGGTTTAGAACAAGGCTGTAGAGGTGTGATGAGGGAGGACACTCATGTAGCTGATGTGACAGATAAAGATGCAGAAGGAAGGAAATTAAATGAATTAAATTTTTTTTAAATTTTGTAGTACTTCCTGTGGTACCTGTGCCTGCTTCCTCTGGTCATCCCTCACCTGAGCCTGTCGGTGAAGCAGGGGCTGGGTCTGCTGCTTCTCTGGTTTGCTGGACAGGTAATTCAGTTTCACACGTCGGGAGTCAACCCAGCCAGTGGTGTTTGTGAAATGTCAGTCCCTTTATTTCTACGTTGCTTTCATGCAGACAAGCCTTGTTTTACCAAGGATGCAAAATGAGCTGATTTTAAAATATTGGCATCGACTGCTTTGCCCACTTTAGAGGTTCAACAGTAAAAGCTGTACAGCTTATCTAGGCACTTAGACTCTGTCTGACACTTCTGGACTTCTTGGACTACGTAGTAGCAAAATCTCCGTATTTGCAATTTAACCTAAAGTAGGTTTAGATATCATTTGAGATTACAGGCTGTTTTCTGCTCTCACAGGGCATCTGGTTGGCTCCAGCCTACTTCCTGGAGTTTGAGGGCTACAACACCTTCCTGTGGATCTGGCTCGCTGGTTTGCTCTTCTTGGTCATCAACTGCTTCGTATTGATTCAGATCATAGCTCATTACAAACCCACAAACACGCCACAGAGACTGAAGGCTCAGTGACCCTGCAGGGTTTTGAATATGGACCACTTTTATCCAAATGTGAGCATAAGGACTCAGTGTAAATCATGAACTACAGCTGCATCTACATGAAAACTGTTTTTTTTTTTTTCACAGTTTTTAATTACTTTATCTAGTATACTCTTAATCCGTCTATCAAAAAAAATGCTCTCATCTGGGAGGCTATCGGTATCGCTGTTTCATTATCACTGCTTGCACAGAGCCAATGAGTAAGTTTTGAAACTTGAAAGAATTTGGATTCAAAAGTTTCTTCATTGCTGTAATTGGTGTAGCTCATTTAAAACAAATTTGAGATAAAGCCTCTTGTAACTTTGTTTCTACCATGTGAACGTTTAAAATCCTGTTACGTGTCAGCTTCTAACTTTCGTAAAATAATTGATCATCCAAACGTTTGTCAACCTGAGATTGCGAGGAGCCCCTTCAGCTGCAGTACCGCCATGTGACCGCTAGGCGGAAGCATCCGCCAGCAGAGGGCGCCGCTTGAGCATCCTTTTGCTTAAACCTTGCAGATTAATCAGTCAGCTGGAGCAAGAACACAAACCAAAACAAACAGTGCCGCCAGTGGTTCCCTAATCTCGCTGTTCCCTTTGTCCCTAATCTCACCATGGAAATTATTAGAGCGTTCATTGTGTTCCTGCTGGTTCTGGGTGTGTTCTCTGGTCCTGCAGCAACACTGGAAGTGCTCAGTGAATAGAAAATACTGCACACGTTTTTGAATGTTTGACATACTCAGAAGTTAGGATTGGATTACCATTTTTTTAATTGTTTTTTTTTTTTCTACCAAGACCATCCTCCCAGTCATTTGGTTTTTCTGCACAAGGAGACCTAGCTCGTGTGCTCCATCTGTGCACGCATCTTTGCATGACTCATGGTCAGCTGTGGCCTGAATTTCCACCTCATGAATCACTGGATGCTCTCAGTAGCCTTTCTGTGAGCTCGATGCCCTTGGGGGGCATATGTAAATCCACGACGCTGCTCTTTTAATTAGAGGAAATGACAATACAATTTTTCAAGCAGCCGTTTTAACCAGGTGGACTCGGCTGTAGCTGAAGTTGGTTGTGGACTACCCGGACTCCTAAGAACCCTTGCTCAAAGGACATGCGTGCAGCTGAAGAAAGTAACTGGCAATAATGTACTCTGCTGTTGTTAAAGCGCCAACTGGGTCCAGAAAGCAAGACGTTGGTAACTTGATCTGTGTGATAATTATTTTCTGCTGTTGTATCCAGGGGGTTCGGTTGTAAAATAAAGCTTCAAGTGCGGCGTAACCGTGGCGGTTTTCCATATGCTTGGAAGTAAATGTGTGCATGTCCAGGATAATATTGTACATTTGTCGTCATGTGTGTAGATGCCTAGGAGAGTTAACCTCCCTTGTGTCACTGGGAGACGCAGAGAAAGGAAATACAAATATGTGTATGTGCCTCTGACCATATGAGTTTGTTTATTATAGTGTGTGTGTGTGTGTGTGTGTGTGTGTGTGTATGTGTGTGTATGTGTGTGTGTGTGTGTATGTGTGTGTGTGTGTGTGTGTGTGTGTGTGTGTGTGTGTGTGTGTGTGTGTGTGTGTGTGTGTGTGTGTGTGTGTGTGTGTGTGTGTGTGTGTGTGTGTGTGTGTGTGTGTGTGATATACAGAGACAATGGGTGTAAACTAGGGCATAACCTTGCATGGTATAGGTTTATAGGTCTCTACACCACACGCACACACACACAGCCTCAGACACAGCTGTCAGCTTGCATCAAGCGTGTTGCTTACACTACAGCAGCCCAAAGCAGTCAGTCCTCTGCTTTGACTGAGTGTACTCTTTTATTTCCCTCATTGTTTCTTTTCTCACTTCCAGACGCTGTCTCACTTCACCTTCATTGCTGTTCTCACCATCACCATCTCTCCTCCCTGCACAGAACAAGTCAACACAGATGGTGTGATTGGAGGGTTGCCGACACGCTGGCAAATGTTAAACATTCAAAGCCGCCCTGGTTCACCCGTTTGTAGGTGCTGAAGCATCAGCGGTGGAGCTACAGGGAGACGAAGGCCGGTGGTCCTCTGGGGAGCCATGAGACGGAGACGTTACCGCGCTCAAGTTTGTTTTTACTCCTCATTTGTGCATGTCAGACACAGTTGGAGATTGGATTCACATGGGGCTGTTGTGTGTGTGAGGAAAGTGAGTTTTTCTTCTGTTTATAATAAAACACATCAACAATGTTTTGTTTGAAATTCAGCATCTGAAGCCTCAGCACAAAACAGCTACTCATGTTGTTCCTGTTGTAAGACCAGCACGATTCCTGCAGCGCCACTCATCTCTGAGCACCATCAGTTTAATTTTCTTCTTTTTTTTTTTTTTTTTTTATACCCTACTTTATCAATCAAACTTTCGCTTATTAGTTTCACTATTTCCCTTATCCAGCCAACTGCAAAGTGAAAAATCTTGTCAAGTTAAAGGTGCAGTAACATGGGGACTCTGCATGCCAGTGAAGGTCTTAATTCGATACCACCTTTAAAGCCAAAAAAAGAAGAAAATGATTGTTTAAAAACAAAAGTAATGACAAAGATGACCTTCGCAGAGATAGTTTTATAAACAGGAGTTTACAGATTTACTGTATGTATAGTACAAAACTCAAGATCGCCAGCTTGGAGGTTACAAACAGTTATGTTATACCATTAGCTATAAAGGTTTATTAGACAATTATTTAAAATCATACACCAACATAAACCTCCTTTTATGATCATGTGCACATTAAGCTGTAATAAATGAACCCATCTGTTGTTGCCGTATATCTAGCAGACATTATTTCAACCACAGTCACTATCTTGTCATCTCAGCCTGTCACATTAACTTTTAAATACCTGATTTCCTTTTCTTTCTTTTTTTTTCTCCGATTACTCTTTCCTCTATCTGGTGTTTCCTCTGTGTGCATGTAAGCATTCATGTACACATGCCCAAATGTATGTAAACACCCACAATCATCTTAATTAGTAAAATCCCTGCACTTACTGATCCTGGCAAAGCCTGTAATTCCCTGTAAGCGACACGCTGAATGCCGTGAAACAAACAGACTTCTAGGAGGGATTAGAGGAAGGATTGATGAGAGTGTAGATGGTGAGCGGCAACAGACTGCTTTACATCACTGCTGATGTCTGTGTAGATGTATGAAGGATCTGTGTTTTTGTTTGTCTTTTTTTCCCTTGTTTATGTTTTACCAGCAGACGCTCTGGCGGGGGTCAAACTGGTCCATATTTGTGTGCCGTTAAACGGTGAAAATAATATCCGGGTGTCTTGGTGCCTCTTGAATGTAAACCAGAATTTTAGATTTTTTTTTTTTTTTTGTCTTTTTGCACCACCATAATGGATTTGAAATAAAACAATCAAGATGTGGCTAAAGTGGAGACTTGGCATTCAGGAACTAGACCCATATGAGTGCAAATCCTGGAGGAAGCCAACGTCACTGGATCACGAGTGTCCACCATGGAGATGCTTTGCCAGACCGTCACTGCAGTCGCTGGTTTTTGTCTTCTTTTTGCCTTCAATTTTGTCTTTCTATTTCCTCATCTTCAAAAAGCCTTTAGTTGTTTGTTTTTTCCTGTATGTTCAGAGGCGTCCATCTACACTGTTATGTAGCATTTGTCTGAATGTGAGCGGAGAGCGTAGACCTGGACTGCTCAGATTTCAGCTTTCTTCTTCTTTTAGAAGTCCCATCATCAATAAACACCAGTGATCCTGCTCCACCGGCAGCCACACACGCCCATACCATCACGCTGCCTCCACCATGTCTGACACACAAGGCGTTTTTCAGGTTTATTTCTTTCTCCATCCTTTTCTGTTCCCGTTATACTGACACAGGTTTATCTTGGTTTCATTTGTCCGAAGAATCAGATTCCTCAACACGCAGGGCTTTTATATCTTTATTTTGATGCCTGTTAGTAAAGTCTAATCTTGTTTTCCTGGTCATAAATGTCACCAGTGGTTTGCACCTTGTTGTAAACCCTCTGTATTTACAGTCATCTTGATTTTTTGTCAGAGATGCATCTTCTCTCTCCAGAGTTTTCTTGACTTTTTTTGTTAGTTTTGTGAAGGGATTTTTCTTCATTAAGAAGAGATCCTGCAGTCCTCCTATGGTCTTCTGTGGCCTTGCAGGCCTTTCAATGGAGCTGCTGAGCTCACCAATGCCTTTTTTCTTTTTCTGAAAGTGTTAAACTGTTGATTCAGCCACACCGTAATGTATCAGATTATTGAAACTGGTAGCTTCAGTCAAACAGCTGACGAATACCAACTCAATACCTGATATCAACGCCAGATCTTTGAATCAGCTTCACCCACCTGAACAATTCACTGTTTAGTCAAATTTGAGCTTGTCAATAAGAAACTGCATTGCTGTAATTCCTAAATGGTAAATGCAACATTTTTGTGTAAGTACTCACTTTAAACCCCAAAGGCTGCAGTTTGAAGACATTCAAAGTCATTGTGGTGGTGTACAAATACAAAACCGTAAAAACTCTTCCAAACAGCTCACAAAAGCTTCGTGACCTGACTATAGTTAAAGAAACAGTCTTTTCCGCTCTGGTTGTTATTTCAAATGGTTAGACCGCTATTATAACAATCAGAACTTGATGTTCTGATCCTTTTTTCTGTCCCCTGACGTTAAGCGACTGTTTATATCGTCTGACGTTGTAATTATTAGTCTTCTACTCCCATTTCATCTGCAGCTACTTGGAGGCTGAGCTGCTGATAATTTGCAGTCATCAGTCAGTTTTTTTGTTTGTTTTTTTTTTTTTTTTTTTAAATAAAAGATGAGCATTAACAAAAGTTGAATCCATGCCTGTTGTAATTTTAGAGTGAGAAGTCAGCACGTTGAGATGAACGTTAACTTGCAGAGCAGAAGTCCAGCTCTGAGGACCAGGATGTAACCACGGCCTTAAAGGTTACATCTCCGTCTCTTCTGGCTCCCCTGCCTCCTCCTTTGTGTGGATACCAGCAGCCCCTTGACTCTGAACCTCGTCCCAGACAGCGGTGAGAGATGTGTGTCACGTTTCCCAGATCGTGTGAAAGAGCTGTCAGGCCAGCTTTGTAGCACATTAATCATACGGGAACGTGGCCACGGATACTTCGTATCCTGTTCTGCTCCACATCCATTATTCATAGACACCAATCTGGAGGATGAAACCACACTTGTGTAAAAAATTCAAAAGCTACTAAAGAGATAAATATGTAACAATAAGATGTGTCTTTTTATTTTATTTTATTATTTACTAGTAGTGAGCCTCTGTGAGAGCAGGACGCCGACTGAACAGGTGGGTCACAGCTTTTACAGTGGATTTAACAGTGTCGTATTAAACCCTGGAGCTTTAAAAAATAAAAATAAAAAGCCACAAATGTAGATCCAAAAGATCAATAACACACCCAGCTTGATTTTTGATATAAAGAAAGATCTTTAATAGATAAGTCGCATTTGCAAAAACATTTAGAAACATTGGAAGACACTGCATATTTACACCGTGTTCGCTACCTTGCAGCTACCTCCTGCATGAGATAAGAATGAGTCTTTTCTTCTTTTTTTTATCAATATTTATCAAAAAGATAGCATGGGGGAAAAAAAACAGGCCACATTTATTCTTGTTAGTAAAACAGAGAAGCCTTCAAGACTGTAATTTTTTTAAATTATACACTTATGCATCTTACAATAAATACAAATTATTAAACATTTATTAACATGAGCACACACAAAGAGAGAGAAAAAAAAGATAAATTTATAACAGACACTGTGTACAGTTGTGCGTTTTGACTCAAAAACCTGTCTGGGTAGGTAAAACTTCAGCTGAACTATTCCCAGTAGTGCAAATTAGAAACTACAACGGTAGCTTCACAGAACTGAGACTTAACGTTGAATCCATTTGGTGCTTTTAATTGTGCAAAAATACTGAAGTGAAGACAAAGTCGGATGGTTTTGGGCTGAAAAGAAAGCATGAAAAGTCAATATCGAGTTCAAAGAAAAGGTGTCCCGCTCCGGAGTGAGGCTGATGTCTAATCTAAACTGTACAATATTAGCTCAGACATGAAATTATCTACAACATAAAGTTGAATTTATTGTACTTGTAAAAAGAGAAATCAAAGCTGAACTTCATAACTAGGAAATCTTCAGTATGTCACTTTAATCTGATCCGAGGAAGCCTTCAACTGACGCAGAATTTCCTCCAAACTTCATATTAGGTCCAGAGTTTCAAAGAGTGCCTAGTGGGTTTTTTGTTTTGTTTTTTCAAATAGTATTCACTTTTCATAATAACTGAATCTGGATACCTAAACTACTAAAACCAGCTGAACGTGTAAGGACCTCATAAAATAATGAAGACTACAAAAGTGATCTGCCCCATCAATACTCTTCTGTGTTTTGTTGTTACATTTTGCACAGGATTCTGCAGGGATAATTTTTAAAGATGTTTTCACAAAAGCACTCTAATGAAAACTGCTGTTAAGAGACACAAATTCAGAACACAAACACTAATAATTGCCATGCTGGGAGAAAAAGATCACGTAAATTTAAGTGCTTTGTGCAATAAAGGTGTCCTTGAATGCATAAATGATTGCAATTCACGCATTTTAAATGTGTTATCCTTTACGTAAACCAAACGATAGATTTTACTATAATGTATAACAAGCAAGTTTCAAGTTTCCGCAAGTTGATTTGTTTCGATTCTATGATACACAGAAACCAGCAGTTTCCATTCACACATCACTGCAGGCAGTAAGATAGAAAAAGTGTTTATACAACCCTGTTTCCCAAAAAGTAACACTATAACATGTGCATACCGTAAAAACAGGATGCAATGAAAAGTGAATTGTTTAAAAACTATAAGTAGTTAAATATATTCAGAACAGGTCATTACTGTGACTTCTCTGATGTGGTTTTTCCACTCGACCTCAGTTCATTTTGAGTGAGTTTTAGCCCAGTGGTGGTGGCCTTTCTGCTTTTGTTTTTCTTTTCTTTTTTTTTTTTTATTCTTATTTTTTTTTTAATAAAGTTTTTAATGACAGTGCTTTTTTTTCTGAGCACATGCTGTGAGTTTGTTTTCTGAGTCCAGATAATTCAGTAATGAATTTTGGCCTTGTCCCCAACAATCAGGGACTTCGCCAGATTCTTTCTCGGACTGGTGGCTGATTTTACTCACGAAGTCCCTCGTAACATAAAAAAAAAAAAAAAAGCATTTTATCTACTTGTTAACGTGGCAGAGAACTTCATTTTTATCAGAGGGGACTTCAAGTCAATTTGCAGGCAGTTGGCTCTACTACAATATTTTTCAAGCGTTATGCAACTTTTCAATCTGACGTTGCTCCTGTTCAAGAAGATGTTGCGGTTCAAAATGTAATGTTTTGCTTTTGCATTATCACATATTTGGTTAAAATCTCTTGCAAATCTTTGCACTCTGTTTTTTACTTTGAACATAATATTCAATGCTTCCTGGAAACCTAAAAAAATCTAAACAAAACAAAAATATCCAAAAGGGATTATTCTTTAAATTGTTGACAATTACTGCTAAGCATAAACTCTAAACTCCCGTAATCATCCATCCACTTTAGAAAAAATCCAGCAGTAGTTGGAAGTCATCACCTGTCAACAAAGTAAAAAAAAAAACCAAAACAACAAAAAAAACAATCTTTTTACAGCTAAATCTTTGTTTATTTCAATCAATGTAAAGAAAAGAAACTAAAATTGTGTTCCTTGATGTACTTTGTCTCATTGTCACTAAATCCAAAAGTGCTTGGAACCCTTTACAAAGCGTGTACCTCAAAAATAAAATGATCTATCCATAAACTGGATTGAAATAATATTATTACTGATTGTCACAACACGGATATTTGAACCTGAGCCTTGTTTGAAGCCTCTTCATCAGACAGAAGAAGTGATTGATATCCTGGGAATCCTCATCAACATCTCCTCTCCTGTAAAACAGGAAGATGTGAGTGGAAACTACGGCGAGAAGTGCTTTAAAGTACACTGATTTGTTTGTGTGTGTCGTGATTGTGCGTGTCGTGGGAGGTTAATGGCCCAGGTAAGCAGGGGTTAAATAGGGATTTGTTACAATTGTTTTATACGCTTACATGAAACTGGAATCGATTTATATCTTAGAATATTACAAAATCAACTTGGCTGCGAGACCATTTTAAATGTCCACAGCTTTCCATTACTCTTCAGAGTCCAGTAAAAAATTCAGTCAACATTTATTTACAATCCTGAAAACTGAAAATACCAGAAAAGTCTTGGATCATTTCTGCACATGCGCGACGTGTTTAAAGGAAGTTTATACTTTTGTTCCTGTGAGAGGGAAAAGAAAAATAATAAAGGCTGCACGATCACTTTTCCTTAGTTTTCAATATAGTTGGGAATCTGTCAAAGAGGTACATATCTACTTAGCCATGACACCATTCACTCTGAGATCTTTCCCAAACTACAAAGGTCCTGACAAACTGAGATGTTTCACGATTTGAAGATGACGTTGAGCTCACCAGCTACTTGTTGCAGTTAATTTAGAAAATTGCCTTAACTTGTAATGCAAGTTTGGAAAGTCTACAAATTCTTCTTCTTATTATTATTATTATGGAACTGTAGCACGGTTTTCCCCTATCTGCCGTTTTCCATCCAGCTGTCACACAGCTGTGTGGTCTGTTTCACATGTATGACTGAAGAACCGGCGACTGAGGTCGGTGAGCTGACATGTAACGCTATTTTACCGAGAAGCTGGATTGTGTTGATGTGTAGATATTCTTTTGTGCTTTAAAATGTTACTGCCGGGACTCAAAAGTGAAATAAGATCTTGCTTCTCAGGTTTTTCTCGCTTTGTTCTGCAACGAGCGCCGACACAGAACAGAGCCGGGGTGGAGCAGTTTGAGTCTGCTTTTTGCCAGCAAAGATGGAAAATGTTGGATTTGCATGATATTCAAGCCTGAGAAAAGTATCAAAATAAATATTGTTGTAAAATCATGTGAAGTAAAATGTCTCATTGCAACAAATCATGAGCCCGCGAGGGCTCTGGCCCGATTTAACCCCTGCAGGTATATATCTACCACTGAGTTAATATGTGGGTGGTGCACCGGTTCCTCCTATGGCATGTAAATGTAGGGACTGGACTTTTGGTGCCCTGTGCTCATCACACATGACATACCGCTCCTCGGGCCAACCATCATAGAGTGGTTTATGTCATGTGTACTCTCAGACCAGGGGGGGGAGTCCATGGGCTCCCGCTTGATCGAATGGATCAGGCCGTGGCCCTTGAACTCGTAAGTGCCGTGCTTGTTGTAGTCTGGGTGCATGTAGGCCTTGTGTGGATTCTGTGAGTACATGTGCGAGTCCATGACACTGACAGACTGGTTGTTGCATAGAGAGTCCGTGTGAGAGAGTCTCTGAGGACTTAACTGGCTGCCGTCATTGTTACTGCCCAGGTCTTTGTCACATTTTAAAAGGCGTGCAGTTGCGCTCCCGCTGTTGTTGACTGCATAGTTCTGATAGCTGCTGTTGCTGTACGGGGGGCTGATTCCTGCTTTTCCTCGCTGACAGGGCGAGTACTGCGGATCATAATAATCTGTCTCCAGTTTCATCGGCAAGCCAGAGCTTGAGTCATACACCCTGTTACCATAGTGACGGTCAACCCCCACTTGGTCCTGGCAAGCCCATGTGTCGCATCCGTTCTCGGAGTCCGAGTCGTGCTCGACCTTGATGGGTAGCATCTCGGGCATCAGGTGGCCGTTGTAGCACTCTCCGTAGCCGTTCTCGCTCTTCACCAGGTCCGTGCAGAAAGCGTCCGGGTCTGCGGTAATGTGGACATTCTCGTACAGCTTTGAGATGAAAACCTCACTGCCCCTGCTGCTGTGACAGCTCGGAGAAAGGCGGTAAGGCTTCCCATACTGGCTGGTCCGGTTCAAGCGGTTCGAAGGGATGTAGCCAATTCCCGGACCTGATCTGAGGGGACCAGAGTTCTGCCGCAGGGGCCAACCACCACCCAGGCCGGTGCCGAGACCTTTGTGAGGACCCATGGAGGACTTGCAGTAGTTGAGGGGCTCCTCCTGGTTAAAGTATCCGTCAGGGCGGTACTTGTTGTCTTTGCAGAGTGGAGTCCAGGGAGCATGATGGCCTCGCTGGGTAGCGCCGGGAGTGGGACAGGACAGGAGGAGAGGGTCTCCGATGTCGCCCGTACCTCCACTGCAGGAGTGTCTCCGTAGTGGTTCCCCGTGTTCACTGCTGGGACGAGAGGAGATAAAAATCACCTTTAGGCCCAAGTACAAGGAGACAAATCGGAGCATGTCCGTGTTCTTTCACCTATATGTACTCGTTGTCTGGTTTTAGACAGCAAATTCAGTACACAGTTTCATTCTTACGATTTTCAGTTATAGTTATAGAGTTCAGCATATTATATGCAAAACGTGGCGATAAGTGACACTGAGAGGTGACAAATGGCACTGATAGTAAATGGATCAGTTCAGTCGGTGGAGTAGAAAGATTCAAATGTCTGCAAGAAGGCGATTTTTCCTGTATCTTCAGTCCACTCGTGTCCATACTGATAACTCCACAAATATTTTTAGCTCCATAGTCTAGACAGTTCATAGACAGAAAGTGGCTCAACAGCTGCGCCTCCATCTCCAGCCGTTGCTGTATGAGGAGGTGGTGGGTCGTCACCAGATTCACAATCACGGGACTTGTGATCGAGATTAAACTTCAGGGCGCGTTTTTTCATTTTCCTTCTTTTCATTCTTAACTTTTTATTTTAATTTCCTTTTCTGTACTACCGTACTACTTTGTTCCAAATTAAGAAATTAGCTTAAGGATTAAAAGTATTTAATAAAGAATTGGCAATGAAAGAAGCTGATTAAATTCAGGAAAAGATCCTGGTTTTGCCATGTGGCTCTTGAAGATCCTGTCCATCCAAAAATGAAGCTTGTTGAAAACTGAAGCTGTGAGTTCCTGCCAAAACATCACAACGTGACAAATTATGAGTTGGACTCAAATCAGGGAAAACCACTGGAAACTTCTAGGAAGTCTGTTTGGTGTCAGAATGCATTATTCCTCGGCTTCAAGTTTGTACTGAAAAGCTTGACCTCCACTCTTACCCATGCTCCACTGCAGAGATAATCCCTCCTCCCTTGTTCTTTCCCCGCATTAAAATGTTCTTCACTTTCATCTCGGTGATGGAGGGCAGTAAAAGAGGCACAGCTACGCAGAACAGAGCCAACTGGGGAGGCATCAGCACCCCAGACGTCGACTTCTTTTTCTGCCCGTGGAGGAACTTTAGTCGACCCTGGAACTGCATCGTCTGGAAGAGACGAGAGGAATGAGTTACTGGGTTTGATCACTTGTCTTTTTACATGTTTATTCTTGCTTTTGATCCAATCTCAGACTTTGTTTTGAAAAGAAAATCATAGTGTGCGCGGATTCATGCTATCATTTGTAACCAAACAAAAAAAAAAAAAAAAAAAGGAAAAGTCAAGGCTATAGCTTTTATTACTCAAGTCTGCCTCTAGTTAAAAGGCTCAGCAGTGGGTGAATGATCACTGATCAGGACTGAGGGGAGCCACAACAGTTGTGTTCTAGATGCAAATGTGGGCGCTGCTCACTTAACTTTTGCTGACTCAGATTTACTAACCATACCGCCTCACAGAAAGGCTCCTAAACTCACGGACGAGAACGATCGATTTTATCTGTCAGCGCTGCAGGATGTAGCTGATCTGTAAGTCTGGACACGGTGAAACGCCGTCCCTTCATGGGCATCTTAAGGGTTTGTCCACCTTCATAACTCTAATTTGGTGGAAAACGGGAGTCACAAGTCTTCGCTTGATACTAAAGTCTAAAAGTAAAAAGTCTGCAGCTACAGTCACAGCTCTTTAAGTTTGTTTGATTTAATTTAATTGCACGGATTTGGTCCAAATGCTACTAATATGCTCGTATTATTAGACTAGTATATTATTCAACCATGTAGCTGGTAAGTGTGAGCTTGATATTAACCTGACAACAAAGTGCCTGAACTCACGCTGGTCAAAGTCTTTTGGGCGATATCAGTGTTCAGTCAAAAGGTCTGAAGACAATCATGCTGCTTCTGCAAAAACTAAAGATGTTGATGCTCTGGCCTTTGTATCTACTTCCAGAATGAGTACTGGGAATAAACAACAAATATTTGCATCCCGATTGCAGTCACACAGACTGCAAAAGATCATAAGGACATATGCTCACTAGTACTTTCAGTTTATGACAGAAAATTGCCATCCAAATATTTCGCTGCGGAGCCAAGATCCGCACAACCAGAGTGAACCTTGTGAGGGTGAACTCAGCTGACCCAGCTGGAATTGTTCAGACCCGTATTCTTGTTGTTCCTTCATTTGGGCCTCTAGTTTTTCCGCTGCTTGTCTCAAAACCACAAAAGTCGCAGCCACGGGGGATGAACAAAGCTCTTAGTCCATTACTGTCCTCTTGCACTCAAGTAATTATAAATACAGTAAACATACACACTACAATGTAAATGAAATGTTGATGCACCAAAGGGTAAGTCGCACATTTTATTGGTCTGCTTCCAGAAATGGAAATGTTTGGTCTCTGTTCAATGTTTACATTCTGCTTTAACTTTAAAACGCTCAGGTTAATGGTGCGCCGAGCCGCTTCAGTCCACTCACCAAGAATCCAGAGGTGCTGTCCAGGAGACATCGGACTCTGGCTATGAAACATCTGTTGAGAAAGCAGGAGAGCTCGGTAGGAATTTCCCCGGCCTCTGGAGAATTAAACAGGCTGCTCACTACGAAGTCCTCGCCTACGGTGTTGAGGAGAAAAGACGGGGAAGATAATCACCTCTTTTGTTTCAGTTGCAGCCTCTCTGGCAACTCTACGACCATCCCCAGAGTTAGTACAAGAAAAAAAAAAAAAAACACTTACAGCAAACAATTAAACATAAAGGAACACCACTACGCACCGTTTCCTGCAGCTATTTGGCCATCCTGCTGCACAGACGTCCCCTGATGCTGCAGAGGACACATGGCCCAGTGGAGCTGACGTTTGAACTCCTGACGGTCGTCTATGTGGATGTAGTCAAACACATTTTGGTGCATCACATCCGTCTGTGGGAGGAGAGTTAGGTTACATAGATCGTGCTTAGTTTTTCATTCATATCGCCTCCCGTTAGGTTTAACACACAGGAGAGTTTGTATTATAGGTATTTGTAGCATCGGTGCTGCGGTGATGTTAGAGTGGCGTGTTTCAAGTCGATAGGACCTGCTTCTGCCTTTACAACCTTAAAACTTCATAAAATAAAAGGAAGTCATAAGCACATTTACATATATGTAGTATGATCTTTGAAGAAAATTCACACAAACAGTAAAAGTCTGAGGGCAGCAGCAGGGCCAGTGAGGGCAGCTGTGTTTGTCAAACATCGCGTGACACCGACTCCCGAACAGCAGTCCAGCCCAGCCCAGCTCACCACACACACACACACACACACACTCAGAATGAGTCCGGTTCCAGCCCGCTCTCGTCATGCCGCTCTCTCTTTTTTCCAGCAACAGCCTTGCTTTCTGTCAGTCCCTGACAGATTCCTCACTGCAACGTTCAACCTTCTCCTCTTCCCTCTCTCCCTCCTCCCTGCCCTCGCTCCATAATTTCCACACTAGTGGCACGCGAGGGTTTTTGATCGCCTGCCTCTGAAAACACGATCCGTTCCCACCATCTTCGCAGAGGCTTCGTCCTGCGGTGTGTTTCCCTGCTGGCATCAAGGCAGACAGATGGATCGAGAGACTATTGTTTATGTTTCTCATAAAAGAGAGAGAGAGAGAGAGAGTAAGCGGAAAAAAAACTGAGAAGTGATATTTTAACTGACCTTCAAAGGGTAACTGCTCCAGTGACAAATTGGATCAAAGACTAGTGGAGCTTTTTTTTTCTGTTTGTCAGAGCTTTTTTGTGGTGCTGCTTAGTGAAGCCTTGTGTTTTTCCTTTTTGTTCCTGCGGTACATTAAGGATAAGTGTCCTTTCTGACTGCAATTGTGGGCTCATAATGGTGAGGCATGCTGTCAAAGCCTCGTCAAGGCAAAGTGAAGTATGTCAAAACAAAAACAACCAACAGCTCATTTGAAGCGAGTGAAATGGGAAAGCCCAGGAGATCGTTTTTAATCACTGAACTATAACACGGAGGATCCGCAAGTACGCTGTAGAGATGCTTTGGCTCACGCCCATGTTGTTGTGTCTCAACTGTCAGAGGGTGTTTTTGACTTTATCTAAAATCCTGGTGTAACATGATTTTTTTTTTCTTAAACAGACTTGTCGCTGCCAAGTTGTTCACACACTCACACTCACACACACAAACACGCACACACACGCACACACACGCACACACTCAAAAGCAGCTGCAGCTGTATTGTAGCATGTGCTTTTGTTGACATCCAACACTGGACTTGCAACAGAAAAATACCCTGAAAAGTGTCCTAAATGAATCCCGAAAGTGATCATAATATACAGTGTTTATGTAAGATGAGATAAACTAAGATAGGACTTTATTGTTCCCACCGGAGGAAATATGTGTTACCACAGCTCAAGTGCAAAAACAGAAGAGTAAGCAAAAAAAAAAGAAAGGAATATAAGATAATACAATATTATATACAATGGTATTCTGTGTACAAGTATACGCAGTATGCATTATAGAATCTGACTGCTGTCAGTATGAATGACTTGCGAAAGTGCTCCTTCCTGCAGCAATTTAATGTAATGTAATGTTATGTTATGTTATGCTATGCTATGTTATATTAGTGACTTGTTCATTTTACAAACACAAACACACTACAAACATTTATATATGCTTGACTTTGATGCAGGGATTTATGTCGCTCAGAGGATTTAATTAGGCTCACACTCGTCACTAAATACCTGCAGAACTAATAAAACCTGCTATATTAGCATATTTTGACCTTAATTTAAATGTTGCATGAGTAGGCGATATCATGATCAGCGTGAAGCTGTAAGCACATTTAGCCCAGGTGTGCCAAGCATAGAGAGCTGTTAACTTTAACCTGCAAACGTTTTGTCTTATCAGTGCAAAATATGCTGAAAATCTTTTCTTTACTTCCATCATTACATTAAATAGCACTGCCCAGGGTGGACCCCGACCTTTCACCTGAGAGGAGTTCTGATAGACTCCAGCAGATCCCCGAGACCCTGAACTGGGATAAGAAGGTATAGAGGATGGATGGATGGATGGATGGATGGATGGATGGATGGATGGATGGATGCATGGATGGATGGATGGATGCATGGATGGATGGATGGATGGATGGATGGATGGATGGATGGATGGATGGATGGATGGATGGATGGATGGATGGATGGAGATATGCAAGATAAACTAACAAAAACATTTTTTGTGTGTCGATGGAATAAAATAAATAATCTCATATGAAATACTGTTGACTGAGCTGCTAATACAAACATATACAATATGCCTTTTAGCTTTAATTTCCTTTCGCCTTTCCTCACTAGCTCCCCTTCCACCCTGTGCACACACAAGCAAATCCATACACACACACACACACACACACACACACACACACACACACACACACACACACACACACACACACACACACACACACACACAGGCAGGGTTTCTCAGACCGCTTTGGTTTTCACGTCGATTTCACTGCGTAGCCCCCGCCTGATTGCAAGCCAAATGAGAGCAGTGTAGCAGAAGGATTTCTGCTGTTTGAGACTATACGGGAGGGCAAAGGAAGGATGGTTACAGTGAAAAGCACTTTATTCATGGTTTTGAAGGAGAGGGGCAGTTTGAGCATCACAGGACTGAAGAGTCCATGTTTATGTCATTTATAATTAATGACGGGGTACTGCCGATGGAAAGTAAGAACATTAAGCACACACACACACATGCATACATATATATATATATATATATATATATATATATATATATATATATATATATATATAGATATATATATAGATATATATAGATATATATATAGATATATATATATAGATATATATAGATATATATATGTATATGTGTGTGGAGTGCATCCCAGGGTGAAACAGCGGTCTTGACCCCCCCTCTGTCGCCCCTCAGCCTTAAGTTAGTGGGTTTCTTCTGCCTTCTGGACAAAGTGACCACCCCGCAGGGGGTCAGACCAACATGAGAAGCTCATGGTTCATTAGCTACACCATGAAAACTGATGATGAAGGGTGTGAGTCGCGTTTCGTTCTACCCGTGAGTTTGAGGACCTTTGCAGACCTTGTTTCGAACCAGGCCAGACTTAGTTTAGTTTAGTGCAGCAGAAAAGTTCTAGGGAGAGGAAACATCTGGGTGAAATAAAGTGGCGGACAGAAAATACATTTACAAGTGCTGTACCCAGCTTAGGTGTATTTTTGAGATACTTTTACTTTAACAGAGTTATGCCTCTTTTTTGTCTCAGTTCAGAGGGAAAAGCACTTTGACGCCATCACATTTATTTGACAGCCTTCATCAGCAGTTACTTTTACGATGAAGATGAACATTTTGCACGAAAGAGGACATGATGCTTTCCAACAACAGCACAATGCCAAAAGCCTCAACCAGGAGTTTCCAGATTTGTTTTCTTTATATTCTTTTTGCATCTTGAAAAGATCTGTGTGCAGTCAGAGTTGTTATGAGATTCTCAAAGTAAGGATTTTTTCCATCTTCTCATGGTTCATTTTCAGTAAATGTTCAAAGGAGCCACCACAAATGAACGCTTAGACCTGAAATCAGACTTTGTTTTGTTTCTTCTTTCTTTTCCCATCAGCCATCTCTGAAACGCTCACATTTACTGCAGCAAGTGACCTCGTGTACAAAACTTCATATAAAGTAGATTAAACCCACTTTGTAAACCTGCTCTAAACACCTCCAGTAGCTACAAAATGAACGGCAGCTTACACAACGATGCCTTTGTGTTGATAATCTCATGCTTTCTTACACAGAAATTTGCAGCAGGAACCAAACGAGTACTTTTACTTCAATACTATAATATCTATCAATAATACATATGCACATTCACGTAAGTTTGACCGTGACTTCAGTTTTACTGAAGTCACAGCTCTGACATGCTCTTATTGGTTAAATAAAAGAGTTAAATTGTTTGTTGTGCCTTTGCACAACCAAAATATATTTTTTGGTAGGTGATTCATTTTAATTTTTAATAATTTCTTTAGGACAAATAGGAAGAGCCACCTCTATTTCTCGGCATACTCACATGTTTTTTACAATTATTGGTGGCCATAATATAAACACTTACATAGAAAGTGGAAAACAATATAAAGCAGTTCACAACATCAACAACTACGACTCCACTTTAAACAGTAAAGTAGAATTAATCCCCGCTTTGACAAAGTTACTGCAGAAACTGCAGATGCAGATCTGTCGTGTCAGATTGCATCTGATTTCACAGGTGTGACTCATAAACTGTGTATATGTTATTATTATATGTTACACTTGTGGTTATTGCTCTAAATCTGCCCACAATATTGTAGCATTTTATATTCAAAATGAACTGACCTGATGAAATCCCAGATAGTCCACGATGGTCGAGGAAGCATAAAAAACCATCCCATCACTGCTGACCACCAAGGCAAAGCCTGTCAGAGACTACACGCACACACGCACGCACACACACACACACACACACACACACACACACACACACACACACACACACACACACACACACACACACACAGAAAATAGAAACATAAACTCATGAACAAAATAAACCCAAATGCAACAAACATACACACCTGCATTTTATTTTTTCTTTCTTAAAACTAACTTTAGATGGCAGAAACATGGTAAATAAAAGTCAAACTGTCTTATCTGTGATCTTACCGTAGTTACTGTAATTACTGTAGGAACATTATTTTCTATTGGTGATAAAATGCGTTTGACATTTGCCAGACATGTTATCCTTCTATGCTCAATTTATAAAATTCTTTCCATAATTCTCAGAACAGCAAGTAACATTAAAAAAAGAGAACAAAAGATGGGACACGGTGGGAGAAATCAAAGACAGATGGTTATGTTAAAGAAGGGGCCAAATAAAACTTGGTGATTTGTTATGCTATGAATTGCTTTCGAAAGACTTTTATGGATATTTTTTTGGTGAAATTTAGATTCATGGTACTTTTTTTTAAGACATACACTAATTTGCTCCCTTTTAAACGTATGAAGAAATGTTAATAGTAGAGTCTGTTGACATGCTTTCATTTGTGAAACCACCACGCTGATTAAAAGCAGAGGAACTCCACACACACCAGCACTCCCAGTCCCACTTTTCCCTCTTTGAACACACAGTTAGGCAGTAATGTCTTTTGGGCAGCGCAGCTCATGGAATCGAGCGCTTGATTAAAAACGAACATTTCAAATAAATACCAAAGCGGCTTCATTCAAATGAGGAAAGATGGACAGATGGCGAAGGAGGGAAGCATTTGATAGGGGAAAAAAAACAGAGGAGCAAGAAAACAAAGCAGGAAGGATGCATGGAAGTGGTCTTCCAGCATGTGTGTTTGATGCACAAAGCTGTGATTGCGTGACAACGGCGAGCTGACTTTACTCTTGTGACTGCTGCTGAATTAAAGTGGTCACCTCTGTTTTGCTGCGAGACTTTGCAGGTTTTTCCTGATGTGTGTTTGGGTCTATTTATTTAATAGGGTGTACATCCACGCAGCAGCTAAATTCCCATTTGCACATACTTTTTTCCTGCCCTCAGCTTTCTGTCTTTCACACTTCTGCATTTGGTCCCTCTGAACTCCCTCCAAACTCCCTCCGTAAACACTGATAAATCCTCATATGCAGAGAAGTTAGCAGCTGTAAAAATCGCAGATGAATATATTCACGATTTGGCAGAGCCACGATGTCTGATAAAAGTATTTAGATAACAGAAAGGTGATATGTTAAATGCATATATAAAGGCATGATGCGTACAGAGGAGACGATGATGGCGGTGGCGATGATGTCGACGATATTTAACAAGTTTAACTGGCACATGTCCCCCTTTTGACCCCCAACACACAGCATACACGCACACACAAACACACACATGCCACGCAAACAAAAATCACAGACAGATGTTTCACCTACAAGCACTCAAAAATACATAATAATCCAATTTAGAAAATCCTACTAAGTAATATTCATCAACGTGGAGCAACGAAAGCCATTTCGGAGCACTCTATTTCAAGCTTCTGAAATAAGGATGACCTGAAAATGAAGTGCCATGCACAACTTTATATATTTATAACAAAAAGCATATCTGTGAGAAAAATGCGAAAATGTCCCATGTGTTTACAGAAGGATACGAGGAAAGTGTTTCAGAAGTGCAGCTTGCATCTGTGCAAGGCCGAGACATGAGAAGATGTATCCGACTCACTGGTACGAACACTTACTGCCTTGAAAACTGTCCAGCTGCCGGGGTTATTTTACTCACTGATCATTCACGTGGAGAACGCGACCAAACAACGGTCATGAACATGTCCTGAACATACAGGAGTAAAATCTGGGTTTTTATGACGTCCCACAAGGCCAGAAAAGACAAGAATTTACATGCTGGGTTTGTGTAGGTTTATTTAGCCTGTTCACCTTTCCCCATTCTTCTTCCAAGGCACTGAAATGCCACAATAAATCCCTGCAGGGCTTCGACAGCTTTATTCTCCTGGAACAAATAGGCTTCAGACTTTTGACCTGAAATGGTACGCACAGGCAAAAGCAGTAGATTTTTGAAGCCTGATTACTTTAATTGGACCTTCGAAATGAACAGAGTCGCAAATTCATTGCAGATGAACGTTTGGGATTTTGTTTTCCACATGTCCAAAAGCATTAATGGGACACCAATCATTTGTGGTGAAAAGCAGCAGCTCCTTCACAATTCATTTTAAAGATATATAGCTAAAAAAAAAAGATCATTACTACTCAAAAACAGCTGAGGACCTCCAAGCAGCTCTTGTTATAAACTAGGGAACAAAATCGAGAAATAAAGAAGGAAATATTGTACTGTTATTGGCTGCATTTGCAGCATGCTGTTTTTGTATGTTTGCTCCATCCACTTTCCCCTCAGTCCCTCACATACTAAAGCCTTTAGGTAATGGAAAAAGGCACCTGCTGCTGGCCTACGCCACCAAATATCTGTAACTACAACGCCCCTGACTCTCATAACTGCCCATGGGAGACTAAAAGCTTTGACTTTTAAAGAAATCTTAAGAGGCGCTTTGCACGCATAGCCCAAAATAAATAAAGTATATCTACATGGGATCTGGAAGTTGAACAAGGGAATAAAACTAGCCAGGAAAGAGATAAAGAGATGTTGGATGTTGTCTCCAAAAAAACGAGAAACCTCTTGTCACCCGCTATTTGTTCTTCAAATGTAAATGAAATGAAAGGCGTCCGTGAATCTGTCACTACAGTCTCATTAAAAGGTCTGAGGTCAAGCGGCTGAAAACAAATCTCCTGTTTGCCGTGATTAGTGTTGACAGGTTTGGTGTGTTCTTCTCACTCTTTTCTGCTCACTTTCACTCGAGGCCACATGGATTCAGACAGCGATGCACTCACACTCACACTCATACTCACACTCACACTCACACACACACGTACATGCCCACTTCATCGGCTGCTCCAGCCCCCCAGCGTGCGAGACTTCCACCCGCCTCCGTCAGCCCTGACACTACCGTCTCGGCTTTGTGGCACGCAACAGCACATCTCCACGAGGGAGGTCACGCCAGAGGTCAACTCACTCAGACAATTTTTCTTACAGTGACATGAAAGAATTGGAGAGCGTTTTATTAAAGGTAGGAGAGTACAAGAGCAACAAAAGACGCGTAGGACAAGGGGAGTGTTATATTTCGTGTCAAAGTGAGAGCATGAGCAGAGGTTGCATGCACAGATAAAAGACCCCCATGCGGAGTCATGTGGTTTCTTACTTCCAGTAGGAGGCTGCTTTCACTGACGGTGGTGCTGAGTGGAAGGCTCTCTTTCCTGGGTTCAGGGTTGGAGGAGGCTGTGCTGATGATGTGCTTCCGGGAGTTCTTCTCTTGACTCGCTACGAAACAAAACAAAAATGTCATATGAGACTCATTTATGTTTAAAACCAGCTACATGATAACATTGGTGATATATTTCAATTACAACACATCAGGCATGCTGACACAAGAATGAGCTTTCCAGAAGTTTATTTTTAGTTTAGTTAGAGGAAAGCAAGTGTTTCTTAGGCAGAAATGACTCTACTCTCCTGCTCCATTATGGGTTCTTTTATTGAATAAGGTATGAATATGTACACGGTCACTCGCCATCAAGTGCAAACACTAGTTTCTTTTTCTTTTTTATAACAAGAAGGCTGACTGTGCGTGAGATAAAACTACACATCTGTGGCATGCTGAACTGCCACATGGTCTCTGGTATCGTGTGCGCTACGCGTTGGATGCGTGGCTTTGTGTTTCTCGTAGGACGTGGACCGCCCCATGACATCAGCCTTTCGCTCCATCACTTGTTGGAGCCAGCGCAGAGTAGTCACGTAGCGCACGTAAATCTATCGCATCTTCAGTAAGAAAAAATGAAAACAGAAAAACGCTCTGATCGACTTGCAGGATTGCCTTCTGATGCCTGGTGCCACCCCCTGAATAACCTCATTACGTCTTCCATCCCTCACCCTTTGACCTTTTACTGTCCTCTGTTCATCCCTCCCCCACCAACGCTTCTTCTGCTCTCCTCTCTGACCTCATAGTCACCTGCTCCTTGTCCAGCTCTGCAGCTGTGGTGAACGATGCGAAAGCAACCCTCCTCTTAAATCGGGCTCTATTGCAAACAAAGGCAATCTACCTCTTTTAAAAACATTTCCATCAATACATATTGCGTGGGTTCATTTTCTTTCCACGTGTGATCGTACAGTACCGAGATGCAGCATCTTAAGCTTTGAAATGTAGCACTTATGTTAGATGTTTTTCACACACGCTTACACACTTACACTGAAAAACCTGTTCTGTTCAATCACCACAATATCAGCCCAACCCGTGGAAACCATTGCAAAAGGGAAATGAATCTAATAACCATCTTTATTTCCCTCCTTCAACGCCTCGTGTATTTTTGTTTTCTCTCTTACGGCAGCTTTTGGAGAGGATGAGGCGTCAGGAAAGACAAACATACGGGATGATTAATTATCGGCACAGGCACTTCCCCTGCCAACAATACGAGCTTTATTCATTGCCATTCACGTCTTCAGGTTTGCTTTTCTTTGCCTCCATTTTCTCCATCTCTGGTCCAAAAAAGAAAACAAAGAAGGTAATGGTGAGGCGTTTATGTACGCTATATGAGAACAGGGTGCTAAGTAAAAAGTGACAAGCAGCGGGATGTGGATGCTGCCAAAGGGTGAGGCTGAAGGTGTCTTGTTCCTTTAGTCAGCCAAGACTGTCTTTCCACTTCCACTGAGTATAAAAAACATCAAGACCTCCCGCCACATATTAAGCTGCAGTGTGACTTCATTTTTACAGTCCAAGTAAACACTGACTCAGGACTTTAACTGGCTTCAAAGCCATGGAGCACATGATGATATGAAATTAGTTTGACTTGCCGAAGCGGGACACCGTTACGGAGCATTGGCCGAGCCTTTGATTATTTGTTCTTCTTGGGCTTTTTTCGGTTTATTTATTTATTTTTTACTTTTTCTCAACACATAATTTTTACAAAAATAAAAGTTTTAAACAAATGGAGGGCTGTGGCTAGAGTTGGTTATTACTGCAGTCTCTAGAGGGTGAGGTGAGTGTGTGTGCATGCAGATTTGTGCAGCACAGTCGGAGCGTGTGTGTGTGCCAGCTTTCAGTCATCCAACCCCCCAACCCCCCCCGCCCGAAGCCACTTCCTCCTGTGATACCAAGAGCAGCTGAAAAAGGCAACAACGGTGAAAGAGAGAGAGAGAAAAAATAATCCTACATTAGAGGTCTGCTGACGTCTTTCCATTGTGATGTTGACAGAGATTAAAGGAAAAGAAGCATTTAAAAACAAAAAAAAGATATAGTGAAAGTTACCCAAAGATGTAAAAACAAGTAACTCCATCTAAATGGGTTGCATTGGCAACTGTGATTAATGATAGTCCAACGTATACTTGATGAAAGTGTCATATAAATTTAAACGTGTTGAATTTTGAGAGTGTGTGGGAAGCTTCATACTAACATCCACACGACCTGCAACTTGTTTGTGCACTTTAACCTGCTACATATGTGAAGAACGAGACTAAAACAAGAACAAAAGAGTTAAAGATCCAAGTCAAATTTCAAGCTAAACACAATAAACCCTCATTCAGATCCCTACTCCACAACCCATCCATCCATCCATCCATCCATCCATCCATCCATCCATCCATCCATCCATCCATCCATCCATCCATGGTCATGGGCTCTTGAGTCCATACCAGTCGTAAAGAAGTCAGGAGTACACCCTGGACGGACAAACAACCATGCACGCTCACAATTGTTCAATTTAGAGCCGTAATCAGCGTAGCATTCACGGTTTTGGCCTGTGGGAAGAAACCGGAGTACCTGGATAAAACACCCACGCAAGTAAAGAACACGCAAGCTCCACACAGGACTGCCCCGCCCAGAAACCAGACCGGGGGGGGGTCACTGTTACCAAACCACAGTAACAATACCAACCACCAAGCCAGCATGCTGTTCAAAATGAACCCTAAACGTCTTCTAACAGCATGGATTTCCCTGGAATTCGTCATAGAAACCACATTTTTGCAACAACGAATAATCAGACGCCAGCAGGAGTCATAATTACATGTGACTGTAACGTAACTGGTAGGATGTGTAGATGGCTGTTTCTTACATGTCAGTACTATTTCTCTGAAATCATTTCTTCAGTTTCAACAAACCACATCAAATCTAGTTATATTGAACTTTATGAAAGCAACTACCGATGACATGTCTCTGTCACCGTCATGTTCTCAGGTTCTGGTTGGAGCTGCGTGGGTGCCATCTTTTGGCGGCTGATCCACACCTCATGAAGTAGCGCTCCAGACCTGAGCATAAAGCAGCCAGCGATCCCTCCCATCTCACAAGGCTTGCGTGAGTAGAGAAAACTCTGTGTGTGTAGGTGTGTGAGTGTGTGTGTGTGTTTGTCAAGCTTTAGCTGGCTCACTGCCACCTCCTTTGCGTAGTCCCTCCTCTTCTCTCAGAACTCCTCTTCTGTGTGTGTGTGTGTGTGTGTGTGTGTGTGTGTGTGTGTGTGTGTGTGTGTGTGTGTGTGTGTGTGTGTGTGTGTCTGCAGGCACAGGAAATCCACAGCAGAGAGAGCAATACCAACACACACACACACACACACACACACACGCAAAGAAAGAGAGAGCAGTGGTGGAGGGGAGTTGGACGATCAAAGACTGGTTGTCACGCGAGCGAGCCGTCTGTCAATCTCCCCCCCTTTCCTCCTGACAGGCAGCTGGCAGACAGCCAAGGCCTTGCGTGCAAGCCGGCAAGCCACATTAACCCATAAAGAATTTCATAATAGCAACAGCTGTTAAATATTGATGACTGCTGGCAGCCGCTCAATGGCGCTCCGCAGAAAGAAGGTTAGGCTTGCGCTGTAATGGAAGTTAATACTTAATTATACCACAGATCAAATGTCCGGATCTCACCCTGTCCAAATTCAACCCCTGCACTTAAACCACTTTTTGTCTTTGCACAAAAAAATAAAAAAAAAACCTTTTTTTTTTTTTTTTTTTTTGGCAATGTTTTTATTTTCTTAAGACAAACAGGGGTTGGACTTTTTCAATACTTTTTCACTGCTGCAGCTGCAGAAGACGGATTCAGTCCTCAATCGTCCTACACACAAATACTAACGCAGTTTTAAATCTTTCACATATTGTTTTGAATGAGTGTTTTTTGTTTTCTTTATTACATTATTACATATCAAGGGATGAAACGATGAAGAGAAATTCTCTTTCTCCCTTTTCTCCGATAAAACAGCATCCAAGGAAAGTACTTTTGCCTCAGCCAGGGCAGGAATTACGAGTATTCATCTTTCAGAGGAGATTATAACATGAGTAACTGATGTATGTTGGGACGTGTGTACATGTGAAGGTGCGAGAGAAGGTCTAATCTCTGAAACTGGAGAAAAATTTGATTCCTGAAAAGAACATAAACAAAGTGCGCCTAGATACCAAAGCGAAGGGGAAGCGATAATACGACAAAGCAAATGGAATCACACAGGACGAAGGTTAGGATGTAAACTCGGTTGATTCCACTTGTCTGTTTTGGTTGGCAAGCTGATACGCCAGTCACCATGTTGCACAGTTGTAATACGTCTACGCACAAGAGGCCCGGGGCAAAACAGACCTGTACTGCAACTTCTTTACAGAGTGCATCTGCTACTGTATGTGGTTTGACTACGGTGCCGCACCACACTGGCGCCATGTAGTCTTCATATGCACATTGATGAACTATTATAGCAATCATAATTTGAAACTCATCTAATTGCATCTACAAATAGAGACCATGACTGATTGGGAGGACACGTGTTTTGATGTGAGCGTGATGTTTTTCTAAAAAAAGAAGCTTTTCTGGCGAATCCATTGAAAAAGGGCGCGAGCCAAGCCAGTTGAAAGGCTGTCTAAACACTCCTAAATTTGTCTCGTCAAGCCTTGGGTAAATTAACCACAACTTAAGCCTGATGTGGTGCAATACTTACACAGGCAATTAGAAAAACCAACAAAATCTGAATGGCTGGAGGGTCTCTGTTCACACACACGGGCTGCATCCAGGCGTGTGTTGCGTGAGATGAGACAGTTATGTAGAAAAAAAGTCAAATTCATACAAATGGTAACTCCTAAATGCGTTTTCGGTAATTAAATAAAGTTTTTTGCTGCCTTTACTGGGGATTTGACATTTTCACCTGCCAAAAAACCTTGGTCCAAGTTTACTCAGCAGGTTTGGATACAGACGCCCTCATGTGTCCCATATATTTGAGCATTACCATGCCTGGAGGCAAAATGATAACACATGTGGACCCTGGTCAGGCTATTGTCTATGCAGTTTGTCTCGTCTTCTTTGCTTCTATGTGTACGTCAAACGTCCTGAACATAGGCACCTCTGTGTCCAAACATACTCTGATTCTGGTGAGAGATACTCGCAGATAGTACCACTTTGTTGTTTTTCAGATGATAAGCCTGATATGTAGTTGAAAATATCTGATGCAAGTAAGATGCAGTAAAATGCAGTAAGAGATTCCAGCATGTGCATGCACGGATGTGTTTGCATGGTCCGTCTATAAATAGCTTTTCTTTGAATTCCTGTTTTGTTGAGGATGTCTGTTGGCCTGTTGTTCTCTCAGAGCTGGCGGTTAATAAAACTTGCATTCAGGAACCCCACCTGCCCACAATAAAGCACATACTTTCTATTCTTGCACTGACACAATCTCAGTTTTCACGAGCAGCTCGAGGTTGAGGAGGCTGAAGTCACCACACAGTATTCCTTAAGTCATTTAGTACATGTGAAAAAATGCTGCTTGGCTTAAAAAAAAGTGTCTAATTTTGAGCTTCATGAGAAGTAATTCTGTAATGACAAAACCCGCCACAATGTGCCATGAGAGTTGATTTATTCTGCTGCCAAACAATTATTAGCTCAAGTAAATGAATCATCAAAAAGATTCAGGCTCATATATATGTACTCATATGTATGTCAATCAACTCCAAGAATGATTATTAGTTGCTTTTCCTGTATTTATCTAACTAAACTCAGGCATGAGAGAGGAGGAGACACCAAGTGAAGAGAGCAAACAGAACAACGTGCAGCATCACGTCAACTCGACTTCAGTTAAACGTCTCCTTATTGGACTGCAAGTCAACTAGTGTCAACCATATTCTTCATTAGGACAGGCAGAGAGAGACACAACAAGCTTTAAATGCACTCGATCGTATCCTCCTCCTCCTCCTCATCCTCCTCCTCATCCTCTTCTCTGGTCAGTCAGAAGCAACCGTCACTTGTGGTCACAGTAACCAGAACGTTGAAGAGGTTTTCTGGAGAAGAGCCACACTTTCTATGATAAAGTGTTTCCATCAGTGAATTTTTGTTCATCCATAAAACCTTTTCAATACCAACAGGTAATTTGTGAAAAAACATTACGGGGCCGTTTCGCCCCACTAAGGCGAATAATAATGTGCAGATGGTCCCTCAGGCTGAATCCAGACGGGAAGGAAAGTGTGAAAAAAGCTGCTCTACCACGCAATGCTAAACAAATGCTAACCACTTACACGAGGTGGAAATCTTGCTACTTTATGACCTTAATGACTGAAGTTTAACTAAAGGAGACATCGTTTTTAGGGAGTTAAGTAAAAACGGCTCATTCTATTGAGTTAAAACGAGGACGCATGGAAATGTGACGGCACGCAGTGAAGACTGGCGGGAAAACTTTCCTTGTTATCTCACAAACGTTACATTGCATTAAGGGAAGGAAAACAACCTTAATTGTAGTTTTCCAGGTGCCTTTTTTTAAACAGCATCTTAAATTGTTCATTAAGCTGAGGAGGAAATGTTTCTGAACTTCCAAAGCAACAGATTTACTAACGAACTAACTAACGAAGAGATTCAGCAAGAAAAAAAAAGAAAAGTTGATATATGTATGACGCAGAAAGGCCCACCAATGTGTAATTAAATAGGTGTGAGGTGGCTCATTTGTCCGTGGCGAAGGGGTGTCCAGTCATAGCCATGATGCTGATCATGTCTTATGCATGAAAGCCATTAACCCGTCAGTCATTAGACACTAAAGGTGTCACGTTTCCTCTCAGGCTGTTTGTGTTTGTGTGTAAATGTGCATCTTCTGCTGTATTTGTGGAGTCCAAACGCTAGGAGGCCACGTGTGGGGTCTAAAAGATGCATAAGGACCATAAACGAAATGCTTAGAAGGCTTTTATATGTTTAAACTAATTTGAGTTTAAACTAAACAGATTCAGGATTTTTGTTAATGTCAGTGTTGTACATTTAGAAACCAGCTATGAAACAAAAGCTGAATGCCATTTATTTTTATTGACTTTTCTCCCATAAAACAAAATAAGAGTTTAAATTAATTTAGTCACATTCACTTAGCTTGTTAAACATTATTATGTAAACTTTTCTTATTTTTGTTTTTGTCTTTCAAAATATAACTCAGTTTACTTTAGGGCAATGCACTTCTGCATGACTATAACGAATGATTTGACACATATTCATTCATAATTTTTAGAAAAACAGATTTTGGTAATGTCCATGGGAATAAATGACAGCTCTGTAAAATGAGGTGCAAACTGATTTTGCTAGATTTATCTCAGACCAACGATGTCACGCATCACTGTGGCCATTAAAACCACTAATGCTTTGACCAAAACACCAATAAATACACAATGTTTCCCTCTCTAGGCTTAGAAATACCATGGTGGATATTGTGGGAAGACTAAAATGGAATATAATGGAAATAATGGAATACAATGGAAATATGAATATAATTTTAAAAAATATTTTTACACATATAACTCCTGTAATATACTAAAGCCCATGTAAAGAATGTAAAGAACCTGGAGCTAATGGTAGATAACAGAAGATAGAACAGTGTGAACAATTAAAATAAAAATAAATAAAGCATAGTGATTCTAACATGGAGCGACATTCCATGTTCCCACTCTCACCTACGGTCATGAGCTGTGGGATGCTTCTTTCCGACCGAAAGAACGGGATCGCAGATTGAAGCAGGCAAAATGAGTTTCCTTTACAGGGTTTGTGGGTTCTCCCTCAGAGACAGGGTGAGAAGCTCAGTCATATGGGAGGGGCTCAGAGTTGAGCCGCAGCTCCTCTGCATCAAGCAGAGCCAGATGAGGTGGCTCGGACATCTGGTTAGGATGCCTCCTGGACACCTCCCTGGTGAGGTCTTCAGGGCGGGTCCCACTGGGACATATCTGGTCTCACACAGGTAAACGTGTCTTGTGCTCAGACAACTCAGTATTCCCGACCGTTTTTGAAAGAAATTGCTGGTGCATGCTCTAGACCAAAAATGACTTTTGAAGGCAATAAGTCCTGAGGTCAGGTTCTTTGATAGTTGGGCGCTGTGTCCATGCCCTTGTTAAAGGTCATTTATACTCTTATGATGGAGGTATTTTAGAGGGACAGATGCTACGTGTATAGTGACGTGTATGGTGTTTCAACAAAACAATGCAAAACCACATGCTGCCTGTATTTACAAAGGCCTGGCTGAGGATGAAGTTCAGAATAAAATAATATGAGGTATGAGATGTGACAAAATAACACCTAAAACACTCTTTTCTAATAGTAGTGAGAAGGAACAGCCACATTACAAAGGGGCCATATCATAAATATTTTATTAATTTTTTTATTATGTTTTGCAGGAATTAAATGTAAGAATGGGTATATAATAAAGTCAATGAGACAAAACATGAAATATTTTGGAATCATATAATGAAACATGAAATGAAAGTAAATCCATAAATCATATTCCTTTTTTTCATCCCCCTGTGTTTTTACTTTTATTTTTGATTTTCATTTGTGTACATTTGAAGGACGGCAAAAAAAAAAGCTGGGGACAGTGAGACCAGCTTTGGATATTTCATCCCTGTCCACTTCATGTTCCACCCTCCACCGAACAGCACTCTAGTGACTGTTTCTACTTAAAAGTGTTGTCTGTTTACACATGCCATGTTTTCTCTGATCACTTCATTTGGCATGAGAAGTGTGTGTGTGTGTGTGTGTGTGTGTGTGTGTGTGTGTGTGTGTGTGTGTGTGTGTGTGTGTGTGTGTGTGTGTGTGTGTGTGTGTGTGTGTGTGTGTGTGTGTGTGTGTGTGTGTGTGTGTGTGTGTGAGAGAGAGAGACTGCAGGACATAAGGAAGGAGGGAGGATGATGGTGGGATCACACAAGCTTGCTAAAAGAAGCAAAGTAAGGAGAGATGCCAGATGTCACTGAGTTGCCACTCTGCTCGTGGCATCTGGTGTTAGCGTGACGCTCTCAGTGTATATGTGCATGCTTGTGTTATGTTTAATTCCCAACCAACTAAAGAGATTTTCTGAGGGTAAACAAACACAGTCTTGTCTCCCCTCTCCACACAGGCTGGGGCTGTGAATGAGAAGATTACGTTTTCTCATCTGCATGTAGAGCTGCCAAGTGTGGGTCATTCAGCAAACGCCTTCTAGAGGGAATACCGAGGACACTGCACGAGGCGAGCTTTGACATGTTAAGGTGGATGGGAGCAGGTTTGGGAAAGTTTGATTATCAAAAAAAAATGCTTTACTCATCCATTTAGTTTACTTGAAGAATTCTGCTCTACGTGTCTCAACACCGGCTTAAAATAATTATATGATAATGTAGAAAGTGTTTGTTTTCTTCCAACTGAAAGGTCGCTGCAACAATCCCAGCTCCATCATCTTCCTGGGCAGGATACTGACTCCCACATTACTTATCTGTCCCAACCAGTCGTAGTGGCGGTGGGTTGTGTCAGGGAGGTCATGCAATGTGAAAACCTCGGCCAAATTAATGCAGAGGATGATGCACCACTTGGCGACCTCTACAATAGGAAAAACTGAAATAAGCTGTTTGCAAAATGTAACAACATACAGAAAACATTTTATCATTTGTAATCTAAAACTTGTGGCATTACATGTTTTTGCATCTGCCAGCATTTTAGTAGTTTTCAGCATTTCTGATTTAAATCCATCTCTTTTCCAGCATCCTGATCTTGTGAGAGTGTAAAACTAAATTTACGAGTATTTTCTTTAACAAAGACAGACATCATTTGTCTTTAATTAACAAAGACAACCATGTTATAACTTTTATGTTTAAATCAGCTACACAAGACACTATAGACTTTGTCCTAATTTGATTAAATTGCCATGTATAAAGAACAAGCTGTGGTCAAAAATACTCCGCCAGCACACAATCAAGGATGATGTGAACAAGCCAAGAAGGTTTGAAAATGTTTAACAAACCCTGCAAGCTTTTGAGCAAGTTTGAAATGCAAAAGCTTTTTCACCATTGAGTAAAATCAACTGTGCAAAAGAGTAACAGCAAAGATGTTTCGGTACCTTGAATAAAGCAGTTTCACACAAAAAAAAGCTCAAAGATTTCTACAACGATCATGTTTTCCTGATTCATTTCCATAAAGAAACGCAGCTTATGTCTCTCAACACGGTTTCCAAACCTCTCGCTACATCGTGATGTTCAAGGTTGATGTTTTGCTACATGTTCAACATTATTAATTTTCCCACAAAAGCTTATTGGGAGGCAAGGAGGGTCAGTTGGAGGCATAAGTCTCACAAATGATATACACAGCAACGTCCCACACAAAAGAGGCTAAAGAGAAGTATCTGGAGCCCATTTATAGTCTTCACATAAACCCATCACATAATATATACGTAAATATGATCATTTCAGAACCCAAATAATTCTGTGCGTGCATGTGTCTGTATAGATCAGCATACTGTGTATTTGCATGCAGCCTGATTACAATCGCATAAATCTCCTTGTACCCTAAAATGGCACGCTGCTTCTCACGACAGCCGAGTCGGAAGCAAAGTGAAGTGTGTGTTCATGCACACACGTTCATATCAGAGGGAAAAGAGGGATTGTTTTGGACAGCTATGCAGAGTGCGGAGGGCGCAGCGGGGTCACGACACAGTAGCTGCTGTCCACTGACCCGAAACCTGCCCCTGAGTCTCAAATGTGAGCGCAGAAGCTGAACAGCTTCTTCATCTAAAACCCATTTGATGCTAGAAAATGGTGCTGGCTACCAATAGATAACAAAAAAAGTTAATAATAATAAAATCTTTAGACCATATGTCTAATCAAGGAAGGTTAAGTCTTTAATGTAATGAAATGCTAAAGTTTGCATTTATGTTTCTGTTTGTTCTGTGTAGAAATCTGCAGATGCCGAGGAGGACCTCAGCAACGCCGAGGCAACGTACAAATGTGGAAAAAAAAAGGGTTTCCGAGGATACACTGCAGGCTTATTGGATTCATGTAAATATTAGGTAAAATCTACTCTTTGTATAATTGAATTTGTCGTGATTTACGTTACTTATAAATACAGCAGCTGGATGTGATGCAGGACAAAATCATGTGCATGCGATATGTAAAATGGAAATCAAACACACATGCATTCGTCAAGCTTTTCGAAGCCAACAAACATTTGGAGCAAAGGAGCCCTGAACTGACATTTGAAAGTGTTGCATTTGGGATATTTTCCATTTAGGGATTCTAAAGGTGAAAGTATGGAAAAGCCAAGAACCTAAAGAGGAATTCTTCCAAAAACTGTGAGATGAACACCGACCTGATGTGCGGCACACTTCTCAAACATCCCCTTTAATTATCGCCTCCACACTAATGAACCTCAGATTAGACCCGGTGTCGGTAAACCACCAATTAAGTTCAGCAGCTCATAAACGTCTGTTTTAACTCTTTGGTGGCTTCCAACAGCTGAGCAACACGATCAACAATGCCACAACAATCTGTAGCATATCTAGGTTTTGTTGGACCCCCCGCCCCACCAACACGTGTGATTTTATAAATGAAAATGAAGTTGTGAATGTACCACCCAATCTGACAACCTTCAGTCACGAAAAATCACAACTTTGGAAAGATAAAGTATTCGTCTTTCACTGGCGCCGCTTAACACATCAAATCATGTATCAGTTACAGTAAACGTATACATAACTCCTTCTTTTTTTTATCTCTGATGTTGCAAAACCAGTTTCCACACATGAGTCATAAAAAAGTTGCGTCTTGGTTTTTGAAACCTACAGAAGTGCTGTGGTTGAGTGACTGACAGTTTTAAAATCAACTTCTCTTCTTGGTTTCGATTAACCAAGAGCAGTCAGCTCAGCCTTCATATTTCAACCCATGAATATGCATATTTGTAGAGCGAAACCTTTACATCTATGAAATGATTAACCTGGTTTAAGGGTTAGGATTATTTATACAGGGTATATGTTCCCAGATTTAATTTGCCAAAGAAAGAGCACTCTTCAAACAAGGTAAATGTGAAGAACAGATGTTTCCAAAGCAGGTCAGCACAGTGAAGCTGCACTGTACTGCATCACTCTGGAAGCAAGTCTTCCAGGACTTAATGCCTGACTTTTCAGCTGGAGTCTGATTTATGAGCAGGGCCACAGGAATTCCTGTGCAATAGCTTCAGGATGTCTCCAGAGTGAGAGCATCATTTCTGATTTGGGAAAGTATCAGAAGCTTAAAACACTGAAAACAACTCAAGGAGGCATTGTTTCCTCACTACTGTATAAAGACACAGCAAACTTGACGTTGATTTTGTTCTTTTTCTCATCAGACCTGTTAGATTTTATGGAATGAGTCTGCAAAACTGTCAATAAAACAAACAAAATACATGTTGATATGTGCCATTAACAGATTAAAATAAACATATTCTCAGATCAAAATAAACTAGTTTATTTTAATACGGGATGACATGCAATCTTCCTATTAATCAAAACAACTGTCAGAGTTGGGAAATTTGAGGAGAATCCATCCTGCATCCTTTCAAATCCTGATCCATTCATACTCGAGACAACAAGTTACAACCACTGTCCATTTAGAGGATGGTCTCCCTTTGCACATATAGACACACACACTCACACAAACGCACACAAAACAAACACACCAAATGCCCACATCCTCCTCATCCGACAACAGTGCTGCAACTGTTTCTCATGTGACAGAAAGGGGGGGGCTGCCAAGCAGAGGGAGTGGCGGGGAAATAGCGTGCGAAGACCTAATGCAATGTTTCAATCCCAGATGGGTCACATCAGCAGCCCGCAATCAACAAATTTGGCCCTGCCAAGTTTACACGCTTTACATGTCAAAAGGGACAGCTCAGGAAGAAAAAGAAAACTCTCCCCGCTCCCAGTTCTTTTCATCTGTCCCCACAGGTTACGATTTTTCATTATTTAAACCAAAAAGACGACAAGAACATGAACAGAGCAGAACAGAAGGGCATTTCCCATCCACATCAGGGCAGAAAGCTTGTCTGTGGTCATCCGATCCATTTCCTCTCTGCCACAAAAACACCCTTGTATCTGCTCGGAGATGATGTTGGACTCATTGTAAATGACTTGAGACGGAGCGCTCGCTGCTGGGCTGTAAGCAGAGAAGTTTACGTAAGACTGATAATATCTGTGTCTCGAGAGCAGTAAGGCTCGAGATAGCGCTTTCAGCATCTTTTAAGTTATCGGTGACAAATCGTAAACTTGCAAGCTTGCAGTCGCACTAATACACACAGACATGCTGATCTGTATCAATCTTTGTGTCTTAAACACAAAGGCGGCACGCCATGCGGCCTTGTCACACAGAGACCTCTCATTTTTTAAACAGCCACCTATAATCTGTCTATTGAAGCACAGACACATCTCGATCCAGGCCAAACTTTAAGACGAACTGTGCAACTGAAAATCACTTATTCAGATCAGACTACAAGATCTGCTTCCAGGACCCATTATTAATAAGAGGAAAGTGCACTCCCTCTAATAATATATGATGCTGCAAAAATGGCACAGATCACAAAGCAGACAGAAAACAGGTAAGAAACAAATGTACACAAGAACACTTGAATGTAAATTAAATGGTGGCTGAATATTGTATATTTTAAACTTTAACAATGAAACCTGGTTAACAAGAAAGAGGTGGGAAGAAAAATGAAAGAATGAAATCTCTTGGAGAGATGAAAGTGAATGAAAAGGAGGAAACAGAGAAGACCATCTATGGTGGGAACTGTCAATACAAATAATAAAAGTACATCCCCTCCCTCCTGTTGAAGAGCAAAACATGAAAAATTATGTTTTGGAATAAAGGAGTAAGCCTCTCTGGCTTCATCATGCCATAAAGGAGAGTCAGGGCGAGCTCCAAAAGTGTCTCAGACATGCTTCGGGTTTCATTGTGATGTTTAGTGGGCCTTAGTGCAGCAGATCTGGGTTTTGTATTAAACTCAGTGCAGTCTGGCCCATGTTCACTCATAACCAGATGGCTACAGTAGCATATGAGTGATAGGTTTGGCTTTAATTATGTAATTATCTTTAAAAATGTACACGGTGCCTATCAAATTACTTGGTTTAGATTTATTATGCAGCTACAAGATGACGAAGAACATTCCACAGGATTTTTCCACAGCTGCCAAGATTTATTCAGGGATGCTTGCATATGTTTAAATGTACCTGTTTCAAGAACATTGAGTCTTTTACGTAAGTGTGCTTTCCATACGCACACAGCTCCATCTACAACCATGTGTCTACATGTTTGTTCATAGCAGCCTGCCTAAAGCGGAGACATGCCAATCTGTTTAAAAACATTTATTTTTAATTAATTCTTGCAATGAAGGTGAAGCGAGCAGTGTTTTCACAGGTTAGTAATTCATATTTGTGCAAGATATGACAGTGATGGTGTGTTTTTGGTTTCAGAGCCTGTTTGTGTGCTGTTTCAATGGGTTTTACTTTTGTCTTACAAGTCGATGCCCAACTTGTTATACATTAACCATCAACCATTGAATTAAAATATGGCCTTGTTGACTCAAAAATTCAGTTGTTTCTGATGCATCAAAAACTAGACGGGTTAAATTTCATTCTGTTGACAATCTTTTGAACATGATGCTTGAAGCCGAGTTGTGAGTCACAAGTCTCGCGCTTTTTGTCCCTGCACCAGATTAGAGCATTAGTATGTATTTTCATTCAGTTGAAAACTGCTAATGAGAATTTACTGTTAATGGGAAATCTAAAAAAGCAAAAGAGAGAGTTGCGCTTCTCTTTTTCTGAGAAACAGCAAACGCAGTGATTTGAAGTTGTGAGTGGGGATAAAGCCGTCTGTGATGTAACATTACCGCAAATCTAAACAGCTCTCGGAATAACATATTGCCAGACTCTAATATTATATATATATATATATATATGTGTCCTGGCAGACATGGCTTTGTTAAGAAAAATCAACCTGTTTCTTCTCGGTAAAGATGAGCAAAATACTCAATAGACATCTCAACAGTTCTTTGGCTGATTCCAAAGGTTTCACCCAGACGTAAGACCTCTGTTGCACAATTTGAAAAAAATATTTGTGAGTATCTATGATGTTGACACTGCTGCTTTCAAAACTATGAATTATTTTAAAGCTCTGATGCTCTGGTGACATTTACAGGTTGTATCTCACTGAAAATGATTTTTGTAGCATAGCTGTGTGATGTAGTTACCATTATATGGCGCAGTTTGTGAGACATTGAGTGCACAAGTGGGCAGTTGTAACACGGCTGATGTGTTTGTGGGGGAAAGCAGTTCCCACAGAGGATATCGTACTATCGCCTTGATTTCAACACTTCCCCGATGAGAGTCAGTGCCTGACATCACATCTCCTTTCCCTTCCCCTGTGCTCGACCATCACCGCTTCTCCTCGTCTAAACAGATTTGTCCAAATGCCACAACAGAGAAACGTACCTGCGGAGAACGAGCGAGGCAGGGGAGAGGTCAGGATAAACCAGGGGTGTGCCATATTTAAGGAAATTAAGAAAGTCACTTAAAGACACTTTCTAGTTGAAAATGAAACACACAGAAAAAGAAGAATGGTCGAAGAACGGAACGGTCTGATGCTGGAGTCGGGTATTGAGACACTTCCATCCCATAACACGTCTGAATACATGAATTGTCCTTAAAAATGTCTCTGTTTCTTTGACTCTTCTACATACAACATCCATCCATCCATTATCTGTACCCGCTTAATCCGTTTCCGGGTCACGGGGGTCTGTCGGAGCCTATCCCGACGCATATCAGGCGAAAGGCAGGGGTACACCCTGGACAGGTCGCCAGTCTATCCAGGGCCACATACAAACAACCAATCACGCTCACATTCACACCTAGGGAGAATTTAGAAAGATCAATTAACCTACTCTGCATGTTTTTGGACTGTGGGAGGAAGCCGGAGTACCCGGAGGAAACCCACGCAAGCACAGGGAGAACATGCAAACTCCACACAGAAAGACCCACCGGGCTGGGAATTGAACCGGGAACCTTCTTGCTGTGAGGCAACAGTGCTAACCACTAAGCCACCGTGCTGCCCTCTACATACAACAGGAAAACAAAAAACAGTTGTTTCTGATGTTGGAGATTTCATCATTTCCACACTGCAAAGATACTTTAATAACATATGATCACACAGCTGAGTGGAGACACTATTATAGTTAAAATAAATGTTTATCTCTGTCTCAAATTCATATTTCCCCGACTCAAAGCCAAACAAGCTGAGTGATAAGTTGCCAAGTGGAACACTGATTTTTATGCTTTAGACATCTTCTATGTGGTACTGTTTTTTTTTTGTTTTTTGTTTTTAGTGCCTTTAAATCACAAATGAAAATTAATTTTTAATCTGGCACATAATCACACAACACCATCCACCTAAGAGTGCTCAGGAGAAGAAAAATAGTGGGAAAAAAGGTAAAGAGCAGGAATTTTGTTCGGTTGCCAGTTTCCGACGCAGATGGTTTCTGTGTGTCTGCGTGTGCGGTGACTGTGTTTACATGAGCGATCTTATCTGATCAGTGTCAGAAATGACACCTCCAAGTCTTCAAGGCATCTGAGGGGCATGCGTGCGCGAGCACGTGCTGCACGCGTGTTGCAATTTCATGGGCGAGTGCACAACATCAGGGGTTTGTATGTGATTGTGGTGTGTGTAGGGGTATCTTTGTGGTGGTTTCTGGCTGCTCTGTGGTACCTGTGCCAGCTCCACAGCGATATGTGGATACGACAGAACGGGGAATCCCTGCAGCGTGAAAAAGCATACAACCTCATCCTGCATGGACTCCCAGGCATCATGAGCAGCACGGCTAATCCCCTAATAGAAGAACGACTGACAGTCGAACAGTAAGGTGCAAGGCTGCAACTGGTGTCGTGGGAGGGTTAATGGATTTTATCCATTTATTTACTTGTCATCTCCTTCAAGTCCATAGCTTGTCTGTCCATGACAAAATGAGAACGTGATATAACTGCCTTCGTCTGGTTAACCTCAAGCCCTTACTCTCTCCACGGTGTGTGTCAGTGGACATGCAAGCCCCTGTACAATCCTTGCAGAAACCCAGAATCATACTTGTTTTGTCATGTAAATATGAGCGCCGACATATCTGCCTTTACATCGGAAACCTTTGAACAGCTATTCTTGTAATTTTGCTGCGGCCGAAACACCTGAAGACGAATGTGGTTTTGAAGTGAAAAAGCAGATTTGGCTGATGAGTCTCAGATGCTGCGGAAGTCTTGCAATGTGGGTGGTCAGTCCAAAACAGATCAGGGCACTGATGAAAAAAACCAGTATGAACTGTGTCTTTGTGTGCAAGAGTGTGTTGTGGTTGAGTCTGCGAGGGTGAGAGTGCAGCCTATTATAGATGACTATTCCAAAACATGGCCCCGCTGCAAAATAGTTCCCAACCTCCGCTGTTTTCTGTTAAAGTCTTTGATCTTTCCAAGGGGAAATATCCAGTTTTCAGAGTTGTCGTCACTGTGGAAGACGGAAAAATTGCAGTAGATTGAATGACCACTAGGGGCTGGCTCCAAAGTGACTCAACCGCCACTGACCCCCATGATAACATGTTCACCTTTAAAGCCGAAATAAGTGGAACTAAAAACGGTCTTGACTCAGGTAAAATAATATAAAGCCACAAATATATGCATCATTAGGGGCGCTGCTTTTGAATGAGAACGACATTGCAGTCTATTTCATTAATAGCTGGCAGTCATCCTTTTAAAACTACTTAGGGCTTAGGTGCCGGAGGAATGTCAGCCACAAGCCCTGGAAGTAGCCGGAATAACCAGCTCTTCCATCCAGGCTGGCCTGGACACATCCAGACTGACTTACCGAACAACTACCTTTGCCCAAACCTCTGTTCCCATGAAGATGGGGCCCCCATGGGACCCCCCAGACCGTGGTCAGTTAGCTGAGCTTTGGGCAGTCAACCTGGTGGTGGTTGGTCGGAGTTCCAGCAGGTCTTGTTTTGATCGCAGCATCAGAAATGAGGATGGATAGATAGATTTGATTGAAATGAGTAGACGGTAACACTAGTATCCAAGATTAACTCTTGTTCGGCCTGTCGCTTGTCTTCTCTTCCATGTTTCTTCTGTTTAACTTTCTTGAAACGTTCAGTCACCTCTGCCATGATGTTGACTCTGAGCTAGTCTCATCCTACAGTCATCAACAAACATTTCATGCATCATGCGTTTGATAAACGATAACAGAGTTGTCATGGGAGACAACCGGGATGGGAATCCAAACGTACGTAGGGTGGTTTTAGCCAACAGCAGGGGCAAGAGACTGCCCAAGCTACAAAATGCTTCCTACAAGAAATCAAATATACCTTTAAATGAAATTAAAACTCATATTCTACCTCGTGCTTTGCAGGTTGTGGGAGGACTTCTCGCCAATTCAGAATACTCTTACAACCTACAGGATGAGCACAAAGTAAGCTGAAATCTTAATTTGTTCAGCAATCAGCAAGTCTGAATGATTCTTGAACTCGCACATCTGGAAGAGGTTCCTTTAAAGCTGATTAGACCTTTTTGCCACTTTCAAAGCCATCACATAGCTTCAGGTAGTAAATCTCCATAAAAATGGTCGATTTGCAGGACAACCTGGATTTAAACCAAGCCATCTGGCATCTCTGAAATGATATTCAGAACTGTGTTTTGGGATGACCACATGCCGTAACACCTAATAAATCGCACCACCACAAAAACAAAAGCTCCACAATCTGTAGGAGTTGCACAGTGGATCAGCCTCTGTGTTTGCTAAACTTCACAGTGAAGGGCAGTGGAGATAAAGCGATCCGGCGATAGCATCTCCAGACAGATTTACTGACCTCCGTGTGAGCTGTTGCTGTTCTGTGGAAGCAGAACATCCCAGACCTGCTTAGTTTATTAGCTGGACTGACTTGTTACACCATGTTTGCCTCAAAATGAATACAATTAAGGACAAAAGACAGATACAAGTAAGAGCATGCACCCTGTCTCATTTTAGTAGGAAAATCAGTGTACAGTGTACAATCACAAGTGCATGTCCATGTGTGCAGCACTGATCTGCAAACCTGACACCAGCACAACATGTGATGCACACCACCTGTACAAACAGCACTACAAAGGCCTCGCTGTTTTCACGGACTGGCTCTTTAATTAGGCTTTAATTGGGGCACAGCCCCCACAGTTAGGACAGTGAGAGACAGCCAGCTGTGGAATCACTGCAGGCAGAAAGAGGAGGTTAACTGACTACCCCCTCCCTACTCAAACCTAATCAATCTTTTTAACTTATGAGCACGGCATGTATTAAGATGCAGGATCCTTAAATAAAGAGGGATATCTGCTTTGAGGTGTATGTCAGAGCACAAAAGCCACCACTCACACACATTTTTACCCAAAATACTTCATGATTTACAAACCGCTCCAGAGGAGTTATGCAACGATCAAACATGTGGCCAGCACTGAAAACAAACCGTGGCACGCAACGGGAAAGAGGTCGTGTTATACGCCGTAGAGTCTTGCCGCTCTGCTCTCACTTCTCCTCTGTTCCTCTATCTCTCTCTCTCTCCCCGGCCCTTTTTTTTATTCCCAAAGGAGCAGTTATGCGGCGCTTAGGGAAAGCAGTCAGACATTATAAGCTCAGCACCACGCCATTGAGTTTTTCCAGACATAAGATGAGACCTTAAATATTCCCAGTGCCGGAGCAGGGACACGCGACGTCTGCTACTTTTAGAGACATCGATGACAAGATTAGAAATCACCCAGAAAGTTGTTTTAGATGTCCCGTTTACCAGAAAATTATAGGCTTGGTGTTGACGAGGTGATGATCCAGCACCACAGGAGGCAAATGAACAAAACGAACGAGTGTACTTGCCGTTTGATAAGAAACATGTGACTGCCTATTTTAGGTTCTCTGTTCAGTGTAATTTCCATAAAATCACTTCCATATTAGAGTGGCACAAAGCCAAAGGCTGAGTTGTCTTGGAGATTTTATAATGCCCCCCAACAGTCTTCACACTCATCGGTATCTGAAGATCATCCTGAAACATGTCCATGTTCAAAATAGGATCATTGTGGGAAATAAACCTCAAGGTTCAGATAATTCAGGCAGCAAGAGAAAATGTCAGTTTGTATGAGGGTACTGTGTGGGGAGTCCAGCACAAAGAGCTGGTTATGCTAAAAAATGTGTGTTCATGATTGGATAATACTGTGTGATTTAGGTTTTAGATTGATCATTTGAACAGACAGATTATTGTAACCCAAAGAAATTGAATGCAAAGTTTGGTCAGCTTTAAGGATATTTCGCGGGAAACCGACTAATAATTGTGATATATAATACTGTGCATCAACTGCATCCAGATGTAAACCGTTTTTGGTGAAAAATGTAAGGACTGTGGATGAAGAGCATATGAATATGCAGCTTGATGGCAATTGCAGAGTGAAAGCAAGTGATAAGATATTGTGATAAAATATCACATCATGTCTCCGCAAGATGTGCCACTGTGGGAAACGTGTGAACTAATCCAGAAGGTAATATGATTCTACAAAGCAAATGTGAATCTTTGCTTTTGAGTGTTTTTCACAAGAAAGAAGCCAGCAGACGTAAATGAGATGAAAACAGCATCTGTCGATGTTTTGTTTGCGTGCGTGCGTGTGTGCATATGTAGACAGCATCCCGTGGGGGGGGGGCAGAGGGAAACCGTGCCATTGTGTCGGTGCGTGCGTCGACACCTCCTTCCTACCTGCTTCCCCACCAGTGTTTCTCCTGAAAGCGCCACACAACAATAGAAAGTGTCCTTTGCAGTTCTGGTGAATGTGCATCACTGTGTCACCAAAATTCAAGACAAACACGTTCTGGAAGGAGGAAGGTGAACCGTTTTTTTTTTACCAAACTGCTTTCCTTCCTTCAAAGTTGGTTATTTGTAATACTCTAACTGTTCCTAATAAATAACAGAAATTTGAATAGTCTTTTTTAAAAATTTTTCCTCATGTATTTCTATCCAATGTTTTGGTGTGTGGCAGGTCTCCTCCGGTGACCTCGAGCAAAGACGATCATATCACCGTATCACCTGTTTATTTCATCAGTCAGATGCAAAGGAAAGGAGGTGGGCTGACCAACAGTTACACAATATTTTAAAAGGTCTAACTAGATATAAATAAATATATAAAATAAATAAATACTCAGTTTATACAACTCAAACTAAATTGACTAGAGCAACCTACACGATAAAAAAGTTACTTACAGATGCATTTTGCAGAGGAATCCACTTTTATGTAGCCTGGAGTGTTAAACCCAGAACTTTTACAAAAGTGGTCAAAGTGTCAGCCTGATATCCTCTAGAGAGCATAAATATGCTCTTGATATGCTCTCCAGCATATCAGGGAAGAAAGGTTTGGAACCACAGATTTAGATGACATTAAAACACTTGATACGTGTTGAAAAATATCCAGATTTCGCCCCATGCGGTCTCATAAAATACGTTCTCTGAGAATGGAGAACAGTTGCACAGACCCACTGGAGGGATCAAAAGTTACATAAGGTTTTACTTTGGACTCAGATTTGTCATGTGTGACCACAGTATGTATTTTTCTGCATCGCCCATTGAACACAACATGTAAGAACATCAGGTCTGGTCACCAGATCCGTTTAATCTCAAACAAAAAGTCCCTTAAGGAAAGTTTAAGAGAGGCATTGAACATCCTCTGGTACGCCTTGCGACACGACAGACATGTTTCTATTCACATTAGGAATGACATGCCTTTAAGTTCACATTTACCCCCGTTTCAAATGGATGTAACAGCTGCACGGAAAATGTATTATAACATGTAGTCTTGATACAGGGCATGGTGGAGCAGAGGAGAGGATGCACATATGGAGCAGCATGAGTGATTTGCCAGCAATGCATTGCTTCCAGAGGATGCCCCTGCACGCTCAAAACAAGCCATAATCGGCCCTGATCACGCTCAGCTATTGAGACATACAGTAAATGTGACAAGCGGTGCAGAGAGGAAGAGAGAAAGAGGAGGTAGCCAGAGAGAGATGGTGAGGCACTGTGACAGAGTGATTTTGCAGAAGAGGATGAACTGTAAATATTGACCCTGGTGAGGAGGGCAAAACAGTCGTGTTGCACCAGCAGGAAAATGATACCACATACACACACAAACACACACAGACACACACACATACAGCATAGATTCTTCTTTTATTGTCAGAATAAAGAATTAAACCGAGAACGGCTTGATTACTAACTGCTGTAGGCGTACATTTAATTATCATATAGAAATGACACGGCTTTTTGCATGTGTAAAGCTCCACGTAAGACGTATTTTTAGATAAGTGCTGTATATGTCAAGCTTCATTATGAGTGACAAGGCTGAGGCGCTACCATCCGCGCCTCTAGACCTCTAGTGAGACTCCGATGAGCGATGTTGACACTGACTGCTCCTCTTGACCCATCAGTGTAAACTGTTTATGAAAAAGGCGCAGCCAACCTGAAGAAACTATCCTCCACACCCCAGACCCTCACATCAGATGACTTTTTGACCCCTGGTTAAGCCTCGTACTATGTAAAATCCAGCCTTGGACTCAACGATCCAAGCTTTGGAATGCATTTCTGCATCGACAATGAACAGCTCGGGTTTTTGAGTCCTGTGAAACATGCCACAGATTGGGAAAAACATTTATTCCTGGAGCTGATATTAACATTTGAGATTCAGTCATCCCACAGGTCAACTCGGCTTATGTCATTGTATAATAAGTCGGCTTATATAGTCTGTTTTTCCACAGCAGTTGTTGCGTATTGCTTGTGTTGTGCTTCATAGGTGTTTGAACTGTGGCTTTAAATTGCAGCACTTTGCCCTTTGATGCAAAGCATGACCATTAAATTATTGATATCATCCCTATTATTACATGAGAATAGCAGATGTCTTTAGGCAGTGAGCTATTTGTGTTTCTGCTATGCAGGATTCAACAAGCAGTAGGCTACTTTTCACCTTCTAAATGCTTTATAATAAAGCAATAGGAGGTTAATGAACGCAGATTGTCACTAGAGTGTACTTTGCTTTCAACTACAAATAGTATGAAGTTGCATTAACTCAGAGACGGGCTGCAAAACTTCCCTGTGTGTACATGGTGGTCATTGCATTGTGAGTCGTTGCCACCTCGATTTATAGAAACATTTGACATTATTTGACTGCGAGCATTAAAAATTGCATCTCATGTGCATTTGGATTTGTAGCTGCTGCACATGGATCGTCAATCCCCGCACAGATGGCATGGCATGTCAGTGTCTTACGTTTTGCATGACCGTGTCCACAGATTTGTACTTTGTACAAACGGCTTCTTTCTTCCTCAGACAATGAGGAAGTATACCGGTGCATGCTGAACCTCAGAGCTGCTGCAGAGAAGCTGCTGTTAACACTCATCAGTGAAGCGGCGGGTGGAGGATTGTCTTTGACCAATGAGTGGACTGCAGCGTTTTCACGTCATAGTTTAGTAACATCTAAGCTTGCTGGGAAACGGTTCACGTGGTATTTTAATAGAGTACCTGGAAGTGGAAAATTTAGCGAGAATCGATATATATATATGATAAATAAATATATAAGTAGAGGTGAACCGAATTGAGAACGTATAGTCACGCAGTATTTAAAAATGTCAATGGAGTCAATATGGATTGCTTCTATCCAGAATAAAATAAAATACTAAATAAAGAATAAATCAAATTAAAAGTTGCAGAAAGCTGTTTACCCTATTTCATCTTTTTAAATTTCTCTGAATTAATTTAAGGTTCAAGAGCAGGTTTTAACTCAGTCCTGCAGTTGCATTTCAGCACCGATTGTGTTTTAGTTCACGCTTGCTTGGTGCAGGACCTGTACGGAGAGCAGGGGACAGAGCTTTAGATTGTCTGTTTCACGCCAAAAGCGTGAGAGTAAGCCTCATTTTAAACAAAGATCACAATTGTCATGATACACACTCGTACACCGGTCTTCTCTCCTCCCTCCTCCCATCTCCGTGACTCTCGCCCTCCCCCCCCCCCATCCGTCCCGCCGCTGTCCTTGTTGAGCGACTCATGCAAGGATACAATGTGCTCCACTGTGCTCTTTGAAGGCCAGCATTACTGTTCACACGCAATCTCCATCAAACGCTGTTATGTTTCTCCCTCTCTCCAATTTTTTCCAACTGTCTCTCTTCCATTTGTCTGTCTTCTATTTTCCGGTTTGGTTTTTTTGCCAGCTACACAACTCTCAGTAATATTTTTTCTTTTCACAGCAACATTTGGACACCAAATTCCTTGTTTCAATAAGCAAAAAGAAAAAAAAAAAGATTTCCTGAAATGACATCCATGCTTTGATTATTGTTACTTAAAAGTCTAAATAATGTTATAAAAGGAAGCCAACACACTATTCACAGACGAACAGTACTCAGGCACGCTACAGTCACGCACGCACACTTAAAGCATAAAGTGTGAAGTTTCTGCTGTAACAAAGACAATTAAAAGATTAGATTATCCTTTAACAGTTTGATAGGAAAGGGCAAAATTATTCAACAAAATCACAGTTTGGAAGCACATTTGATGTGAGTGAATAATGTGGTGAAGGTGGTTTATTTTATTTTCAAAACTGCAAATAAAATGTGCATAAATTTAGGAAAGTGTAATGTTTTACATGGATGTTTCTGTCATGATTTTTTTAATAAAAATGTACCCTTTTTTCAGCTAATTTTATTTTATTTTTTTTAAACATCAACTAATATCTAAATGCTGAAAATAAATTTATAAAGAAAAATAGTTATTAATTAAAAATTAAGATCCGAACATAAAAGTTAAAACACTTTTATTTTGTCTTTTCTTTAATTTGTTCTTTTTTAATTTTATTTTTAGTTTCTTGCTTTGTAAAAAAAAAAAAAAAAAAAAAAAAAAAAAGGAAAAATTGCAAATACAAAATCAAAAACAACTTAAAACAGATGGTGGTTTTTCAAGTTGGGTGACTTTAGTGAGGTGGTGTATCCTTGCATTTCTTTTATTTTCTTCTTCTTTTTTCTTCTTTTTGTTCAAAGTTCTCAGGCAACTAACAAGCAACTGATGTTTGTTAAATGACACCATCACAGCCTTTTACACGACACGACATGTTGAATAATTTTCAAAAACATGTAAAGTGAGAAACTACTAGTCTGAGCTCAAAGTGACACCAGCACAACAACAGGTCAAAAGAACAGCTTGAACTTCAAAATTTATGAAAATTATTGAACCCCAAACAAGAGTTTCAGTTATGACAAAGACATAATGCATATTGTAAGCTCTTAATTTGTATGTCAAAGTAAATAAACACTCTAGATTTGTACAGGCATCCTGGTTTATTTATTGTTTATGAGCTATGACAGTGTCGCTGATGCTCCGTGCCTTCTTTGTTTCTGTCTTAATATCATCCTCTTGTCAGCTACAATAATTTTGATCAGGCGTTTACAATAACTGTGACAACTATAGCAGCATAATTCATTTATTTGTCCTCTGTCTCTTCGAACGTGTCAGGCCTCAGGAACCTCTCCTGGACATTCACATCCACATCCACACTGAGAAAGTGATACTTTGCCTATTCTCCCCATTTTTTTTGTGTGTGTGTGTGTGTGTTTTTTTCCTTTTCAGTGAAAAATACCTCAACTTTATTTTTAACCTTTGACTTTCTGTGCTCCTTCTGTTCAAGCATGTTATCTGCCCCCCAGTGTGAACCTTCAGCGCCGTCCCTACACGGCTCAGTTAAAATGCTCTAAGTGCAAAGGAGAGTGAGGCAGCGTGAAGTGGACCACACACTGTGTTTACTGTAAGTGCACGGCAGTTTAAATGCATATGCTGTATGTATGCTGTTCACAGATATATATATATATATATATATATATATATATATATATATATATATATATATATATATATATATATATATATATATATATATATATATATGTGTGTGTGTGTGTGTGTGTGTGTGTGGCAGCTTTCCAATGCCATTTGGTGATGTTGTAAGTGCAGGAAACAAGTGAACTCTAAAATACAGAGCTGGTCTGTCTTTCACCTTCTCTCTCCTTTTTCTGTATGATGCTCACTCCCTCTCTCTCCCTCCGCTCGCTTCGACAGATCGTTTTCATAACCACTTTTCTGAGGTCACAGTTTCTCTGCAGTAGTCACGCAACCCCTTCCCTGCTCAGTCAGCTTTACATACGCACACAAACTCCGTGCACACATTCACACACACACACACACACACACCGCCACAGCGGTAATATGCTATGCTACAGAGCGCCCTGTCTTAAAGAGACAGCATGTGTCTTTCTCCCAGCAGCCACATGTTACAGACTCCACGTTTTAAGGGTCAGCGAGTCTATTTTTGGCTCTTAACGCTCAAAGCATTCCTGCGCTGCTGGAAAACACACTTGCAACCTGTGGCAGCAGTGAGAAACACAACACCGGTCAGATTTAACCTCTGACTGTTCTCGTCTTAAACAATTTATTGCGTTTTTAGAATGCCAATTAAAGTATGATATTGGTTTCTATTTGTCTGCATTTGCTAAAAAATAATAAGTCAAAATAAAGAGTACACTGTAAATGAATTACAATGTTTCAGCTGCAAGACATTCATTTAAAATGTGAAAGTCTTCTCTTCCTGCCCTGATCAGGAGCTGTACATGCTTCTTTGTGTCCACCTCTCCAACCTCTCATAACCTCTGTACTACTCTGACAACCCAAGGAGGAATATACAGTAACTGGGGAAGACAGAGAGCAGAGGAGGAAACAGTTGGCAGCGAGAAAGTGGGTGCCAGTGATTTTGAATGGGCTCAGGCATGCAGAAACAAAGGAATTATTCACATAGTTGGCTTTGTAAATTAGTTTCAAATCCTTACAAAGCTCTGCTTTTAGACATCATACTTTATGACTGATTTGTCTGAGAGTTGATACTTCTTTAAAAATTCAATTAAACTGATGTGAAAAACATTTAAAGAAATTATTAAAAAAAAAAATATTTAGAATTACAGTTGAGCTGGTGGGCATAAACGTTCACAGCCTGATGCACTGACGCTTTTATGACACTATTTGCGATTTAATCTATGTTCTCAATTGTGCACTTAAGTTTCAAGTTTTTTGGTTGCATATATTTACAATATAGCAAAATTCGATGCCATAGTTGTAGTAGTGCAGAAGACTAAGCACATAAAGTAGTGTCTGCACACAACACAGGTATTCAGACAGCATATAGTTAGTACACCTATTATTTTGAGAAGTGCATTCTCACTGGCATTTCTGTTGTTGCACGGTGCAAAGCAAGTACCTGCATGTTAAACTCATGACGGTCATAAAATCCAGTGAGTTAAATTAAAGACTGGGCAACTTTAATTTTTCTTTAAAAAACACATGAAGAAGAATGCTTGCTCTTGTCACCTCTAGTAGGAGGATGATGACAGTTATAAACTGGAACAGCACTCATGCACACACTGCACATTTAAGAAGTGTGTGTATATAGTGAACTGTGTTAGCAAGTACTCATGAAAGTATTTCAGTTGGAGCATGGCTATAATTATCGCTCTTTTATTATTTCAAAGTTTTGGTTCACCGACTCAGCCAAAATGCATAAATTAAATATAAACTACTGAAGTGTGCATTTAATAACATACACTGGACTTTTAGGCTATTTAACCTGCTTCACAGTCTCTTTCCTAGTGCAGAAAACTCTTTTTTTGAAGCTCTGCTCAGACACACACAGGCTCTCCTTTTGAGGCACAACTGCACTGATGATGTTTTACTGCCGGCAGTATTAATATGGAGCTACAAAGTAGGCATTGTAATTAAAGTACTCTGTGTTAGAGGCCCTCTGAGTAAGCAAAATGTCACGGAACGACTCACTCGGACGCAATGCATTAATGCTCGACGGTGAGTGGGCCTGACGCTTGGAAGCACAGCAATAATCAAACACAAGATCAAACGTGCAATCAATCAGGAAGGCCTGCATCTGTGTTGCCATTTAAAAGGGGGCACTATTTTTAACTTTCCACTGCAAGATACTCCAGCTAAAGGACATGAATCTCATTAAAAGTGAATAAAAAGAGCAAATATAAAACCTGAAATCTGCGCACGTGACTCTTTGTTGGTTTCCAGCAAAATTATTAAAAAACTTAGTTACTTTACCACCAGCTAGTGTTTGCAACATATATATATATATATATAAGACTCTTACAATATAATCAGAACATATTTGTAACTTTTGTTTAAAGAAAAAAAAAATCTAAATAATGCACACTACTTGAGAGCACAGAAGACGCACGAAGACCTACCCATCTATAAGCAAAGTTTGGGTCAACGGTCCGAGCATATGTTCATCTATAAAGGAATCCTGCAGATATGCATGAAAACACATAAACCTTGTTAAATTCAAATGTTATTACCTGCACTGTAGCTGTAAAACCAAAGCTGACATTTGGACACTAACTCTACACAGAGTGGACAATAATTCTTTACAAGCTGGAATGCGATTTTCCACCTCATCAAATCTCAGTTTGTGTTTTTTGTCATGACATCACCAGCAAGGGAGCAAAGGCCGGAAAACAGCCTCAATATGGCCGGGAAACTGACAGAGAATTGGGCCAGGACAGTTTGCATGAGAATGAAAAGGACTTGAAGTAGCAGAGAGGAGAAGCTTGCCAAAAGTAAAGGCTCATGCCTGAAGGCTTTTGGCAGGTGTTTTGTCTCTGCTATCCATCCAGCTGCTGACTAAAAATATGGGAAGTGTTACAAGAAAATCTATTAGGTATACAGACAGGCAGTAATCTTAGTAAGCTTCTGCTTCAGCTGCTAATTTCTACAGACTACAGGCAAATTTGTCCACTACTGCATTGTCTCACATACTTTAAAATGCGACAAGATCATGTGCCTTGGAGGGTTAAAATATAACAGGAAATATATTTTAAGAACTTACATTTTAGTACAATTTCACACTGTCTGAGACCAGTCTGAAAGGCGTTGCTGTGACTGCAGTGTTATGAACAGGCCAAAAATTATACGGTAAAGTATCAAATGTTGAGATATTTGACTGATTATAAAGAAACATATAGCTGCCATTTTTCAACAGATAATGTTTTATTCTGGAAAATCTGGAACACTGTTAACCGTCTATTTCAGCAGCCTCGGCCCCGTCAGCGATCATCTGCCAATTAGGTCAAGCCCGAGTGTTTTCTACATGAATTGGCCCATCTGATATTTTCATAACAAAGTTGGTCCGAATGGAGAGTCGGTGTTGTGGTGACCCAATGAATTATGTAAAGCAGTGTCTTTTCTCTCTCCTTTTTGTTTCATATAAACCGGCGCTCTTTAACTCGCAAACCCCCCCCCCGACCTTTCCAAACCACTGCACTGCGTTCAACTCATTCACGGCGTTAAGCACTGGGTGACACAGTGACCCCAGGGGTCGTCTGTTTCAGAAACGGTGACAAAGGCAGTTAATGAAACATGCAGGATACGGCAAAAAGGAGCGAGTGAAGTAAAAAGGCTAACAAGAAAGGCTGCAGCTTCAGCTGCTGTGACAAACACAAAAAGAAACTGGGTGGGAAAGGGAGGCGGGACGGCGCGAGACCAGTAGGTACTCGGGCTGACGTTGTGCAGGCCTCCAGGCCAAGGTGTGGTGGCTCCACAAGAGACGAGGGATTAAAGTGGAGATTATGAAAGTCAAAGACAACAAAACAAAGTGAAAACTAGATGCAAATCATTTGTGCCATCTGCTATGAATAAGACTTTAGTCCCATTTGAATATTTTTTTAGTATCATTCACTCTTTTCTAATTTTCTGAGAAGCTTAAAATTAGTTCAAATTAATTATGCTTAACTCTTTAATAGCTCAAAAATTAACTAATAAACAGAAAATCCTTTGTTTAATTTGAAGTATTTGCTAGATAGTAAAATTAGAAACATGTCCAACTTAACACTTTCTAAATAATATTTTTGTATGATTATGTATACGTTGGATAATCTTATGTATGTATTTATTTGTTTGTTTGATTTTTTTAAATAGTTTTTATTGTATAAATCTTTTTTTATGAGGTTGGTACAGAGGTCTGAAATTCATGTATCAAATATGATACATCCTGAATTAAAGGGTTAAATGTGTTCTACTGTTAAGATTAATGATACATTTTACTTTTTCAATAACAAACCTACAAAATATAAACAGATTTACTTTATTATTATATATTGCAATGTGTTTATTTCTTACTTTGACCCTGCAAAAAGAAAAGACAACAATCACAATCTGTTTTAACTAACTAAAGGTGGAATTCCTTGTTACATAGATGTAGATTCAAACTTTTTTTATTATTATTATTATTAAGGGTTTGGATTTGTTTTCTATAAGAAGTGACTGATAACATGGAAAACAAAGGATTTCATTATGAACAGATGGAGAGGATGATCCGTGTGACGTTCCACAGGAATCCAGAAGCAATGTCAGCAAAGACGAGAGTGACCGACAGATACGAGACAATTGCTGTCTGCAGCCTCTGTGTGCGCATGAGAGCGAGCATTTCTAAAAGCATCACCACATTATCATGCCTGAGACATGTGAGCGGGCGCGACGTCTTCATCCTTAACTCGTTTAGGGACATATTGAGGTCATTTTCCCCGGGTTTACACAACATTGCGTGAGAAGGGAAGGGTATCTGGTGGATCCAATTGCCCTCTGTGAGCGCGGCACTGCCTCCATGAATGTGGCCTTTGAGTGGCGAGAGGCCAGTAGACATGCAGACAGCCTGTACTTACTGTATGTGGGAAATGGGTCTGATGCGACTTCAAACAGCCACAATGATGTTATTATGGTCCCCCACCACCCACCCTCCTCCCAAAATCTCCTCTCTGCCTGTTCTTTCTGAGAACTTGTTGCTCATGAGTCACATGGAAAGGAGTCTCCAGTGAGCTGCTGTTTACCCTCATATTACTCATAGTAGGACTTGAACAAATTCTTGGTGTCAGTTCAGTTTAAATTAGATCTACTTTGTTATCGATCCCTCTTTGAGAAATGGAAACTGAATTATAACTATTTCGCTGAGGGAAACTGCTAGGAATATTATGAGTTAAAAGAAATTCCTAACATAATGAGAATGTGGTTTCAGGAAAGGTAATTTTTTTTTTTGGGGGGGGGGGGGGGTGTAGGTGAAGATGGCTAATTTTGAGTGGCAAAAAGGAAAAAAAACATTACCAAAAGTTGAGGTGAAACTTTAACTAAAGTTTCGTCAGCTCCTCAACTCACACAAAGGAGGACTTCACACTCCTTTATCCTGAACTGGGTTGTCTTCAGCCTCCCAAATATTTTTTTAAACAATATAATGGAAAACCTACATGTGAAAAAAGCTTTTCTGAGCTTTTATCGTACAAATATTGAAGTTCTGTTTTCTGTTCATCAACAAGTGGAAGTACTTCAGCTTGGATTTTTGTTCTACTTGAATTACACATCGTCCCTGCAGGTTGTCACATTAACACCGACTCGTTGGCTGAATTTGCACTGGAACAGGCAAACAATACACTGCACATTACATCACACCATAACACTGTTTGGTGTGACGCTCTTCTTTTAAAACATAAAAATGTCATTCCATCATACGATCCTGACCAATCACTATTAGGTAAAATGATTCATCAGAATTTATGAAAAAAGAAAAAGGTTTACAATCACCATATATAGATACGTCCTTTAATCTTCCTGCACTCAAACTAATTGCTATCAAACTCTGCATGAATGTTCATTTGAAGACACGACCGCAGAAAAGCGTTAAACTGTTACGACCTGACAAATTAAGCGAGGGGTGTTCAGAAAGCAAACAGGTTGAAGCCACTTCTACTTCTTTTTTTTTACAAATGGCACTGTATGAAAGGAGGGATTAGGCTGTCAGAGCTCCGACTGGATCATGTGTGAGTGTGTGCGTACGTGCATCTGATGCATATTCAAAATATTTGCAATTTGATGATGAAAACAAATCCTGGCACATTAGCACGGAGAATTTCTCCGCTTCGCACGCAAACTTAGATCAGGGGAGGGCCTTGGTGTGCTCGTGCTTGTGCGTGTGTGTGTGTGTGTGTGTGTGTGTGTGTGTGTGTGTGTGTGTGTGTGCGTGTGTGCGTGTGTGTCTGTGTGTGTGTGCGTGTGTGTGTGTGTTGTGTGTGTTGTGTGTGTGTGTGCATGAGACTGTAAGTGCTGCTGTGTTAGAAGCCGACAGCTGTTTAAATTCAGTCTAACTGTGCTGTTGCTGCAACATGCCAATTTGAATGCGATGTCAGGGACGGGAACAGAGTTTGACAGATCTCCTCACCATCTCGTTGTCAACCTCAGTTTCTCTCCCCTCTGCTTTCATTTACGTTGTCAAAAATATTTATTTCTGTCACTCTTGAACATTAATATACCAGGCGTACAGAACTCCCTTATTTTGCTGCATAAGCCAGCAGTTCATGCACCTGATATGACGATCAGACTTGATCCCTTTGCTCTCTGCCATGTACCATCTGTCAGAGGTCGTGACACTTCGCCTGATGAATTATAAAAGTGTTGCGTTGGTCTCTAAAAGATCCACGGGCTCGCTGCCTGTAGCTCTTTTTCTAATAAGGTCACAGGTATGTATAAGCCACTACAAGAAACAGCTCTCCCATCGTCTTTAGTGACAATTAAATCACGGTAGAGCGTAGAGAGTCTATTTGGTGAGTTGCCAGAAGTGTCAATCAAACTGAAAGCCTGCAGAGACGTGTGTCATCTCAAGTGCATAAGACAAAGAATGATGATTGAGGTGTTGGCTGAAGTGCAGCCACTGACAGTAGTTGTAGTAAATGTTGTATGAACAAAGGAGAAAAAGCTGAAGAAAGTTGTTTTTAGTCTTTGTTTAAACAGGAAGATCTGAGACCTGAAAGGATTAAAAATGTCAGTGTAAGCAATACAAGCAGCTGAATGTGACTTTGAAAAGATGAAAAGATGGAAATGAGAAACAGAGGACTGTCCATCAACACCTGGCCTTAATGCGTTTCCAAACCTACATTAGTGGAGCATTAACACAGACAATCTTTACAGGTGTGGATATGTGGCTTTGAGTGATTACATAAGCTCAAATAAACAAGTCAGTCGCTGAGAGCATAAATGAGGTCCTACAGTTCCTCTTCAGAAAATAGCTGTGTGTGAAATGTATTCCCTCATAACGGAATAATTAGTGGATTTTCACAACATGTGCTTTAAATATAAGAATGACAACAACATAAAAACAACATGAGAGAACTGCAACATCACCTTTTAAAGGAAATAGCATCCTTATGTTTCACAGCATCTTTGACCTTTCTCTCTATTTCTTTCAGCCAACTGCCATTTAAGCCGTTCAGAAAGCTTCAGAGAGCTTCTAACATAAACTCCCCCAGTGGGCTTTCGTTTGCTGGGGCAGTTAGTGAAGTGTGGGTTTGGGATAGAGTACACACACACACACACACATAATAAAAAGGTTGGCCATCAACCAGACCCATCTTCGAGGGAATTTTCTATTTGACAAACTGTTGTGGTTTTTCAAGCTTTTCAGGGGAATTGACTCACCTCTACACATTTATAAATAAAGGAAATAATTGTTCTAGATTAGATTATGGTATAGTTTCACTGTGCCTTATGTGCTTTATTACACCTGCACAGTGCAGTGATCGTTCTTGAACAGTGCGATGAACTATGAAGTGAAGGTGATATATGAGGGTTAAACGATCAAACCCTTTGTGCTGCTGATTTTTACTTTTATGTAAACATAAACACATAAAAGGTGCACACACGCCAAATAGCTTGTAGTAAGCATTGAGGCTCCACCACAGCTGTGTTTACGGTAGTACTCTTATGATACGCTTCCCTTTCTGCTGGATAACAACCAACGCCTGGAGGCGGGATGACTGAGACGAGCACAAGTCACGCAACTGCACCTCTATCTCTCCCTTTCAGCCTCTCCTTCCACCCTCCAACCCACGCAGATGCGCACACCTTTATCTCGACTGTCTGTATACCTGTCTGTCTTGGTGAGACACTTGCCTCCGCAGAGCTGCTCTTCTCTAATAGTTCTTGAGCACTGTCATGTCAGAGACGATCCCGCTGCTGTTACCCGACACCCAGCTTCACTTTGTCTCTCTCTGCGTTGCCCAAGTACACGAGGGTGTGTGTCTGTGCGTGATGAAGATAAATCATTGTCTTTTCCCTCTTTACATCTTGCCGGGCCATATGCTTGTGACTCTCCCCACCCTAAAAATATTGTGTCAGGCTCACTCATTCGATCATCAATCTGGGGAGAGCAGCAGTTCACTGAGAGTTCAGACTGCTCTGGGTGTGCAAAGGGTGTAACAAAGGCCTGCCACCTAGTAAAAACTGCACAAAACCTGCAGCGTGGAGTTGCAGTAGGTTCATTCGCCTAGTATTGTGGATCTACAATGCAAATTGAGCCTGACATAAGGAATTCTCCTGAAACTAATCGAAGCTTTATGTGACGCTTCCATGGGACTATTTTTAGTGAGGCAAATTACGTACTGCTGTTTACCCGTATCAAATGCTGATGAAAGGGGACCTCATCTGGTTGACAGCAGTTACTGTATCGAGCTGTATCGGGTCAGATGCCAACTTTGGTTAACAATCTTTTCCAGCCGCACGCACACATATTGATTTACATTAGGAAACAACAACAGGGGCAGGACCTGGCCGCCGGTGCACACTGGAGCGTGCTTCGGTTTAGATAAATGGAGGTGACAGACGTTACAAAAAGTCTGAAGTGCAATACGCTGAGGCATTCAGTGTGCAGACATGTTGTATATGTGGTACATGTGGTAGTGATGCCACGTGACCGAGTCACTTCAAAAAACCAACATGATTGTTATCAGTAATCCTGCTTCTCAAAGCCATGTGCTTCAGCTATTTTGTGCTCATTCCGCCCACTCCTTGCTTTTGCTTCTTCTCAAGCACTCACTTTTAAAAGAGTACATAGTTATGCTGCTTTGAGGTCTAATTGTTGACTGGATCTCATAAGTTACAGAAGTTTCCGTGATTTTATGCCAGCAGTGTGGGATAAATGAAGCTACAGCATATCAGAATTCAATTTCAAATATCAATTAGGCATGCGATGTTCATTTCTGCCTGTTCTACTTTTATTTCCTTATTTATACTATTGATTTGCTGTTTAATAGTTCTTTTTATTTAGACCCTGCGCTTGGCATAAAGTAAATTGTAAATGGTCTTTCCCAGTCACTCAGTGGAGCCACGAACAGCGTTGCTGACAGCAGTGAGCGTTTCTTTCGGGTTCCCACGCTCATGTGGATGTGCTGTAGCCACCACACTACCAGGACTGTTCAACCTGGTGGCCAGTTGAGCCCCGATGACGACCAACACCCAGTGTTGGATCTTGGTCATCAGTCAGTTCGTTGTGATCAGTTCATACAAACTGTGGGATGGAAGGAAACAATAAAAATAAATTGTGATAAAAGTCTGATTATTGGACTCCACTGCTGGCTTGAAATTATCTATGTTTTATTTTCATAATAGTTATCTTTTTTTTTTTTTATTTAATCCAATCCTTGGTTCCTGTGCAGCCCAGGATTATTACAAAGTTGATTCACTGCTCTGAAATGTACTGATCCCACAAGAAAGCCTCACAAATCCTTTTCCCGAACTCAGAAGGCTGGTTCTGTTTTGAGGTGCCCACATGTCATAACAAATAAATATATAAATAAAAAGATTGCATTGAGGCTTAATGACTTACCAAAATGGGCTTTCAACATGTGGCTTTGGGCCGTACTAAGTCTGTAAGCCCTGCTGCATGTTTGTGTGGAGACCAACAAAGTCTTATTTGTTTGTTGTTAGGGGGGAATACATTTAAATTCCCAATGTAAAATTATTTAAACTAATTCAAAATGGATCTAGCCGGGGTTAAGCATGGTTAGACTGGTGCCTCTGTAAAAACAGTACAAGTGTTTTCTTTTTAAAGAAAGAAATGCCCAATACATTACCATTCAATAACTATAGATCAACTGCAGTTTGAACATCCATGAAACATCAAACCCGTTTGACTTCAGAGCAGCATCTGCGACTTCTAATCACTCTGACACACTGTTACAAAAGCTTTAAAGCAACAGCTGGGACATGTCAGCATGTTTATAGCGTCACTGCAACCTTAAATTGTTCCCATAATATAATTATCAAGTTAATCTCCAGGGGCTTTAGTCTGCTTGTTGCTTCGGTCCTTATCCCTCTGTGCTCCCCTTGCTCAGGCAGAGCAGCGCACTGAGCGGTAGCTGTGACAGTAATTACACAAGACAGCTTCCAACAATAGTGTTGGGCCAACAAAGGCTTCTGCTCCCTCTGCATGAGCGCTGCCGGTCTATTCACACTCATTCAAACTCAGATACACACTCTACACTCCTGTTTGCACACAAACACACCACCCACTGCTGCGAGGTCAACGCAAGCTATTACGGTTGAGCCTCTAATGGGGCCCCCCTCAGCCAGGATTCGAGTAATTCACTTATGGCCTTTGTGAACCCCCAAACATCACCCCTACCCCTAGCCCTATGGAGTCCAACTCCACTCAAGCGAGCTCAGTGTGTATGGCACAAGAGGCCAGGCAGGAACAAAGATGGTGCCATGCATCAGTTCAAGCATTTGATAATTGAGCTGTGAGGACCCCAAACGTATAAGGCACCTCCTTTTCTCATGGCTCTCAACACATACAAGGGATTAATATGGCTTGCCTGCTGCACTACTTAGTATCTATTGTGTGACTGATTACTTCATTAGAGACAAAGACACACGGGAGAGGAGTTATCCCTCATGCAACTAATAAATATATGGTTTAACATGGAGTCATTGTCTTGGTGTTCCAACATAGAGGGTAAATTATGCAGTCAAACAAAAAGGATAAAAATGGTCATGGTCATATCAAACAATTTGAATAGTGGGAAGTCAGTTGTGCTTTCCACATAGCACCAACTGGACTCCATGTATCCATCCATCTTTTTTCTGCTGCTTATCTGGGGTTAGGTTGCCAGGGCAACACTCGGGGAGATATAATCTCTCCAGGGTCTGGCCCAAGGTCTCCTCCCAGAGGGGAAAGTCTGAAGCAGCTCTCCTGGGAAAGGCCTCCTGACAAGATGCCCAAACCACCTCAACTGGCTCTCTCTGATATGGTGGACCAACCGTCAAAACAAATGTATTCGCAACATAAAGTTTGAGATTTTATTTAATAGTACCACAATGTGGAAATGCTGGCTTACTTTCTGTCAGTTCTCAGTCACTAGACTAGTATTTAAATCAAGCATGATTAAAGATAATGGTTCGTATTAAAACTGTCAAAGGTTTAAAGTTATTTGTATCAGAAAAATGTGTATTCAGTTCTAAGATTTTTTTTGTTTTTTGCACAAATGATAACATTGATTAAAAGACACTACCACAACCCAAAATTAAATAAAGGAATTAAATGACCCTGAATCCTTTTATTAGATTAGTCGCAACAGTTTCACCTAGAAATGCTGTAAGCGTGCATGCGTCCACCTTTGCATAAAGAACTCGTAGCATGGAATTACAGACATTGCATGTGGAGGAAAGAGGAAGAAGAAAAGCCTTAGCAGTGCCATTTAGCCAGATCACGCACTCTTTACAAAGCACATGGAGATGAGAGGTGATTTTTTTTTTCCTCCACAGAGGTCAGAGACATAACAGAACAGCAGAACCTCACAGACTAGAAAAAAAGGGCAAATGAAGAGGGTGAGAAAGAAAGAAGCTTCAGAAATGTTAGTTATGGTCGGGGAAAGAACATTGGCTTAATGAAAGAAAGACTGGGATGGTGTTTAAAGGAGAAAGAAAAGGGATGACACATCTTTTAGGAAGATGATGTTTGTGCATAACAGCTCATTTTCTTTTTTTTTAGGATTTTTTTTTGTTTTGTTTTTGTGGCTGTAGTTGCCTTTATTTTAAAAGTGGCTTTACAGGAAACTTGGATAGCGAGAAGGTAAAGAGCTGCAGGCTGGGATTCGAACCTGCACTGCTTGCACAAGAACGATAGCCTTTGTATACGCACTCAACCAACTGAGCTATTCGGGCCAGGTTCTGCAGCATCAGATATGATAAGGATTTGGTAAACTGTCAGGCAGTGGGGACGCTGGGGGTGATTACTTGCTACGGTCTGGTTTTTCTCCATCATCTAAACTTATAAACACATTTGTCCATTTTCAGAAAATGCCACATCAGCGTTTTTGGTCATACTTTAGTCTGCTGGATTGTATGTGTCTTGAAGGTTCATTTACACATCAAACAGATGTGAAGGGTGTGCTGCTGGACCTGAATGAACAGGCCAACACAACTACACTGCAAAAATAACCCTAATATTCCTTAATCTAGTCAAATTGCCTGAAGTTAAGGTAATATGTTTCCCTTCTAATGGGTTAAGGAAAATCTTCTTAACAAGAATTCTTAAAACTAGGAAAATAATCTAGATACTAGACAAAAATCAAGACAGATTTTCTAGAAAAAGGCCTTCTTAGAATTGAGTTTTTGCAGAGCGAGTCGGGTTTTTATTCACAGCTTGTCGAGTTTGTGCTTACAACTCAACATGTTTCGCTGATTCAAAGTGAGTCTTATCTCCTTGCCCCTCTAACACTTTAATTGGATCAAATGGTAGGCACAAATGAAAAGGTCAAAGGGTTTGACTCTCAGAAGATTTGGGCGTTCACTGTGAAAAAGGTACAGACAGTGGTAACCTTTGGGTTAACTGCACAGCCAAGCACTCAGTGTTTGGTCAAAACCTGAGAGCATATGATACTAGTGCCAAGCTGAATAGCCTCATTGAAACACACAAATCTATCCTTATTCTTGTGATATGCTTAGGAAACAAGATGAAGATTTTATAACTATACAAGCAGATCTGTGGCGTGGTCATGGAGCACAGATGTGCTTTGACGGAAACACAAGCATCAGCAAGCAAACAAGCTCAGCATTAAAACGTCCACATTGTGACACTGAGCCGGAAGGTTTGATCATATTGCACTGATAAAATATTAATAAAGACAATTCAGCATTTCAAAACAGATGATTATTCGTTTTTCTTATACATATTATCAAAAAATTGTCCCAGGTCTTTAATTTTTGGGGGGAGGGGGTTATGTTGTTGGAAAAAGTATGTTCTTTTTACTTGAAAATATGACCATTATTTTAAGATGGTGACCATATGCAAAATCAGTTACTTCTTTATTCCTTTTCTTGATTTTTATGTTTTTTGGGGGGGTTGAGTCACTACATTTTGGATGGCTGTGGTGGGTATTAAATATAAAATATTCTGCAGTTAACGGTTTGTATGAAATACGTGTATTTTCTGAAAATTGTGCTTTTAGTTTTTGTTTTTGTCATGTCTATTTATTTTGGAAAACATTTCACTGATTAAGCATAAAGATACACTACTTACTTAAAAATATATATATATATATATATATATATATATATATATATATATATATATATATATATATATATATATATATATATATATATATATATAAATATATATATTTTAAAAAAAATATATATATATATATATATATATATATATATATATATATATATATATATAGTTTGAAACAAGCATTTTGGACGGAAGGTTCTGTTCAGCAGCTTTACAGGAAACATGTTATGACTTCTTTTTTTTTTTTTCAGGAAATTATATGAAATTCCATAAATTTCACAAAGTTTCCCTGACCCATTTTCTAAGGTCTTAATGAAATGTCTGTGACATACTTTGGTTAAATAAATAAATAAATATAAATATAGCCATCATACAATACAAAAACAGCCATTTCAACCACATCTGTATTGCTGTTTTCATAGCAGCTGGTTTTTGGGGGGCAGAGTTAACCAATCAACTCAACTCCACCCCTTTAAGCAGGGGGTATGTCTGTCTGAAATTGATGTCACAGCTTTGAACTATCTTGTTTAGAGATAAAGAAAATAGGTTTAATATAAAATTATGTCAAAATAAAAATTAATTATTATAAAATTATTGGACCAAAGACACAGCATTCAAGCGTTCAATATGATCAAAGTTCCAGGACTAAGAATGTGAAGTGCTGTGGGAATTTTAAAGCAAAGGACTTTTCTTTCAAAAACAAAAATAAACTGACCACATCCTGGCCTCTCTGTAACTAAATGCTTACACTGTATTGACTATCTTGACTAAGTCTTGGCCTCTGACTGAGCCTCATGTCTGTGTTGTGGGGAAGGAAAAAGAGTGGGGTCACAGAGAGTTTAACAAACACAAAAGTCAGTCTATGATCTGACCTAGTAAAAAGTTTTCATCCCTCAGCAGAGAGGCTCCATTCAGAAACAGCTGTCACACTGCAGTACTTTCCACTTTAGGAAATCAAATGCTCTGTACTCTGATCCATTTGATATGGACCCCAAATGAAAAGAATTAACCACAAACAACAAACTGCAGAGCACTGCCTCCATGACATCCTTTTAAACTGGTTGGCAGAACAAGGATCTAAACGTATTGTTTTTTTCTTATTGCATCCTTCCTCTATCGGTAGGACTTTCAAAACTGTGTCCTGTCTGCTTGCTGACGTCACTAATCGTGTTTGCCTGGCCTGAGTCCGTGGGCTCTGTGGCCTTTCTCTTCCTCTTTTATTATAGCTCAGACAGCAAGTTAAGAGTCACACATATTGAAGCAAAACTGCACACTTCTGATAATTAGCCAGACAGATGTATAGTGAAAAGCCTTTTAAGGACATCCAGTACACCAGCCTGGGGGCCAGTAAGTTACCAGACCTGGTACTGATAAACACAACTTGCACAGAAGTCAATAACATTAATAATTTTTTTTTATGTCTTTTGGTGTGTATTTATACCCTGTGAACATCTTGAATGGCCCACGACCAATGAGGGAAGCCAAAGTTTCCAGACACACTTTCAAATAAACCTCACAGTGATGTGTTGCTTTTTTACACCACTGCCATTTATACATGTATGGTGCTACGTTTTGGTGGAAACATTAGGAGCTGCTATTATTTACTACTGAATAGATTACTGAAGTCATTAAGACTGTTTTTTGATGCTGTTCATGTCTTATATAGAGCAATGTGAAGGTCTATATTAGTGTGCAAAAATTGCTGTGGTTGCAAAAAACATATCAGTTGATCAACACTAGAAATTCCACTTTTGTACACATTTAAACTTAACGATGAGTTGGTATTTAAAAAAATAAAAATAAAAATAAAAATAAAAATAAAAATAAAAATAAAAATAAAAATAAAAATAAAAATAAAAATAAAAATAAAAATAATTTAGGTTGTATTTCTGAGTATTTAATCACACTACGGCAGCACGGTGGCTTAGTGGTTAGCACTGTTGCCTCACAGCAAGAAGGTTCCCGGTTCAATTCCCGGCCCGGTGGGTCTTTCTGTGTGGAGTTTGCATGTTCTCCCCGTGCTTGCGTGGGTTTCCTCCGGGTACTCCGGCTTCCTCCCACAGTCCAAAAACATGCAGTGTAGGTTGATTGATCAGTCTAAATTCTCCTTAGGTGTGCATGTGAGTGTGATTGGTTGTTTGTCTTCTGCGTGGCCCTGGATAGACTGGCGACCTGTCCAGGGTGTACCCCTGCCTTTCGCCTGATATGCGTCGGGATAGGCTCCGACAGACCCCCGTGACCCGGAAACGGATAAAGCGGGTATAGATAATGGATGGATAATCACACTACCTCACAAGAGAAGGTTTACAAAAAAAACCATCCAAGTTCCAGATAATTCTGACTCAGCTATATTGTTTAGGTTGAGAAAATAAAAAAATAAGACACTGCACCTCAACTTCTGCTCAGCTCAGCTATCAATATCTTTGGTCTGAAAGATACTGAACTTGTTTTCTCTATAAATTTCCTCGAGATTTATTTTCTTGTCAGTTGGCACTCTATAATTGTAGTGAAATGACAATGAACTGAAATTAAACTGAAATCGATTTTTTACCAACGTTTTACCAGGTAAACAACATTTACTAGCAATTTCAATTTTATTTTTTGTTGGGTTTTTTTGGGGGGGGGGGGGTTGCAGGGACTGTTGCAAAGTGGTGATGTTATTAAACTGGCGTGTTAAGCAACGCCATAGAAACTTGATGGTTACACAACCTCAGAGCCGATGACTATTAAACACATCCTTTGCGTGCTATTCTAATTTAGCTCCAAGTTCACCATTCAAGTTAAGTTTAACTTCCCCGTTGGCAAAGAGAAATGAATGAAAAAAGGAAAAGACAGAAATACAAATGGAACAAAATCAAACTTTTTTATCTCAGTGGTGTCAGAGACAGAGCGGCATCGGTACAGTCTGTAAGAAACGTGTACAGGTGAATGCCAGTGCCAGGGGTGTGATGTGGCATCTGTGCACAGTGACACAAAGGTCCATATAAGCTTCTGCTTCACCTCATGAATGAGTCACAGCCCCAACAGTCAAAACCACATCACCTTCATAGTAACACACCATCCCAGATGCAGCCAGACCATGCAGAGATAAAACATTCGACTGCAGCTGTCAGGGTCAGATGTTTATATGGAGAAATATGGATTTAATGCTAAAGTCAAGAAAAGGCTTCCTACTGTTGGCAGTGAATTACTGTGGTGGTCTAATGCCTTGCTCAGGGGTGAATAAATAATAAACTTTTCCACGGGATATTAACTCTACATTTATGTTTGCAAATGTTCTGCTTCATCAGCCACATGCACAAGAATGGGAAGTGTGGCTGCAGCAGGCAACTGCACCACGCTGCTGCCGTCCAACCTAAACACTACAATCACCAAGCAACGCCACGGCTCCTGACGTCCTTTGAGATATACGTTGCACCAACGGCAAAAATGAACGTATTAGCGTGAATTACATCAACTGATCTCAAGCTTGTGACAGCGGATTTTGTGAGCTTTGTTTATAACAAAAGTGGTGATGTGCATCAAAGATGAGGGTCTGTCTTTTCTTAAAAAGGTCTCCGGGGTCTCAACCTTTAAGCTCTTGTCTGATTCATATTAGCACGCTCTGTTGACGTTCGTCTATTTAAGACTGCTTGAATTTAATTTCTGCCAAATGGAACTGAGGACACAAGAGAAGTAGGGACAAAATAAAAGGGAAATTAAAGCCTCATCAAGATATCAGGACTGCATCTATGCTGCTAAAATTAAACCTCACTGTAAGTTATTTCAAAAGACAGTCCCTATATTTTAATCAATTTGCTAATGACTTATAAATCTAAAGAAAAAATCAAATTATTATATGGAAACCAAAAAAAAACATTACTCTTTCACATTATTAGATAAAAAGGATACATATAACCTGCACATATACAGAATATACTGCATTTCTCCCTGAGGAGAAATATACAGGCAACTGGAGCAGAAAGACAAACGTGGAGTGATAGTTCATCCTTATGGTAAATATTTAACAAGCTCAGCAATTACAAAGAGGGCAGAGACCTAACATGGCAGAGAAGGGAACTACAGCCTGCTGACTGTCCACATACACACATGTTCACACCTGACTGGGCTCTGATAAAAACGCTGAAAAGATAGCTACTCAAACCAAACCAAAGATTTGCTTATAATGCATGAGTGGCCTCTGTTTATGAAGCTCCACCTACGATTGTCTCAGAACAGGAAAAACTGACAGAATATCAGCAAATCTGCAAAAACACCTGCTTCATAATTGTTATCTTCCTTTGGCCCTCTAGGTCTCCCAAGCCATGCATGACACACCTTAAATGTCTTTACATCAGATCAGTGAATCTATGTTTTATTTACATAACACAAATGCTGCTGCACAAACTGTTAGGTCTCACGCCCACTTAACCGCAAATAACTGAAGTGGATATTCAGCTACTTCTTATAGTCCCCCTGGTGGATTAAACAGATAACTACACTGGGGGGGTGGGGGGCAACTCTTTCTTCCTCTGTGAAACCAGTTCATAAATGCAAATGAAACTTAAAGCTGCAGGTTTCATGTCATACTTTTTTTTCAATAATGTTGTTCCAAACCACAGAAAGGATGTGGGTGCATACTTGTTGCTCATCTTAGATTTATCTAGAAAAGCCCTGGCCTCACGCCATGTTTAAATATCAGAGGCAAAATGTTATTATGTGGGTCAAAGGAGTTGACCAAAGGGAGGGAGGGCAGAGATTCCAGATGTATACACAACCAAATCCCCCATGTTCCACTCAAATTAATCTCATTTGTGAAGCATCAAAAGACAGATAAGCCATTCACTACTGCCACTGATAACAAGGCACCCAGCAGAGGAGGAGAAAACAAACAGAGACCACGGATGGAGCCCACACTCAGAGAGCTTATATCGAGTCCACATACATGTCAGCGTTACTGTTACATTTGAGCTGAGGTCAGAGCAGCCGCCTGACCACACAAAAGCAATCCCATCCTTGGCTTTTATTGTTTTCACAGCACCCTTGTGCCAACAATGCTCAGCATCCGCCTTCGGTGAGTTGTCTCCACCAGAGCCCTAACCTCTCAAAGGCACCTTTGACAACTCTGATTACCACCTGGACTCCTAGTTTGCGTGCTGGCTAAGCTAAATGCGCATTCAGGGTTCAACTAGAGTGTACGTCTTTCTAACCTGCACAATGTTGCCAACAGGACACCAGTTGCCAGCTGCCATGCCAAGGTTACGGATGGCGGATATTAAGGGGATCATGCAGGAAGGAGGAAGAGGGGAGCCACATGTGCCGAGGAGGTGATGCCTGCAGAACTTTCAGATCCCTCCGTCAATGAGAGTTTTCTGTCCAACCCCCCGGGACTAGTGAGCCTCATGGGACACTTCCTTTTGCTTTTTATCCTCCGTATGCTTAATCACATGAATTTTCTCTTGAAAAAACACAGGGCAGATGCCCGGCTTCATTTTCAGGAGGGGAAAGAAAAAAAAAACTCTCTTGTTTTTTAGAGCTGTCACTTCCAGCTGTGCCAGTAGCCTCTGTGCTGACAGGCCAGCTGCCAGCTGGCAAAAAAAAAAATCACGTTTTTACGAGATCGATATTTGAAAGGGGTTGTGGAACGAGGAGGGGAGAAATAGATAGATGAAGGCTGGAAAAACCAGAGTTGGACTCGGTTTAGCCTACATTTCAAAGCATGTGACCAAGACACAAAGGGGTGATACTAATTGGGTGCAGACAAACAAACAAACGTTTCCTCATATCAGGACTCCATCTTCAAATATTTAATCATTCCTTTCTCAATTAAATCTATAACTGGAAGGGGATTCTTACTCGTGCGGGTTTATTTGAGATATTAAGGCAGTGATTTTTTACATTAATGGACCCATTTTTTGGTTGTTTCTTTTTCTGTGACACAGTTGCCCATTAGCACCGGCATCAGTGGATCAGTGACAGAGCAACATTTTTAAATCAACAGGTAATCCAGTAAACTGTATTATCTTTTGTTCTTGTACAACAGTTGAGCAGCGGTTACTTTGCCATTAAATCAAAGCCGTTTTTAATCACTCAGCAGCCTCCAACATGCTTATATATCCTGAACGCCACGAGAGCACCCTTTTCAAACATCCTTACCTTGGAAGAAACTCTTGACACGGAGGTAGGAGACTGCAAGGCGAAGCACGGACAGCTTGTCCAGTTTGGAGATGACGTCAGGGGGGAACGGCAGCAGGCTGGCCAGCCGGTCCAGTTCTGCATTCAGCCTGTCCCGGTGTCGCTTGGATGGGTTGGTTTTCTCATTGGACGAAGACGGCTTCCTGACCATGAGATGGACACGAGGCAGAGACGACGCAGAGAGTTAAACGAGATCAGTAGTGTGTGTGTCTGTGTGTGTCTGTGTCTGTCTGTGTTTGTGTGTGTGTGTGTGTGTGGGGGGGGGGGGGGGGGTGACTAAAGTAATTACATATATATATTGGAGCTATTCAGCAGTTGATGCAAAACCTACCTTAAAAATATTTTCATTAAATGAAACAAGACTTTTTATTAAAATGTAATTATGTTTGGATTATCTTGAAAGAGTCTTTTGTTTTGTTTTGTTTTACCCTAGACTGTCAAGTATTTGACATAGCACACCAGAAATGTCTTTATAATATAAAAAACACTCATAACAACATGGTTTCTGGAGCAAAAAAAAAAAGAAAAAAAAAAAAGCAACACAGGATTCATAGGACTGTGTACTGTGTAAGTATTTTTCCTTACCAACAATTAAAAAAAATAAAAATATGGGGGCAGGGGGGGTTGGGGGTTGTTAGATCTTGTACTAATGTGAATGATTTTCTTTATAAATAAATGATTGTCAAATTTGCTCATTTGTTGCTCTTCATCAACAAAGTGTTTTTCTGACTCTGGTTGTTTATTGCAGGCAACAGAAGCTGCAAACCGCAGCAGAGACATATGACCAGATAACCCCCACTTTGCACAACTCAGTCTTTCTTTTCAATCTATTTCCTTTTGGCTTTGCCTCCTTAAATTCATGATGATGTATCCCTCTGATTATGGTTTCCTATCACAACAATTTCCTGAAGATAAATCAATGAATAAATCAATAAGCTAAGAGTTGTGTCATGTCAGGCGTCAAGCTCTGCAAACTGAGGTGAACGTCCTGAGTAGCTGCCGACGTGAAAGGCAGCGGACAGACGGCGCAAACCATTCACAGTCTGCCGGGCATCATTGAGTCATTCTCAACGTTTTCTCACTGAGTTATAACACCCCGGCATAATCAGGTTTATTGTCCTCTGCACTCCCAGTCAGCCACTTTAATACTAAAAACAAAGAATAAACTATATCAGAATGAAAATTAGACAACTGGTGCAGGTGATACTATATACACCCAAACTAGTGGCCTGTTTAAACTGTGCTACTTTTATATTATACTATGTTTTCTCTTTTACCATGATGTGGGCCAAAGAAATGATTTTAAGTGTAAAACTCCCTGCCCCATGACGAGTGACACCTCCTGACTGCCGGTTTTGAAATCACCATTTTAGTACGATGTGCCACAACTTTACCAGCGCAACTCAGTCCACACATTCTGGTCTCGGCTGCAGCTCTGCTCATTTCCTCTGAGACGCAGAAGCCGACACGAATCGTTGGACTTTATTCTGATCTAAACAGCCAACAAATTGTCACTTTCTGCACTCGTTACAATGAACTTAAGTTTTCTTCACTCATAACAATATTAATTACAGGAAACCATAGCTACAAAAGTAAGTTCATAATATCAATACTTTTATTTCATTAACTGTAATTTCAACTCCTAAAAAAAGAATTCTAGCATTGTAAGTTGCAGGCTAGGAGCTATATTTCAATCTCTACACAGTTGTGGTTTGATGTGGCAATGAGTTCCTCTAAGATCAGCAGCAAAGGGAGCATGAATCATGAAAACTTTATAAATGCCACAGGCCTTGTTAATTTACCACTTCCCGCTTCAGGATCTTATATAACATACTAATTACTATTCATGACATCAGCTGACAAGATAGTCCTAAAACAGCACCAAAAAAGTGCATAATATGACTCCTATGGCTGACTTAAGACACATACGTTCAGGAGTTAAAAACAGAGGCACTAATAAAAGATTTAATCATATGCACAAGTCAATCCAACATTCAGCTCATTTCTGACTAACTGTATGCATATTTCTAAAAAAAGAGATTGGATGAAAGGCTTAGAATCAAAAATACTAGGCACAAGTTCTGCAAAAAGTAGCAGTAGGAGCATGACCAAAGATGCAACAACGATAAATCTTTGATATGAGTGTATTCTTTTTCTATTAAAACTCACAATCGGTACCAACATGGTATCAAAAGCCTCCCCTGATTTACTATAACGTACTTGCTTGGTAATAAAGATTGAGAAGGGGTTGTGGCTACTTTTTTATTTACCAAAACAAAATAAATGAAGATTAAAAAAAAAACAACAAAACAGAGTAAATTTACCATGTGGAACTTAACTGTTTTTGAATGGGCTTCCTCCTCTTTCTGCCCGCGTACATGCAGTCTCCAGGAGGGATCATGATCTTGTGCTCCGTGGAGGTAACAGGTGCGCTGGGGATAAGACACAGCAACTTTAACTACTTTATGAGAGCCAGGCTGGAGACACAAACCTCCGAACACGTGAAGATTCAACAACGACACATTCAAATTTCACTACAGCTCACACTTTGAGATCAATAAAGCAGGGAATGCTTGCTCCCCATAATTAAATAAAATTAATAAATTAAGACAGTGTTGCGATAATTCATAACTTTTAGATATTATGTAAATTAGCATTAAGGAGATATTTAATCCATCTGATTAAACGTGTTAATAAAAGACCAACAAATACAATAAAACAAAATATTAAAAATGAATAAATAAATCGAATAAAATAACACCCACATCAACTTGAATATCAAATTAAAAGAGTGCAGAAGGCATGCTAAATTAACGATATATTAACATATTGGGAATAAGAAATGAAAATGCATGAATAAAATAAACAGCACAAATACAAGTAGCACATTTACGCACTAACCTAGAATATCTGCGGGTTTCAGTTAACTCCAGAGTACTGATGGTTGCTAATACACATTCACTTTAAGTGTGGCAAACAGATGCGTCTCCCAGCGTGCACCGACTCCAGCAATAGATCCAAGGAAAATAAAATAAATCGGAGAGGTCGCGCATGAGCTCCGAGCTGATGTTTTCATCAGTTTTGCACTCCTCGAGGCAGATGCTGGTTGATTCTTTATACCCAATTGAGTCGCCTTCACTTCCTCGCGTTTCAGGTGGCGGATTCCTCTGAATGACATGTCGGAGCTCTTCGCACGCAACTCTCTTCCTCACAAACATAGTGAGCGCACACACACACAACACACACTCAACACACACAACACACACTCAACACACGCACACACGCAGGAGAAGCTTATGCTGCGTTCAGGTGTTGTATGTAAACAAGAAGAAGAATTTGTGTTTACATTTCACTCATTATAAATGTGGCCTTGCTTTCGGTTGTATGGAAATATAAAATATCCTAGTTGAGGTTTTGGTGCTATCAGCAAGCCTGCAAGCAACCGTAGACATGTCTAGTCAACGTTAAAAAAACTTGTGTATCTACAATTATTTGCCCTCCTTCAGTTTCGTCACATCTCTCGTTATATCTTAGACTCAAATGACAACCAGTCAGATACAGTGTTAGTGTGCAAGCTGTGTTGGTGTATTTTACACGTGTTTCCTCTGTGAGTTTAGCATAGACTGTAAAAAAATATTTTTTGTTTGTTTGTTTTTTTTTAACAGGGTTTATGTGAAATTATTTTTCCCGAAAGGACTTGAAAGCAGCAGCAGCTCGAGCGTACAGTCGACCGCAGCGGCGAGCACGGCCGCGCGAGGGGAGGAACCACAAGATCAGAGCAGCAGCGGCGCAAATCGGCTTTAGGAGGGAGGTTGGTCGTAGTTAAGGGACTCCTCTCGCCGACCACCGTGCAGCCAGCGCGACCTGTCTTGGAGAAATAGATGCTTCACAAATAAACATAGCGACCTCGAATATGATGGTACGGTGGACTCTTTGATGAGCCTTGTCATTAATTGTGGTGGATGTCGTCTGCCGGCTTCGCAGCTTTGTCAAGTCCGACACAAACGTCGAGTATACACCGGAAACCACACGGGGCGCCTTCAAAACAAAAGCACGTGGGGATTTATTTTAATTATTAGTCATTCATTTTAATTATTAGTCTTTTTAAATAGTTTCTAGTTTAATGTCTTGACGTCTGTTAAGCCTCTGGATAAGTGTCTGGCACCACGAAGGGATCGCAAATTATGTTTTGCTTATAACTATTTAATGTTTTAGCATTAGCTGGGATCATTTTATTTTGAATCGTGTAAACAGAAATGGTATGATGGTCCGTTTGACCCAACAGCACTGTTAATTCAGTTTCTGTGTTCGATATTCATCACAAGTAATTATCTTAAATGTGCCTTAGTTAAGATATATATAAACTTCAAGACAACAATATAATTGCTTAATAAACGCGCCGTAATTGTTGATATGCTGTGATAATGATGCTGGCTGTTTAATGCTGCTCTGGTTTTGGCTTTTTGTGCAAAGTTCCTTTCCCTGTGTGCATCCAATTATAAAAATGTGCTGTCTAATTTATTGCGACGAAAATATGTTGTATTCTTGCTGGTCCAATTTTTACCCCATGTACGTTTAGTCTTTAAAGGGATTATCTATGACTTATCAATTTACTTTCAGGGTTTGTATTTTACAAATACGTTTTGATTTATTATGTTTTCTCCTCAATGAAACATAAAATAAATGTAGAGGAAATACCATTAAAGCGCCAGTTACCAGAAAACGCATGCTTTGGTTTAGTTCGCGTGGTCGTTTACTTTACTGCTCCCTAGTGTTCAAACCAATGCACTACAATCAAATTAATAAAACGTGCTGATTCCGTGTTTCTTGTACATTTCTATACCATAAATTGTGAAAATCACTAAGTTTCACTATATATATTTTTTCTGTTTACTTAAAGACAGTAAAGTGCAGGTGATATGCCTAGCACGCTGTACATTGGTATTGTATTAATGTGACATGTGTTTCTGACTGAAAAAATGTTTAAAAAAACAGTAAAAACATCCTTTTGAAGTAGCCAAAATGAACATGTGGAATTAATACTAACAACTGCACACCAATGAGAAGATAAACTTGAGCCATGTGGACAAGATGAAGAGATCAATCTCTAATATATTTCTAAAAGCTATATGTAATGTTACTCTGGGTGGGGTGGTGTCGAGGGTCGGGTCGGACTAACCAAACCTACTGACTGCATGTAAACAGCCCCTACATATATAGACAGCATGACAACAACAATGTTATTCTATAATTACCACTGTTCCCCAAGTAAAACAACTGATGCATGCAGTGGATGAAACAACATGCAGAACAATGGCCTTGTGCTCGGGGTTGGTGCGACAAAGAAACCTGATACCTTTGTTATTCAAACTCATCATTTTCCTCCTCTCCTGTCTGACCGGACTTTGTGATCATTAGTACCAACAGTCAGATTGCACTACTGACAGCGCATGTGGCAGTTCATCAGGGGGGATGTTTTATTTGTTGTGACAGGTGGAGTTGAGGATCTGTAGATGTCTCGTTAAGACTGTCAGCAGCTGCCATTAAAACTACAGGGCGCTTTGGTATCGATGCAAATCCACTGGCAACATTATCCAAGCTGCCTTCCAGATTAGCCCAGGCTTAAAGCTCTTCTAACCCTGCTGGAGCTGACCTTCTCACGCAAATGTGCTTGTGTGCCTAAAGAATGTGTGTATAAGGGGAAATACACATTTAAGAATAAGGACCATGAAGGCAGAGGGGCCTCGCTGAAAGCCGACTGGACTGGACTTGACTGGACTGGACTGGACTGGACGCACAACTTAAAACACAACTGACACACAGTACAGTTAACATCAGATTTTTGCACAAGTTGTAACATGATTTAAAGGTGAATTAAACTAAACAAATGAAGCAAAACATGTCACATGAGCACAGAATTTTGAATATCAAATAAAAAGAAAATAGTGCAGAAAAAGTAGAGCAATGTCATAAAGACTAGCTGTAAAGCAACCACCAAAACAGCCCTAACGTCCCGGTTTTAACAGTTCGTAATGCTATAAAGAAGTTTTACAGTCATAAAACTGTTAAGATGCTTCCAGGATTTTAAGATAAGAACAAGCAAATATATGAAAAACACGTGGAAGACAAAACATCAGCAACGTGACATCTAGATTGCTGCAGACTGAACGTGGAGAAATCTGTAGAGGTGGTTTCAGCCCAAGTGATCTTCAGCCCAATCTTCAGAGGAGCAAATGTGGGGAAATAAAGTATCAAACTGCACAACCAAGTTCGCTCAAACCTTCAAAGTCTTTAGGTAGTCCGGGAGGCTCAGGGGCAGCTGTTTGGGAATACAAAGCAGTTGTTCTTTTATTTGTGTTCAATTAAGCCAATACACCAAAGACAAACCTACGAACAGTAAAACACAGCAGTGGTACTGTCATGGTGGGGGGATACGGCTATAAAAACAAAATGTTGACATCTAAATTTCTAACATATTTGAGTGAAAACCTCCCCATATTACTAATCTGTGGCAGAAGGAAAAAGACTATCATGGTGACAAATGATGAAAGTGATTACAGACACATGATGTTTGAGTCCTGAAGTTCCTTGAGGTTCCTATGTGATATTCCTGACTATTACATTTTTGTCAGTTCCTGAAATAGGTAACAGTATTGTTGACTTTTCTCCACTTGTGGACAATCTGACAGTAGATGGTTGTATTCCACACTCCAGACATGGTTTTATAACCTTTCTCCAGCCTGATGAGCACCAAATGTTTTCTGAAAGCACCAGGAATCTCCTTCATTAGTGCATTTCAATGCACATGTGCTGTGAAGGTCAGGCTTTGAGAGATCAAACCTGATTGACATCCCAATGAGACAAACCATCCAACCAAAGACTTTGCCTTCATAGAGCATGATGAAAGTTAAAAAAATAAAAGAAGACAGGTTGTGTTGCAAAGCAGGATTTAGTGTTTGTGGTGTCACTGCACAAATCGTAGTATGCAGGAAGCTGTGAATGCAAAAGACCAAGAAAATATCTCATGAGGTCAGACTGAGTATTTTATAATCTGCACAGAATAAAGTGTAAACTTACAGTACGTGGATGAATACATATAAAAATAGTTTAGAGGCTTTAGTCATTTATTTTAATTTAGATTACCTGTAGAGATGCTGAAATAATTATATCCAGTACTGTAAAATCTGTCTCTCTTACATCCCAATAGAATACATTTCCTCATTAATATTATTGCAAACATCTGGATGGCATAGTTAAAAAAAAGGAAGACGTAAATCTGTGCGTGGTTGTGAGGTCGGTCACACTAAACGTGGACCTTTGTTCAGAACAAAAATGTCTGGTTTTATTATTGAGACGCTGACTGATGTGGGTTTTTCTATGGCTGATGCCAGTTATTGAAATATGGCCAATAATTAGTTAAAAAAAATGGGGCTGAAAAATAAATGAGGATGATCATTTACACTTTTATGAAACAATAATACAGGAGCCAGAGGCGCTGCGCTGCACACTGACCATAACATGTGAAGAACCATATATAAACAGATGCAGTTCACTGGGGGCGAAGATTGTACGTCATTTGATTTCACTGAATATCAAATCCAGGAATACATTTAAATGTAGTACAAAAGCCATAATCATTGTAAACCATCTTGTCACTTTATGTGAAGCTACTCTCGTGTGAGGTTAATCTTGTCATTTGCGTTCGTGAGGTCGATTACGTGTCAAGCAAAAGGTCGATTTAAAATTAAAAAGAAAATCACACGAACAAATCTTTAATGAACCCTTTAGACAGACTCACTTGGGGTTTCTTTTTTTTTTTTTTTTTTGTCATTCAATTTATAAAAACATTGCGTCAACTGGTTTGATACTGAAAGAACTGCATTTTGGAAATCTGTGGATGTTTTGTTTTTGTCTTTTAAATATTGGCATTTCGGGTTATTTTATTGTCAGGTAATGGGTCAGATGGAGTTTGTTTCTTCTTTGCGTGGCTGCATCCATCTGTATTATGGTCTGCTGTGTCACGTGAGAACGTTGGGACTGTTTTTAAGGGTGCTTGGACATAATGAACTCAAACACTTCAAAGTCATTAGTACATCCAGGGGCCGACGGACACACGGGAGGGATTCATGCTTTAACATTATGACAATGAAATAAGCTTTTTAAAAAAGAGATAATCTTGTACGTATCAACTTAGGGATCATGCGTCATACCTGTACTTCCCTTCACTCTAATCTCAAATATCCACCCACACACACACACACACACACACACACACACACACAAGCTTATTAAACAAGTACACACTCAATGTAGAACAGCAATAAAAGAAATTATTTAAATTTGAGTAACAATCATACATTTTATCTTTTTTTTTGAGGGGTCATTCAGTTTTTTGACAGAAGCAGTGAGTTTTATTATTATTGGTATTAAAAGCAAAGTCACGTTGTTTAACAGAGCTCATTGTACTGCAGAAGAAAAAAAAAACACTTCTGAAATGTATAAATAGGTCATAATAGCACCATGAAGTTAGGAGGGCATGCTGCAAAGAAACTTTGATCCGATGACCCCCAACGTCAACAACCTGAGAGGCTGATGACATCACACAGAAAACTCTCCTGAATCATCTTGGCGGAGATGGTTGGGATCTCATCAGTAAAACAGGTACAGAAAAGTCCATCTGTCAGTTCATTCTTCAAATGTTAAGAAAAGAAGAGGGTTTCTATTTTGCAATTTACATTAAAAAATACTTTTCAACCCGAGTCACAGTCGACATAATGTGAACAACATGTAGTCATGTGTCTGTTGTTCCTAACCACAGAAAGACTACTGTACTGACAACTACAAACGATATTATTTAATGTTATTCAGTACAATCAAAAACACATGTGAGTGAAAACAATTATGAGGACATTGAATGAGTCCATCTGCTGCTCACATGCCACAGCCATGCTAATATATTCCAAATGTACCTTTTCTCCTCCAGATTCCTACGACTCACACGTGACTGTACATCTGAGCATTCAGCCGGAGGAAAACAAAGCTGGAGTGACTGATACCCTTCATAAAACTCTGCAGGAAGCCCGTCGCCTGCCTGGCGGGACGGCCTGCATCCAGGTCAACAAATGTGATTTCGAAAAAACTCCATGATGTTGTAATTTGGTCGCGTTTGGAAACAGTCTGGAGTTGCTCATCCTTTGACATTGTAAGAGTAGATTCATAACAGAAACTCTTTGATATTTGTCTCCATATATCCTGGATTTTTATGGAAGTTATATCACAGAGGGCAGCGTAAGGTTGTATGTTTCAGTCAAGATGGGAAAAAAATAAAATATGACCCAAATAAAAGTTTAAATTCTTAATCTCTGAAGCCATGCAAGTTACATTACAGTACATTATCTTCAGGTTTCCATAGCACATAATGAGATTTAGCTACTGTTGAAGTTAGGTTTCTTTTTCAGTTGGAAGTTTAATTAACATGAAAGAACAAGAAATTTAGCAGGAAATATAGCCGGTGCTGGCTACAGTGAAAGCAAACGTTTGCCTTCACACAGGGATTCTGCAATGTAACGGAGAGGAAGCCCGGATCCGACTAATTTAATATGGAAAAATACCAGGGATCACAACATCTGCAAGCAACCAGCGTTGAAAGAAGTTGAACAAAGTCCAGCTGCTGACCAACACTGCACTGCAGATCACTTTCTAGTAAATCCTGGACAGGCAAGAAAAAAAAAAAAGGAGTTGGCAATGAAAGCTTAAAGTTATTGAGCATTCAGTCATGTCTTTGAGTTCTTGTTTTTTTTTTTTTTTAATAGAGAAAGCTATACCTCAGTTCCCGCAGGTAGGAATGTAGAGACATAACTCTTACATTTGGAGGTGGGGCTTCCAGTCTGAATATTTCTAACTGGTTGCACGTTCCCAGCTTCTTATTTTTTTCTCGGTCATCTCATGTCTAATATCCACAGTAGCCTCTAAATATACACTGCACAAATAGTTGTTAGTATATGTAAACACATTAAAATTAAGCCATTCATGGCTCCTTTATTTGCATGGGGGAGGACCAACACATTCCAATGGCCTTCATTGTCCTAATCCACCCTGCACCTAATCTGTTTTGTCCGTATCTCTCTGGAATTTCTATCCCAGTCCAAAAATATACATAATTGGCATTCAAAATACCTTTTACCCCCGCCTCTCACCTGATGGCCGTTGTGACTTGCTCCAGCTCCCCATGACCCAGAACAGGATAAAGACGGTAGAGAAAATAGACGAACGACAGGACCAAAGATTTCCTACTTGTGCGAGATGCTCAGTAAGGGATGAAATGGTTTTTACTGTGCGAGCAGATGAAGCTTTATCAACAAATTTGTCAAATTTATTAAGGTTGAATCAAGAATTGATGTTCCTGTTCTAAAAAGAGTTACCTCAGTCCTAAAGGTCAATGCTGGATGACCACAGAACAGATTATCAGCATCACTGCCATCCTCTTTTATGGTTTTGTAATGTTTCTGACTGATAAGCACCTTTTCCTTCCTTAGAAATCATTCAGCGTCACCTGGGTCTTGATTATCAGTACAAATCCATCGTCTTATCCCCATAGAGATGCTCTCCTAAATTTGCGTCTGTGAAACAGTGTTTTTGTTTTGTCCTTGCATCTTGGTACTTAAAGGAAAACCTTGTCCCAGCCTGATCTTGAACACTCTCTTCCAAATATAATCATCAGTCTTTAGGCGAAAAGATGGACAGAGTTTCTATTTAATAATCCCGGCTGAACTGCTTCAAACCTCAAATCGGGTTTTAAACCTGAGGACCACGAAACATTCAGTTCACTTTATTTGGTAGCATTCAATTTTGGTACACACATTTTATAATGCGTTGTTAGTAATATTTAGTGATTTTGTTCCCATTTATGTCCACTGGACTCGCTCCGTGACTAAACAGGATACAACATCAGTTTCACCCCATGAGTAAGTGATCGGCCCTGAACATTTAATGTCTAGATTACTGTAAAGACCTGACATCTCCATCCATCCTCATTCAACTGCTAAATAGTGGAGCCACACAGGAAAAAAAAATAAAACAGGGAAACTATTTCCCCTTTAAGACAGGTTTATTATTTTTCTGTACAAAAACAACAACCTCTGGCATGTTTTTGCAAAGGTCTTTTCTTTTAAGATGTTAAATAGAAAGAAAACATTATTATTATAATACTTAACAATGGTTATGTTATCATGATGGAATGGCTTTTACTTGAATCATCTGCATACATAGTGGTTTATTTTATTAAAATAAAGACACCACTAAAAGCAACTTAAGAGATGAAACGGCTAACAACCCTCTGGTTAACGTCTCATCCTTTTTCTGCAGTTAGATCCCACATCAGTGCACCGTATAAGTCAGAGCATCCCCCTGTAAGTCTCAATCACAGTCTTGTTTACTACTCTTTTACATGAAATCCGTAGAGTTGTTTTGTCTTGACCTGCCCCTTTTACAACACATTAGTTGTACCTCTCACATTTATTGAGATAAATCAACAGTCAGAGTTAAAACTCTGTCCTCTGTCGTTCATGTCCTTCAATACTCCCAGTTCTCTAAGCTTTTTGCTTTGTTCATATTCTGCGTGAGCAGTAGATGTGTTGATGTGTTGACTGCACTTCGATGGTGAAAATATTATCTGTAAGACAGCATGTGCTTTGTAAAAAAAAACAAAAAAAAAAAACATCAGGGCATTAAACTTTGGCGACTCCGTGTTAGACTCAATGAGAACCAATAAAAGGTGACGTGGTCCAGGTCTGTCCTCTTTGGTCCAGGAACATCTTATTTGGTCCAGGAGACTAGAGAGTCTGCTTGCTCATTTTGCTGCAGCGTCCACCGGTTCTAATAACTCCACTTTTGGGACACTTGGATAAAGAACGCTCCATGATAACTTTACTTTGGCAGCAAGTCACCAACCTTTATACTGTCACTTTAGGCACCTCTGGTGTCCCTCCTGGTGGGCATCAGGGCTGAAGGTTACCTCTTGCTGGAGGAACGAACTTGGTGTCTCATCCAAGTTGTTGGAGCTGATAAAGAAAGGTAGACAAAAAGACAAACAGATTCAAATCTTGTGTTTGACCATACTTCCAACAATTTCTCCATCAGCACAGTTGTAGTATTTTTTACTCACAGCGTGGCGTTCCTGGGGGCCTTGGGTTACTGGCGCTGCTGCCAAAGGAGGACTGGAAGTTGTGGATGGTCTCTTGAAGGATCTGCCTCTCTCGCCCCTGGTGACACCCAGCGACTACCGTCAAACGTCATGCATTGTAATACCTTCCTAAACCGTTTCCCTCTGCTTTCCTTTTTAGCGTTTACATCTGTATTTAAAGTACTTCAACTATTTTTCTGAGGTGGTTTATTCACACATAAAGTTGGGCTCTACTTTGGAAAACCTGAGGCGGAGAGACGATAAATGAATCACTGTAGGCACCGAAACACGCTGCGTTCAACTTAATGCACCTTTCCAGCATTGAGCTCCGATATGGCAGCTAAGATTTGTTGCCTGGGGCCATCTGTTTTAATGCCCAGCTCCTTCAGGTCTCCATCTGTTAGAGTCAGAAACGCTTCCATGTCGACCTAAAAGAAAAAGCAGTGAAAAATGCTGTAAAACATGTCTACACAACAAATGGAAAATCTGATTTTATAGATGAAGGAGATGTGCTCTTTTCCATATGAAGAAAATGATTAAATACCTCTTGCTCCTCAAATATAGGCTGATATTTCTCAAGGGACAGTTTCTTCAAAATACTAGATAGTTCATCTGAAATAAACCAAAAATAAATCCGTATATTTTAAAGAAAAATGCATGCAAGTCATCCTTAAAATGGGCAGCTTGATTTGGTTTTATTTCATTTATTTAAATTTAATATAAACCATCACCTTCATCGGTGATGGTTCCACTGCTGGAGCCGCCGCTGCTCTTGGAGCGTGGGTGAGAAGAGGCTGAGGACAGAGAGTCCCCTGGCCCGGCAGGAGTCTTCGGTGTTGGTGATGGAGAAGGGGTTAGAGTGGGTGATGTGCTCTTGGAGGTGGAGGAATTTCCTGACTGAGGTCTCATTTTCAGCTCCATCTTCTACAAATCAAGACAAAGGAGGATGGACAGTTGAGTCAGTTAACTCGCATGTTTTTACAGACTTCTTGTGCTTTTAGAGTAATGGAAACAAAGCACAGACCCTCCTAGAATGGATGTCAGAGGCGACCAGGCTGGGGTGGGTGGGGATGTCGGGAAGGCTGATATCAGGCGGTGGCAGACCAGGCGCTGAATTTGGGAGCAGGGGTTGGTTCTGCGTCTGGCTGTGCTGTTTCTCTTGAGTTTGGCCCTTCACCTCCAACAAGCCTGCTGCTCTTTTTCGCTGGGCTGCGATCTGGGAAAGAACACTGTCTGCACTGCCCCCTGGTGTACAGAAGAGATACCAGTATGTTGTGTTATACAGCTGCTGTAAACTGCACATATCACACAGATAATGTAATACGCTTATTACAGTTTTTATTGAAATGTGCATTTGTTTTTAATTGTATGTACCTGAGCGATTGTGAGAGTCGCGGTTGAGTCCTGCCACTCCGTTTGAGCCTCCAGAGGAGTGGGGGGAGTGGTAGTGACCAGAGTTTGAGGGCGAGGAGGAAGAGGGCCCTTTGGGGATGCTGGGAAACTTAATGGATCTGTTAACCACACGGCTGATGGATGTCTGTTGTATGAACGAGAGCAGATACAAGAATAACTACATACAATTACATGGACTGGGTTTCGCCTGTACCAACCGAAATCCACAGGAACTCACGATATCAGAGTTCCCACTGCTATTGAGTTTCCTTTGCGGTGGCATCGGCAGGCGGGGCGCTTCGCTTTTTCCCTCTCTGAGCAGGCGTGAACGGTCCGAGTTCCACGCCTCAAAGTTAGACGGAGGCAAGAAAGGAGGAATCACTGCTTTCAGCTTGTCGTTTGGCAGTCGGGTTAGAGGCGCACCAATTCGTAGCTTGCAGGGAAAACAAAACGCTATGTGAGTATTAAGATCAATCATGAGTTCTAAGCGTCTTCTTCTTTCTTTCTGCTTGGATTTGTAAATGAAAGACTGTTAAAAAACCTAGAAACTCATGCCTCACTCCTAGAGGGACTGGAAGTGCCGTGGTCCGGGTTTGCTGCAATTTTGCTCAGTTTTTAAGTCTCACTTCCAGGAGCCAATTCAAAAGTAGTGTTTGTGTGTGTGCTACCTCCTTGGCTGAATTTATGCGATTATAAGTTTACCCCAAAGTTTCACGATCACGTGAGAATCGCAAGACATATTTCTCGCAATCTCTTCTTCTTTCTGGTGTCTTACAAATAATCAGAGATGAATGGTGTCACATAAAATGAGCGTTTCCGCCTCTAAACTGAACCTTTCCTCCTTCAAGATTCCTCTAAAATCCTCTGAACTGTTTACCAACAGCCTCCATGTGTTATTATATTGTTAAAGCTCAGGTTACAGCCTGCTCCTGTTTTATTCTGAAAATCAATTCTTTTTGCTATTCTCATGTCTGACTTGCTGCCGGCTCGATGTGTTGTTTGTAATTTGACATGAAATAGCTGTGGTCCAGTGCCACAATAGACCGGATCGGTTTTAGTTGAGCAGAACAGAAAATCGCTTCTGCAACCCCGAAATAGACCAGTTTATTGCAAACCAAGCTTGATCATTTTCTAAGGCTGTTTGGGATCATTTCTGATATTTAGAAGCTTGAAAAATTGTTCAACAAATTATTTATTTAGAACCAAATAGTCTTACCATTGTGGTTATTAGAGGGTCCTCCTTTTCTGAGGATGCTCTGCAATGACCTGCTAAAACCGAAAACATTATATTTATTCAATGGCTTTTTTGTTGTAGCTGTAGTAAACTAAAAAGTTCAAGCACTATTGATTTCCTTTTGTTATGACAAAAAAAAACTCACCTGCATCTTTGGTTTGGACCGCCCAGACAGAGCTGCCGTCATTCCCTCCCAGGGTGGAAGTTGGCGTCGCTCCGTTAGATACAGCGGCAGCTTTCGTATTTGCCTTCATCGTAGCATCCAGCGAGGCCTCAGCATCATCGGGAAATGGAGCCAGGCGATTGGTTAAAAGACCGTTCCTCAGCGTGTGGGTCAGTTTCAGCCGCCGGAAGCGATTTGACATCCTGCTCCACCAGGACTGCAACAGGGTTTACCAGAAGAAGTTAAATTCTCAGTGTAGTCATAGATAAAATGTAAGGCTGTTAATAATATTTACAAATAAATGACAGATTATCAAATCAATAGGGCAAATTACACCTACATCATGTGCAGTTGCAATGCAACAGTAAGAGGACCTTACTGTGTCCTTACCTTAAGGCCTCCCTTGTCGTCTGGTGGCACAGGGACATTGTTGAGAGACTGTCTGCTTTTGGAGCGAGTAATTAAAGTTCTGCCACGACGTTTTGTCTTGTCCTTGTCTACTTGCATACAAACTGCCGCTAAGAGACGTACAAGCTCAGTGTCTAACAAAAAAAAACAACAAAAAATAAAATAAATTCATAAGCATTAGGAGCCACTTAAGTGAACTTCACTTTCCCCTTTAATCTGTCAACTTCTTCATGTTTGCACACACGTCTCACAACTCACTCAAATCACTGAAACATGTATAAAAAAGATCATTTCAAATACATTTCTGTTTTTAGACTGTGTGTAAAAACAGATAAATGCAAAAACGTAAATGAAAATAACTACTGTGACATTTCAACAGGGATAAAAGTAATGGATGTTGTCGTTTGTATTTAGAAAATCATTTCTCAAAACTATGAATACTTAATCCTTTTCATTGGTATTTAATTATTAACAATTTTCACAATAAAGAGGACAAAGTATTACAAATAGTAAATACTTTTTTTCAAAGCACAATTTATTAGAATAAATATAGCAAGTAATTATTTTATCAGTCTTTCAGTCTCACTGGATTTCTAAAGCGAGTAATGATGAAAGGGACTACCGGGGTCGTTGAGCAGCATCACCAAATCAAAGGCTGTGTATCCATTCTTAGCTCGAAGGTTCACATCAGCGCCTTGACTCAGCAGGTACTTGACAATGTCTTTGTTGCTGGATGAGTGCAGCGGAGAGAAAGAAAAGGTGGAAAAGGTGTGTTAATTACAGCATGCATGCTCTATCTTCAACATTACACTGTCAAAAGTCTTAAAAACCCAACAGGTTTTCCGTTTTTGTCCCTTTTCAGGGAAAAATTGTCAAATCATCATAATTACCAACAAACCCTGCAGTGATAAAAAGAAACAGGCATCCTCCGCTTACCCGTGATACGTGGCTTGCATTAAAGCAGTCCAGCCGTGAACGCCGTCTTGCTTGTCAATATCAGCGTTCTTTTCCACCATCAGCTGCACCACCTCTAACTGGCCGCTCACCGCTGCCATCATGAGAGGTGACGCTCCCTCCTGATTGGATGAATTCACCTGAGTAGGATCCTCCTCCAGGATCTCTTTGACCAGCTGTGAATTCCCTGAGTCATGATAAAACACAAGGATGCTTAAGTACGCACAAGCACATTAAAAAAAAAAAACATTTAGAACATTCGTGTTTGCGTAAGAATGAGCGTGCAAAACAACTACAAAAGTGCAAAATAATGTCTTTGCTATTCTATTTACTTACCAAGTTTGAGAGCATTGAAGACATCTGGTCTCCTCCTCTCATCATCTGCGAAGAAACAAGCCAGACTGAGAACAACCAAGACTCCTGATGAACCCTGAAACTACAGCCCAGCTTGGCCTGAGTCCACATAGATCAACAGTCAGTCACTGTGGGGGGTCGTGTACATAAACACTGACTGCTGCAGAGTTCGCCACACACACAAATGGAAATGTGCAGGAAAGCAGAGAAGAAAAATGAGTAAAGGTAGAGAACGAAAAAAAAAACTGTGCTTCAACTGGAACAAAAAAAATAATCTCCGCTTAATAACAAATTTCCTTTTGTTAATTTTGCACGCAAATCATAATCTGTGTCAGTCGTCAAACAAATCAGACAAAATATGGTTTATCTCAGTAAACATATGGCTTAAATATCAAATGATAAAGCCACAACTGAGCTCCAGGCAGTGATTTTTTTCTACGATCAGCAATCAATCTTCAAAGGAACATTGTGTGTCATTGTGAGTGTCTGCCTGTAAACTGAGCTAAAAACCTAAAGTACTGATGAGAAAATTTGTTCAACATCAAAGAGTTTGAAAAGCCTCCTCTGTCAAAACTGCAAAACTCAAACAAAAAGAGAGAAGATGGAACGATGTCAGTTCAAACAAACTGCTGAAACATTTTGACTAAATGAAACTCAAAAACTGTCAAACAATTCCAGCAACTTTCAGAGATCAAAATAAAATTCATTATTAACTTGGCAAGTAGGAGCATTGTTTCTACAGAAGCAGTAAACAAGTAACACCTGAGCATCTCTGAGATCTGTAAAAAAAAAACAACAACAACAAACTAATGGCTTTTACCATGAAGGAATTAAAGCCGTTTTAAACCAGGTACGTCAATTTTCAGAGACTCAAACATTTGTGGACAGCTGACTGGAAAGACATTATCTGGACAAATAAAGCAGATAAAAAGTTCTGTCAGCTGTTTGACAGGAGCGACCCATCAAAAAGAGCTTAATGCCAGTGAAAGAGGACATCAAGACTAAAAAAAACAACAGAAATCTGTAAAAGAGAGAGGCGTGACCAATGAACCAATTGGCACGCTCTTAAAAATGAAAAAAGCACTGTTGAGCTCAAAAACAACAGCAGGAATTGAAGACAACTAAAGTAGATCATTCCAGAAAATGTAGGAAAGGAAAACAACATACTCGGGAGAAGGTACACGTGTCATTGTAAAAACACACAATTGAAAACACCCCTGTTAAAGTAAACAGGAGGCTTTACAACAAGCTGCAAACCCGCTGGAAACACTCGTGAACAGGAAAACCAGATTAGACTTTGCTAGAAAAACAGCTAAGAAAAAACCTCCCATGTTGAGGAATCACAGTCTTCAATTCTCTCTCTCTAATCTTAAAATGGCTGTAATTGTAAATGCTTTTTTTTTTTTTTTTTTAAATCTGCGATGCAATTTTATCACATCTAGACTGTTTTATTTAAAAGCCACTGTAGTGGTGCAGAATGCCATAATCATAAAAGCTCTGTAATCTAAACTGTTTCAGTTTTTTAAGATGCTTTCCACTCTTTCATTGCTGCCTGATCCTCCTCGTCCTCATGTGCTGTACATTTTAAACGTACAGTACATAATGAGACTGATCTGCCCTGCAGGCAGGCCAGTCAAGCGCACACACTCCGCATCTATGAGGCCACGCTGTTTTACGATGAGCAGAATGAGGTCTGGCGTCGTCCTATTAAAATAACCACGGACCTCTCATGTATTGCGCAGCATCAATGCTGCTTCCAAACAAGTCAATGCATGCAGGTCACCTGTCAGGGGCGCTGATGCACGCTCATATGATCACAGACATTTGGTAACCAACTGTGTGCAGAGAGACTTTGCTAAGCAACCGTTGGTGCCACCTCCTGGATTGGGAGGCCCTATGGATTGTTTTCAGACCCAACATCTTGCTTGATGTCGGTCTGATCTATCAGGCTAACTAGAAAGTTAAAAAAAACAACACATTTTTTTCCACATAGGTACTTGTGTCTTTTAAGTAAAGATCCAAAAGATTTCAGAAAGTAAAGTTTAGACTTTGCTCTAGTTAAAACATTTAATTTTGGGGGGGAACTTGAAGGCCGTTACCATGGTAGAGGTATGTAGTAATTCATTTTTTCATGGATACATTTCTAACTTTTTGATTTATAGTTTAATCTATTTGAATCTGAAATGGAGAGGAACCCGAACCTGTCTGAGGTCGAACTGTAGTAATGGAGTCCAGATAGGCCTTGATGTCCCTCTGTTTTAACTGCATGGAGAGCTCAAACGCCGTCTTGGACAGAACATTGACTCGGTCTGGATCAGCTCCACGCTCCACCAGCTGCTGAGCCACAGCCACCTTCATAACACATGACACACCTTGATTCAGCAGATGCTCCAGATATTTAATACTTCAATCTCCATGTATTGGTTCTACCTTTCCACTGAGGGTTGCTGCCATCAGCGCTCCCCAGCCAGTGATCTTCTGGGAAAAGTTGACATCAGAGCCCCACTCCAGCAACAAGCGCACTGTGGCCTCATGGCCATGCTGTGATGCCACCATCAGGGCTGTGATGTCCATGAAAGCTCTACCACTCCCCCCTCCGGGACAGCCTTCACCAGATCCACAGCTAATTGTGCTGTGATAAAAGAGGCAGGTTACATTCTCAAACAGAAATGATGAACAGTGAGAGAGAGTTGTTTCAAAGGGTGAAAATCAAACCTGCAGCTGTTGTTATTGTTGCCATTGGGGGATGCTTCTGCAGCTTCAGCCAGATGATCGTAGTCATCGACGTAGGCCCCGCTCTCAAGAAGCAGCTTGACAACGTGCACATGCCCCCCGCGAGCTGCCATCGTCAGGACACTTGCACCCAGCCTGTTCCGTGCATTTATTTCTGCCCCGTTCTCCAAGAGAAGATGGCCAGCAGTCAGATGACCAAACCTATACAAAGGATAATACTTTAAGGAGACATATAATATTTTTTTTTTTTCAAAAGGTTGATGTAGTTTCATTAGGTCTTTTTGAAAAGTCTGGACATGTTTTGGCCAAAATAGCACAAAGATACAGAACAAAAGCGCCACTTTCAACCATGTCTTTACTGCTCTGTTCATAGCAGCTGGTTTTAAGGGGAGGAGTCAGACAGTCAACTTCACTCCACCGCTGTCCTTTGTGGGATGTGCTTCTTGTAAAACTGCTGCTAAACCTTTATGTCCTATTAAAGCTTTTAATAGGACATTTCATCTAGTATCTACTTGGCTCGGCTCTGCTCGACACAACAAACAACCAATCAATAAGCTGCGTCCTCTGAAACTGTCCTGCCCCTTGTAGGGTTTCGTGGGCCAGCACTGGTTTTTGTAGATGCAATTTGATTTTCAACCACTGGCCTTGAAGCACCAAAGGTTGACAATAACCCAACTTCTGATTCAACCACAATTCAGATCTGCATCGCCTGATGTCATTACATACAAAGTGACTGGATAGTGATGCTCAATTCGCTTTTATTGCATATGTATAAGCATGTGATAAATGCAGCATGACAGAAAGTAGAAATTAGATTTTTTTTTTAATTTATTCTCTGGTTTTGATCTGTGATGTCACTTGTCTACAAATCTGAACAGCTCATTAACTGATTTAACGCCATAAATTAACGAGGTTGCTTATATTATAATATTTTAATGGGAAGCATCTTGAAAACGCCAAGTGAAATGGTCTAAACGCTTTTTACACGTGTTTCACTCCAACTCCTAGTTATATTAGATGAAGTCGTCGTTGAGGACATGAAGGATGAACTGCGGAGAAGCAGCCCCACCTCGCAGCCTGCATCAGCGGCGTCCATCCGTAGTTGTTGCGGCTGTCTACTGAGGCACCCTTTCGCAACAAGAACCGGACCAGGTTCTCGTGGCCGCTGGCCGAGGCGAACTGTAGGGCGGTGTTGCCCTCCTCGTCCGTGGAGTCCACCGGTACCAGAGACAACATGTCCGCAGCAGCGCACTCCGACCCCGCTTCCGACCGCAGCCGGCTCTGCCGTCCGGACTCTCTGGGGGCTCCGGGCTCCAGGATGCCCCGGGCCGTCTCATAGTCCCCATCATCGCAGGCACGGAAAAGTAGCAGAGAATTGGCGGGGACCCCGAAATTCATCTCTTCATTTGCTGCGGTCCTCCGTCTCCATTTCGCTACCCGTTTCTTTCACCGACGTAACGGAGCAAAACTTTTTCCTCTGTCACTTGGCCCGTGTTCGGAAATCATGACGCACGGTGAAATAAAGTTCATTCTCCGCGTCCGGTGCTAACCGTCCGTACTCCTAAACGTGACACAGAAGCAGAGACGTCGTGTCCAGTTTCGACATTTACTCCAACATTTCCAACAAACAACCTTCTGGCGTTACAGTCCGGACCTGGTCAGGGTTGCCAGATCTCGCGAGAAAAACAAGTGCCCGAGACTCTTTAAAACAAGTAAAAATCTGATGAAACGGAGCTGAGCAGCAATCACGCAGAATTTCTCCAATAATAAACCGATCACATATACTGATTTAACCTTAATGACTCTTAATGTAATGTATTATGTACATATTTATAGAGCAATCTCATATCTGTTATGTCAATATACACGCCCATTCAAACGTTGCAATATCTTTCTTTATATAAACCACAAACTGTTTGAAATATCTTTTATTATAAACTAACAGTAGATGCTGTAACTGCAACTTTACATACATTTTAGGAAGTAAACATTAAGAACACACTTGTTCATTTATTTATCAAGTTATTTATTCCTTTTTGTTAATGCACAAGAAAGCAGAAGTTCGACCATCATAAATCAGAACAGGAGTCAGCTTTATTCGCCAAGTACATAGAGGAATACTTTCCTGTATATGTACAGCAAAGTATATATATATATATATATATATATATATATATATATATATATATATATATATATATATATATATATATATATATATATATATATATATATATATACATTTTTATCTTGGAACAAAAGTTTGTTTGTTTGTTTGTTTGACAGTGGGTCTCCACTTTCCCCGTTGTCTGCAGCCAGGTCCATCTCTCTGGACATGGACTAGTACAGATAACCCATTTCCAATTTCCTGAATGGCAAAAATACAATTTGTCTCATCAACAATGACACTTCACAGGTGACAGGCCTGAGTTTGGGACAAATCTGTATGTTTTCCCAACGTGTGTGCGCTGTAGGTCTTAAGAAGACTGAGATCACAATGAGGACACTTGACTTAATTTACATACATTTCTGCTGGATCTTTCATTTGTGGCTGTGCACATGAGTGGTCTCGCGATGGTCCGGGTTCAATCGAAGGTATGACAGGACGGAGGTCAGGCTCTGTGGGCGCTGATGTCAGTTGATGGTGACATAACACCAGATGCCTTTCCATGTCCAGTATTGAAGTACATAAACAGTAGGGACTGTGGTAATGCCCTGCAGCGCGGCATGGTTGCATGCATCTTTGTAAACTCTTATCTGAAACAAAACAAAACAAAGTCAAACAAGCATATAACAAAAGAAATATATAATTTCCCATTCAACATGAACAATATGTTCTGACAAGAATAATGAAAGCTTGAAAAGGTTGGAGGAAAAAAAAAGTAAAGCGTGCTGCATTGTCTGCGTCAATCATATCCCTGGAAATAAGTCAATTAATGTAACTTAAATTATTCAACATGTTTTCATAATTCCAGTGTCGTTCATCAGCATTTTCTGTAGGCTAAACGAGATAACAGATAGACGTTTATCCCATCTAATGACAATATACTCATGAACATGTAAATCTGTATTTATCATTTCATGCGCAATCTAAACCCAAGCACAATGGATACCAGTAAAATTACCCAATCAGGAATTTTTAACTTACGCTCAACAATTCAGGGATAATGTATTTGTGAAGAAGAAAAAAAAGCAATTCTATTCCCTATTTGCACCATAGAGGTGGATATTAAGCAGGTGAAGGTGTGGTGAAGTACTTCCCGTTTGTAAGCAGGGCTCCACTGGGATCAGATAGTACAAAATATTGTTTTTTTAATAACTGCAACAGAGAGCAGACATAGTTATTAATATAGATAAAATAAGCAAACAGTAGCCAGAATCTCAAATAGAAATATTAAACAATGAGCACAGCCGAAGGTTTTTAGCAGCATTCTCGTTTTTTGAGTCACATAAGCTTTAGATGTATTGCTCAGTTTCCTTTTAAGCGTTATAATTAAAGTTTAAAGTGACCAAATTTAGCCTTATAATTATGATACTTCCTTAAAATTATCAGCAAATCCATTAACTATATATTTTCTTTTTGTTCTTTGCTTTTAAAGTTATGGAAACCAAACAGGAAATCTTTCCAACACAGGGAAAATGTAGAACATTTTTTAATTATAATGTACTATGATATTTATGTTTGAATGTGACAGTTAAAGGGCGAAGCCAAACAGGGGCGTTCAGATCACCAGTCAAGTACTGAAGTACTGAACATGGGAGTCAATTAAGATTGACTCTCCTTTAGAGTCATCACAGCCTCCAGCGGCCGGTAGAGGAACTGCAATGGATCTTACTTTTACTTGAGATTCAACCCGAAGGTTAGATGGTTATCCCTGGATATCACTCCTAAAATAAACACCTATTTTACCTTGAAGTTTGCAGAAAAAAAATAATTATTTAATCTTATTTATACACTATTCGTATTGTGCTGTTTTATCAACCTTAACGAGATGTAGATAATTTCCCTGTGAACCTACGCGTGTGTAAAATGTGTATTTACTACCATCTGGTGGTGATGAAAGAGTACTACAATATATTTGTGACAATTTAACTAAGAGTATTCGTATAACAGTATCTGGGTATGAAGAGTTGTTGAAGTACAGGATGACACATTTCTAGAAGAATATTATTCCGTATAAGCCTTACCATATTTTTTATGTTAATCTTTTTTCTTTAAAAATATCGTCACGATGTGACCGGATGTGACTTAAGTATATTGGCGATATGCAAGTACCTGAGACCGTGAGACAGTTTTGGAAATATTCTCAGAATGAAGCATCGATTTCTGGCGCCCTCATGTTGTAACTCTTGTGAACTACACCCTTGTCAGCGCGATATAAACTGTTTGGCCACTAGAGAGCAGTGTTGATTTTAGATCTGTTTCGTCACTGCAGAAGAAGTAGCAGAGCCTATATTGAGGATACGGGCCCGGACTCGGCCTTTTCCGGAGGATCTAACCACGTTGGTTGATTCTGCTCCTGGCTCACCGCTGTTCGCTTGAATTTCTTCCGAATAAGTCGGCCAGGAATAACTAAAATGGTACGTCCTGTTTTGGTTTACCCGTAACTGACTTACACGAAGCGTTTTGATTTGCGTCTTGATCATTTACAGTTTAATTTGAACACAATTTCAACCTAAGCGACGTAGTTGCTACAACAGAAGTGGCTAAATCGGCTTCCCGCCTGAAATTCGCCGATTTTACAACAACTAAACAATTACACTTCATTAAACCTTTCCTAGTGCACATATATAACAGCTATTCTTGATATAAGATGGTAAATGAAATGTCGGCGTATACATTCACTCGACAATCGCCTAAAAAAGTTTAGTTTTAACTGATCGTAGTGAAAACGGTAGGCAGCGTCACGTAAACGCAACAGTACGTCAATCACGCGAGCATTAATTTAAACACGAGGTGATCCACGCGTCTTTGAAGGTGCACCAGGTATAAATGACAGCTGTGCGCGTGGATGTGCACCGTATTGGTCTGTATGTATTATCAGAGCTGTTATTGGAACAATAAATATGTTTGCTGGTCAAAGTCAATGCTGTAGTGTATGGAGAAATAATTGGTGATGTCACTACTTAATTACCTTTTTTAAACTGTTGCTGCCACTGATGATGCAGAGTTTTCTAATATCTGATTTTACAACCTTTGATTAAATTGCAGGCTTTCAAAGATACTGGTAAGGCACCTGTGGAGACGGAGGTCGCCATTCATCGCATCCGCATCACCCTCACCAGCCGCAATGTCAAGTCTCTGGAAAAAGGTAATGAAGCTCACTTTGTCATTGTGACTATTGAATACAAGTCTGAGCTAGGAGGACACAAACACAATCGTTATGAATCCTGACGACTGTATACGCTATTCTGAGCCAGAACCTGTGAAATGATCTAGAAGAGAAGGTTGGTTGACTTTGTTTTTACAAGTTTGGTCTTTCTCGTGGTGTGTAGTCTGTGCAGACTTGATCCGTGGTGCTAAGGAGAAGAACCTGAAGGTGAAGGGACCTGTCCGCATGCCAACCAAGGTACAGAAGATGATAAACCACACACAAATCTTGATGGGAAACTATTCGTGCTAGTTTTTGAATGTGTTTCTTTGATGTAAAGATGCCGTTTCTGTCTGGTATCAGGCAGTGATGAAAGGGTTGTCATCAGGAGTCAGTTTGTCAAGCTAAAACCTGACCTTTCTTTTCCTAGACTCTGCGCATCACCACCAGAAAGACCCCTTGCGGTGAAGGATCCAAGACCTGGGATCGTTTCCAGATGAGGATCCACAAGCGTCTCATTGATCTGCACAGCCCATCTGAAATTGTCAAGCAGATCACCTCAATCAGCATTGAACCAGGTGTTGAGGTTGAAGTCACCATCGCAGATGCATAAACGGGGCTGATTTTTAAAATAAAGAAAAGAAAACCAGCAAAGTGTGGCTTTTTTCTTTCCTCTTGGGGATGTTGGGTGGGTCATATTGATTTCACAAAATCAGATGCCATTTTAAAAAAAGCAACAATGACCGGTCTGTAGATATAGCCTACACAATTGTATTTAATTTGTGTAGTGTCATTTTATGAAATGGAAATTTACTTTAATGTGTTTATGGTGTAACCCCACTGTTTCTGGTGTCTTACTGGAAGCAGTGAATCCAGTGTTCAAATCTGAAATTATGCGTAGTCCAGGACTGTTGAGGTACATTCAGAAATTAAAATTAATTGTTACAGTATTTATGATATAAAGCATCGAGTTGTTGTAGACATTTACTATAGACATGAAGGATTTCTAATGGCCTGTCCTGTGACGGATATGAAGCAGCTTCTGACTGAAGACACTTGCTGAATCGCTGCCAAGAGGATGGTTGGGGTTGTCTATGATCGTCAGTATATGAAGTATCCTCTGCAGTGTCTGCTCAAGAACAGAGCCAGTTTCTTTAAGCCCCCCAAACATGACTGCAGTGATTGAACTCTCCTCAACAGACCTAAATAAGATATTCAACATCCTGCAGGAAAACCTGGAAGGATCCAAGCGTCATCACAAAGTGTTGTCAGTTCTTATAAACGGCATCAGTGTTGTATCTGGTCCAGTCTGTTCAGGTTAACATGGGTATTTATACTCCACTTCTCCTACGATAGAGAAACTTAATCTTGGCTCTCCTAAAGTCCTCAATCCTTTTGAGATGAGACTGTTTCCACAGAATGGTCCAGCAGTTTTCTGTATTCGGTCTCAGTCTCTACACTTCACAACTGCAGAATAGTCCCTTATGCTGCTGACCACCTGGTCAGACACAGCCATTTATTCTCAAAATATTAAACTTACTAATATTGAAGCCTCTGCTGAGACTAGTTTACTTTCAGTGTTTTTTTTTTACACAACTGATTCAGCTGACTGCATGAAAACAAAGACGTTTCCTTACTGGTGAATATTGGTTATAACGGGGATGTTTGCTGGTAATAGAAAGCAAATCTGTTGCCTTATCCAAGTGCAGCAGTTTTAAATCTGTCTTAATAGGGAAACTTTGAATTGTGGATCCTACTTGGTATAAGATGAGCTCAAGAGTCACAGAAAACCTGTTTTGATATCAGATGTGTGACCCTTTTACCTGTCTCTGATGAGTGCGTCATCCCAGACGCACGAGTGAAGAGCCCTCCATGCTGGTTGGTCATTCCTGATGACTTGTTGAAGCTCACAGCTGCTTCCAATACAAAGTGATTGTGATTTCTCCTGTCACTTTCAGTCAGAAAAGTATCCGACCTCTCTGCAGCGTGTGTGAATTTGAGAAACATTATTCCAAGGCCAAAGCGGTTTTAGATGCCAAAGGGGGACTTTTAACTCAGAAATTGTGTGCACAAATTAAGTATCTCTTCCTATGAGCGAATAATTTACTTCAAGATGAGTACAGCGATTGACTCAACTGAGCAGGAGACTAGCTGCATGCAGCCTGTGGACATGGACCTGACTTGTGATGCTTCTTCAGTGCAACAGGTAATTTATTTATTTTTTTTCTTATTTAACCATTATAGCAATGGTTAATTAGGATGCCTGTTCAGGATTTACACAAACTGACTGGAAAAACATTTGTCTTCATAGACTGAGATGCATGGTGGTGCCGAGCAGATGATGAGAGTTTACCTGAGAGTCCGACCTTTCTCTAAAGAGGAGCTTTCTGACAATGAAGACCAGGTACAGCAGAACATTTTTATGCTGCTGTTTTTAAACATGTCCTAGCATTATGAGAAATTAATCTCAAGTACTGTGTTACTGTGGTTACCTATCTGCTTTATGGATATTTCAAAGTAAAGGACTTTATTTTATTTAAGAGTGGATGAAGTAACAGACTAATGGAATAAAAGGCATTGTATCCTCATTAACATTTGGTTAAAGAGGTTTTGAATACAAGTCTCATGTTTTTGGTGTAGTTGTCTTGTTGTACCTTTTTAAAATAAAAGCAACAAAGGTGTGTTGGAGGTGCAAACACTCGTCACCATCCTCTGTAGAGGTGTCTGTCCATGTGTCATTGGCTTTGCTGTCAGTCTGACTCCTAGATTGTTCTTGTTGCTTCTAGCTTCAATGGCTGTTGAGTTAATATTCCCTTTTTTAAAAACTCCCTGCAGGGTTGTGTTGTAATTGAAAACAGCCAGACGGTGTCCCTGAACGCACCACAGGGTTCGGCCACCATGAAGAGCAGTGAGAAAGGGGTTGGCATGTCCATCCACAAGTTCTCCTTCTCACAGGTCAGCAGCATTTAAAATGTGTTTTTTTTTTATGTCATTTTTAGCAAATGTACACATTGTCAGCTTCCATCTTCGTTGCCCACCAGATCTTTGGACCACAGACGACTCAAACTGAGCTGTTTGAGGACACGGTCAAAAGCCAAATGTCAGACTTCTTGGGTGGGAAGAATGTGCTGATATTCAGTTATGGCGTGACAAATGCTGGGAAAACATACACAATCCAAGGTAGATATGGCTTCCTGAACCTTTGAGCTGTAGTCACTGTAAAAAAATATACAGGCCCTAAACTGGCTAATGAAATCCAATTAGGGACATCAAAGGAGCCAGGAATACTACCTCAGGTGCTGGATCTGACTTTTAACTACATTGGGGGTCATCATTACGAGGGAATGGATCTGAAACCCTACCTGAGGAACGGCGCTCAGTGTCTGGATCCTGACCAAGCCAAGCAGGAGAGGACTGCGAAAGCTGCAATTCTTGCTTCATTCAAAGAAGTGAGTGACCAGGTTTTGTTTTGACTAATTACTGAACATAAACCAGAAATGGCACAAAATGCTTTCTGCAGGTATAGTGCTATATGTTTTTTGTTTTTCCATCCAGGAATGTGATCGTGTCAGAACCGGTAGCGTTTCAGAGTCATCGACTTCTTCTGACACCGTTCCTTCATCCCCAACTTTACTCTGCAGTCAGACAGGTAGCACTTTTATCATCACTCACGTCGTTCGTCCATGGGAAGAAGAGCAAAAACCAAAGATCTTGTTGTGGAGCAATGTTGTCACATGCAGCCAAGTTTTCAGGTGAAGGTTTAACCAGTTGAAGCCTTTTGAGGTGACTTGAGGACTAAACCTGTCCTCTTCATATGCACACTGACATCTCCAACTGGATGTCTTACCATGCTGGATGAATGTTCTCCTCTTTAACAACATTAAGCAAGTTGCTGCTTAAGTGAAAGTAGATTGACAGATCAATAAACAGAAACTCTGTGAATAAAAGTCTCGTCTTTGTTGGTTTAATACAACCACTCTTAAAAACAAGTGAACGGGGAAGTTGTTTTTTTTTTTTGTAATGTAGATGCCAACAAAAAAAAAACTACAATTAAATTCCCTTGAAAGAGAGGGATCTTTTTTGTTTTTGTTCCCCCACAATGTCCTTTTTGTCTTTTTATAGTGCTTGTCAGTAAACCAACAGCAGCAAGCTGTGACCAGTTTGCCTTGTGGGTGGCTTTTTTTGAAATCTACAATGAATACGTGTATGACCTCCTCCAACCTTCCCTGTCCAAGAAGCGAACTTCTCTTCGTATTTGCGATGATGGTGCTGGAAATGCATACGTTAAAGGTACAAAAACGTGTGTAAAATATTGTACATCCAGCATCTCCCATTTTGTTTTTTATAACTTCTTTTTATTTTTGTTTCAGACCTCAGGTGGATTAACATCCAGAATCTGGGTGAAGCCTGGAAGCTGCTCCAAGTTGGAAATAAAAACAGAAGTGCTGCAGCCACTAAGATGAACCAGTCGTCTAGCAGGAGGCAATATGTTAAACTGATCTTTACTTTAGGTTAGGTTTTAGTTGGGTTTTCAAAACTCATCCCTGCTTTTTTCTTTTTTTTTTTTTTTTTTTTTTTTTTTTTTTTTTTTCTTGCAGCCACAGCATATTCACCATGAAGTTACTGAAGATTGACGGAGGTACAGTTAAAAGGATCTCTGAGTGAGTTAACAGTCATTTTCCTTGGGTCCACATTGAAGTATTTATGTTGATGTGCTGAACTCTCTGAAATCTGTTAATTTTAGCATCATACAAATTTTTTTTTTGGGTTTGTTCCAGCTTTTTGTTGATAATATTCTCCAAAAACAATAAATCCTTTTCAAATTTGTCCCGTTCATGTTAAGAAGTAAATTGACACCCTGATGGAAGCAGAGTAATAAAGTACTTTAATGCCAGTATATACTAGACTAGTTATACCTGCAGACTTAATCATTTCATAGTAATAAATATTCGTGTAGTTTCAACATTAAACAGTCATAATGCTAATTATAGTTAAAGCACAAAAGGCAACTTCTTCAAAAACGGCCTAATTTAAAAGCTTTTAAATACTTTTTTTACTGAAAAATGAATTACTGCTTAATTGTTGTAGCAAATTTAAAACGGTTTATGGTGAATTTGGAAACCCAAACTGTTTTTTTATAGGTGGATCGTCATGAATGTGACAGGAATGCAGAGTTATTAATGCATCTTTCTCAGGTTTTCTCTTTGTGACCTGGCGGGCTCAGAAAGGTGCAACAAAACGAACACATTTGGAGAAAGGCTGAAGGAGGCGGGAAACATAAACAATTCTCTTCTCATTCTGGGAAAGTGCATCACTGCCCTTCGCAACAGTCAGAACGACAGGTACCGGGGGGGGTATCGGTTCATCACCAGCTGCTAAAGCTGTGAGCTGACATTTACAGTCTCACAAAAATTAGAACCCTTTCTCAAAAAGCATTTGAATATAGTTGTCCTTGATGTTCTGCAAATACAACCTTAGATGAATGTCAGCATTTGTTTTTTTTTTTTGTTTTTTTTAAACTGTGCCATTATCTATGTAACACAGAAAACAATAAAACTGTGAGCAATAACCTCATGATCCAGCAGCTTGTAGATTTACTTAGCAGCTGTAACTAGTAGTCTTTCCTGTGTGACTTTGTCTCACATTGTGGAGAAATTTTGGCCAATTATTCCTTACGGTACTGCTCCAGTTCCTTTTATGGCTTTTAAATTTCTGCAGATCATTTTAGGTCCCATCACAGTATTTCCATTGGGTTAAGGTCTGGACTTTGACCAGGCCTCTCCAAAACCCTGTGTGTGTGGGGTTTTGTTTTTCTTTTGGTCCCACTGATCCTGAGCATTCATGGTTTGACCCTAGGGAAAACTTTTTTGCAATATCCACTCTTTGAAAAAAAACTGGGAATCTGTCATAAATTTTCTCCACTTAGGCATAATTTTAGGCATGACTTTTATTTTTGTTAAACAATGCCAACGTGAACATTTGATTATGATGTTGTATTTGCATAATCCAAAAGTTCACAAGTCATGTGACTTGGATCTTCTGACAAAGAACAGAGGGTATCATCTTTGCATAACTTTTATATTGCAAGGCAAATGTGAAAACCCCTGCTTGGATTTAACGTAAAAAAATTCAGATGGGTGTTTGTGCTTTTGTATCCGTAAGAATGCGGAGCGGCTACATTCCTTTCCGAGAAAGCAAGCTCACCAAGCTCTTCCAGGCTTTTTTCTGCGGCAAAGGAAGAGCTTCAATGATCGTCAACATTAACCAGTGTGCATCCACCTATGACGAGACTCTGCATGTCATGAAATTCTCTGCGGTTGCCAAACAGGTAGGACTGGGTGCATAAGATTGATCTGAAAGCATCTTGGTGAGCTGAAGCACTAATCACACCTGGTTTTGTTTTTCTTTTCTAATCCTGTAGGTAGTGCAGGTGATCCCAGACAAGTCGGTAGAATCTCTGGCCCCCTATCTGGTTGGTCGAGATGGGAAGCCCCTCGTCAGGAACGGTGTAATTGACAACCAGGCTCTGGAGAGCTGCCTGTCTGAGGAGGAGCTACTCAATGAAGAAAACGAGGCTGACATGTCTCTGCTGCCACAGAGTGTACAACAGTTTGTTATATTGAAACACAATATGCCCTTTTTAGTTACACGTTTTACTTGGCATTTGTAAAAAGGATAGGTCTGACAAACTTCCAGTTAGATCATTCTTTTTTTTTTTTTTTTTTTTTTTTTTTTTTTTTTTTTTTTTTTAAAACTCTACATCGACTATAGCCAGCTGCATTTTTACCATTTCGTAATCTTCCTAGGAGCTTATAAATACGATTGAGATTCTACGAACTAAACTACTGGCTGAGCGAAGGAAAAACCTGATGCAGGAAATGGAAATACGCAAGGAAATGGGTGACGCGATGTTGCAACTGCTCATGGAGAGTGAAGAACTCCGCATGTATGTTTACACTCAGTATTTTGAGCGATCAGGGATGCAGACTTTCTTGTGCATTCAAGGGTCAGTGTTTTTGGTTTAGGTGCCTTCTCTGAAGTTGATTTAATAATGTAATATGTTAAGCCGACAGATGGAGGAGGTGAAAGAGAGATATGAAGAAAAACTGGAGAACACGTTTGATATGTACAAAGATGCCATCAAAGAGCATGCTTACCAGTGTGCTTTGAACAATTTGGAGGATGCCTATGTACCACTCGACGAGTTCACTGCAGAACAGGAGAAAGTAGAGGTGGGGGAGGGGTGTTTTCATGTGGTACATTCAAAATATTGAGATGGAAATGCCTTCTTTAATTAAAAACTGTTTAAATGTCACTTTTGTGTCTTGTCAACTTCATAGGTCCTAAAACGTAGAGTGTCAGAGCTGGAGGCCTCGTTGTCCAGCAAAAGAGACGCTTCTGTGCTTCCAACGGTGGAGCAGTCGAGCCAGACTCAACCTTGTCGAGATGCAGAAGAAGCAGGTTTCTTTTATTTTTTTTTTTTCCCTGACCATTCTAAATCAAATTCTCTATGTATACATAATTTTAATGAACGAATTCTACTCTTTGACACACAGGAGACGAACAGTACAAGCGACTTCATAAAGAAAAATGTACCCTAGAGAGGATTTGTGAGGATAAGCAACAGGTAGCAAGTGTGACTTGTTGGTTAAACATTGTTCAAGTCTAGTTTGTATAATCTGTTTTTAATCTTTGGTTTTCAGTTAATTTTGTCTCTAGAGAAAAGGCTGATAGAGCTCAGTGAAACACTTCAGCATGTCAGAGACAGTTACCTGGAGAAATCTGCTGATCTGGAGGCTCTGCAGAAGAAGGCTGCTGATCAGGTGGGAACGTTTTTAAACGCAGAACCACCTGAAGTGTCTCAGTTGTCATTGTCACTTGGTGTGTATGGTTGTAAATACTTTTCTCCCCTCCACCCAAAAGGCTAAATCCTTAGAGGACCTCTTACAACAGAATACAGAAAAGGACAGGGAGACCGCCTCGCTGAAGGCTCAACTTTCCAAACTCTCCCAGAAGTCTCCAGTGCAGCCCAAAACCAAACGAGGCCTCCTCGCCAACATCAAGGAAGCGGTAACGTCACCTCGGAAGAGCACGGCTAGCAGAAGTCTAAGGAAAACAGTTAGGACTCCAAAACCTTGAGTAGACCAGCATCTGCTGGTTATGAGGGGGCTTTGTTAGGGTTTTTTTTGTTTTTAATTTTTTGGGAAAATGATACCCAACTTCTCTCAAACTATTAAAAATAATAAATGTTTGTGTGATAGAATTTTTTTTTTTTTTTTTTTTTTTTTTTAAATGTTTTTGTGGGTGTGTACTGGTTTTACAATAAACGTATTAGAATTTGTCGACGTGTATTCATTGTCACGTTTCAGTGACTGACTGTAGACATCTATTACATCAGTTTATGGCCACTGTGTGCAGTAAGAAGCATTGAAGGGCTTCTCTGTGTGGTCTGCTTTTTCCACATGGACACCTTTTTGTCACGTCTGCACTGCTATACAAGCATCACTCATAAATTTAGTACATCATCCAAGTCAAGTAAGGCCAAATGTGTTCAACAGCCTGAGGGTGAATGAAGAAAAGTAATCTCATGGAGCAAAATGATATACAACAAGAAACTACAATCCCACAGTTGGCTTATGATTCTGTGTATATATCTGCAACTGCTGTATATAAAACTATTCCTTTGGAGTTTTGTCTGTCTCATTGATAAGAGATGTAGCCCGTGTGTGGTATCAGAGCCCAGCCTCCTCCGTCAGTGAAGGGGCTGTTGTGTTGCACAGCCAGCTGCTCTGTCCCTCCAGTCTGAGTGATGGTTAATGAGATTAGCAGTTCATCTTAGCCTGCGTCAGTGCAAAGGGGTCAATCAGTGGATTAGCACCTTGCTTACGAGTTACATCAGTTTATTATACTTTTTATTACTCTCACTTTCCTGAACTGGCCTCTGAAGAATGTTTTATACTTTTAGGAGTGATTTTGTTGCAGGAGCGGAATATGAGACTGCAACATCCTGCCCTGGGACTGAGATGTTCTCGACTCTCAGCCGCTGAATGAAGCATCTTCCAGGGAGACGAGAGGAGCAGGGGCAGCCAGAGAAGTGAAGGGCAGTTGGGCTGAAATCTTGCCTGCTGTGGCAGAGTCTCGGACTCTGGGCAAATCATCCTCATGCCACTTGTAAATAACAAAGTTGGGGATGAAAGCACAGCTGGCAATGACAAGGCTTTGGCAGATGGAAAGGCTTTGGTGGATTCTTTAATAAAGGTAAGCTGCTGCAGGGTTTTGGTTTTTGTTCCATCATCGATATGTCTGCTGTAATTGTTTTTATTTTACAGCAGTTTGAACATGGTTTTATGTATGAGTTTGATATGGAAATATTTGTCTTGTAAAGTTAAACGGTTGGTTGGGCCTAGATGAGGGTTGAAATGTGTAAAATCTTTATTTATAATCTGTATTTTTTCTGAAATCCATGGTAGTTTTACAGGCTGAACATGCACAAAAACACTGACATACTTCCCCCTTGCAGCTAAAAAAGCACTCTCGTTGAAAAGAATTTCTCGCTCCAGTGAATCTGTGTTAAATAATGCCGTGCCTTGCATCTTTCCCTGGATGGTAGCAAATATTCACTTGTTTTATCACAGTGTCCCAATTTAAACATTAACAATGTAGTTGCTTACCTTTATTAAATAACTCTTTGCATACAGTGAACAAATATATGCTATTCTTGGTACAAGTAGTTCTTTGGAGACTTTGAAGCAAAAAAAACAACAACAAAAAACGACAACTTAAACATATTTACATGGTGTGGTGCTGAATAAAAAGCTGTGTCATCGTTGCTTAGTCACACATGGAAACAGCCTGCGTGATAAATGGTTAATAGGTTAAAATAATAGATGTGCATATATGCTGTGAGTTAAAGAATTATGTATTCACAGTGGAACAACAACAAAGCTAATGAGATATTTCATATAACTGAATTTATGTTAGAGATTTTTTTTATAAAATAAGTCAACATGTAATAAACTAGACAATAAAAATGTTCTATTTACAGTTATCCTTACTTTCATCTGCCATCAGCAGGAAAATGGGCCACTTAAACTTGGAGTGCACAAGGTTGCTTTGGCTTATCTAGAAATAGATCAATGATAATGAGATTATATATAATATTTTTAATGAATGAAACCACACTTGCTAATCCGCCTGGGTTAAGCTAATGGCTGTTAATAAAATTCAGTTACAAAATGACTGAGGTCATAAAACTGGATATACAGTTACATTTTTCACAGACATAGTTTCAAGGAGTTTTGCATAAATGTTTACTAATCATCCTTCCTTTTTTTAACAACTTGAGATTTTATAGTTTTTATGTTTCCATGCACTGACTGCATATGTGCATAGATGTAAGGATGTTTTTTGATCATTTATTCAAATGTGTAAAGCTGCTCAGAAGGCTTATAAATGCACGATGCATGATTAAGATTAGTGGTCTTATAAATACTTGATCAGCTGATTTGGACAGCAAGGGCATATGCATCCATACCTGCGGGAAAGAAAGGAAGCTGCTTTTTAAACCTCATAAAACAAACATATAGATCTCTTCTTTGAAAGATCCTTTCTCCAAGTGTGCATGTGACTTTCTCACACAGGTGGTGGCCTGTTACCGGCATCTGGCCTCATGTGTTGGTAGCTGCACAGACAGCTTGCAGCTGCGAGATGAGTTGCGACAAACAAGAGAAAAGGCCCAGGAGTTGGCTGTGGCCCTCTGCCATCACCTGACATCACATCTGCGCGACAAGAGCCTGCCTAAGGAGCAGAGGAAAGAGATGGAGCTCCTCTGGGTGGCCTTCTCGTCCAGTCTAGAGCTCCTACACGTAGACATGTGCAAAGTTTTCAACATTGGTGACAACTTCTCACTGGCTAACACAACACCGCTGGTGCAAACTGGCCTACAAGGTAAAGGACATCTATGTAAATATTATTGTATAAACACGTCGCACTTCAGGAGGTTTATTACCTGAGCAAAGCTTATGGAAAATCCCTCAAAACATTTGAGATTGTTTGGTGCCTCGGTGCTACTTCATACCCTAAAGTTACTAAGGGTCAATATTTCTTGACTTAAAACACCGCACACATTTTCCTTCTGACTTTCCTCAAATTCCACAATATCTGAGACTTCAAAGTCGCTCCCACAAGATGAATTAAAATCTTATTTTATGGAATGAGATTGGTTTTATGGTGTAGTGGCATCATAATAAACTTCTGCCACCAAATCAGTGTGACATGTATTTTAACGTAAATTTTGGTCACGCAGGGGGAGGTAGTGAAGTAGCAGCTCGAGCGCTCAGTCTGGCAGACCTGAACCAAACCCAGAGACCAACCCTCCCTGCCGGCCTGGAGAGCGAGGAACACTGTACCTTGGAGAAGGAGATCAGTGAAATTGACCACATGATCGACGACATGGAGATGAAGGTGAACGTGCTGCGCTGGATGGTGGAGCCCCACGGGCCGCAGTACGCAGACCCGCTCAGCAGTACCGACAGTACCTCTCTAGCTCTGTTCTCCGTTGACGAGGAGCAGCCTGGCCCTGTGTACCAGCCTCTCTGCCAGCGCAGCCTCCTCTTTGTGCTCTTAATGCTGTTTGCTGTTATTTTAGTTGCTGCCACTTTATCTGTATGTGTTTTCCTTTTCTCATGAACAAAACCTTAATATACTAAACATATTTTTCTCTGTACAACCTCAGAAATGCTCAGTAACACTGTAAAAATGGCAAGAATTCCATTTGCAGTAGCTCTTTCTTTACCAATTTACATTCTTTTCACATTTTTTCATAGCAACTAAATGGTTTGAAATTGCATATGGTCAATTATCTTGGGAAAAAAAAGGCATTGAAGATAATCTGGATGCAGACCGGTCTGCCATTTGTTGCAGTGGATCCAAAGCTGCCATATGCTTGATTTCAGTTAATACTAAAATACTAAATGGTTGCCAGGTAGATCTCATTAAATAGATAAATATATAAATTCTAGGAGAGGTGATTTAATTTTACCTTCTTAAATGTAAAACAATAGCTTACATGTTCCTGTACATTTTTCTGTACTGGTTTGTGATACATGAAAGGAACAATTTGATTTTAAAACTCGTGAGAAAGACACTTGTCACTTTTTTGTTCCTTGTTGCCATGAGAGGACTTGTGCTGACTGATGCTTGGTAGTTGATGTACTCTAACTTTTTGGATTAATTATCTATTTTGTATATAATCTGCATTATAGGAACTAAAAATGTATACAGCATATGCATTATAAAAGTATCATCTTTGATATGACGCTGCTGTTTGTTAAATTTTATTGATTTACAAAGCACTTAGTCATGTTTGGATAAATCGTCACCATATCACATTATAAAAGAAATAAGATGCAAGCATTTTCCAAAAGATACCAAAAGATTACAACTTTATCACATCACACTTAATTTCCTATTCAAAATAATTGTAAGACGGCAAAACGAAATGCTTTTGTGTCAATGAGAAAATTGATCACCACATTTAAGTAAACACAAATAAATGACTTCTCTGCTACATCAGGATAAAGCATTGTTTAATACTCTGTACAAATGTATGCATTTTCATATTTCTTTGATTTTCAGTTCCAGAGCTGCAGGCGTGAAACAGAATCTGCCACTGCAGTTACATTAACTGTGTTGGTTTGATCTTGTTTGTTCTCTTCCATCATTACTTTATTGATTATTTTAGTTGCTGCTGTCATGACGTCCACTGCAGCTCTGCAAACCTGTTTCAAAAATGGACTGTTCTTTACTGAACAATCACTCCATGAAGTCACCCATAGGTTTTCTGAGGAGTAGTTTTGAAACCTCATACTGTGCAGTTTCATATTGCAAGTGGGAATGATCACACCTGGGAACCTAGTTGGAACATATCCATTTTAGGTCAATCAAATGGTTCCCGTACCGATCGGCCAATCCACACCATAGGAGCTGTGAAGTTACCAGTGCATGTTTGCAGCATTGATATCCCATTTAAAATGTAATTTTGGTGGTGAAATCTGAAATGAGCACTGTGTTTAGTCACAGCTGGCTTACAACAATCATCTGGCTGCTTAGGTTATTTTTGTAGCAAAGTTGACAGCTGACAAAGAAGTAATGATAGCTAACCATTGACTAAGTTGGCCACCAATGAAAAAAAAAACCCTAATAATTGTATATTGATGTATACAATTTTACCAAAACCTACTTTTGAACCAGACTGTAAATATGTTCATTGCTGCTGCAGAGTTGGAAATTTTAACATGGAAGTTAATGGAGATTGACTCCCTTTCAAAGGCGCACAACCCCTAGTGGTCAGTCGATGAACTGCAAATGTACAAAACAAGGAATCAGAGACCAAGAGAGCCAGATGACATTTCCTGGAACTAACATAATGTTTTCAATTAAAATAAAATTGAAACTGTTATTTTAACACAAATAATGAAAAGTGTACTGGTTTTACTATTTAATTTCATATTTCCCCCTAAGAACAATGCTTTGCTTTTACTTTGAAGAGCGCAAGCGGAAGTATGGCGATTCGTCTTCAGCATAACATTAAAAAAAAGTGGGTGAAAAGTGACGATGCGAGTCTGACAGATGCTCCAAAGTCATCTGGAAACGGAGACAGACAAATACTTCCAGAAAAAAACGAGCTTTGACGATGGTGTTAAACCGCTGTCAGTCGCGAATTAGGTTATTTGGTTTGAACTACCCAGAAAAGTGGTACAAGGCTCCTTCAGTACAGGATAGAGTCGGGAGTTTCATGGTAGCGCCGTCGCGCGTTTCAGCAGACAAGCCGAGTGTTACTGCGGTCTGCTCCCGGTGTACAACCACTCCATCTTCAAACTACCTGCAGAGGTCACCTTTGAGACAGAGACGAGCTCCCGGGCTGAGGACTGTGACAGTAAGAGGTAAACTACTTATACGTGGTCACATGAGCTATTGTGGCTTAATAGTAACACGAACAGCACTGGGCGTCCCTGAACCTCGTTCATGTAACTGCGCCTTCTGTGTTTGAAATTTCAAAATAAAAGTCCAGGTCAGGTCTTCTTCTCATCAACATCTTACACATCTGTCATTTTCACCTTCATTGCTACTTCCGTTAAGTGGGGAAAAGAAAAAAAAGTGCTCTGATGGAAACTGGAGACCAATTTGATCACAATTTTTCTAACTAAGGCACTGAAAGACAAACCCTGATGTTTGCAATATAAACCACTGCCATAATCCTACACCATATTTACATAATATGCACTTTTATCCTTCCATTAAAAAACAAAAAAAAAACCCACAGTGGTCACTGAAAAAACTTGAAACCAACTAAATTATTAATAAGTAATATTTTTCTGAAAAATTAACAAAATGAAAATCAAACCCTGATTTTAAACTGCAGTTCAACAGAATCAGTAACTTGCTTGTCAAGAGTTTGGCCGCTGGGCCCAGAGGTTTAACTGTAAAAAATAACAACAAACAAACAGGAAAATGGCCTTATTATTATTTTCATAAATTGAGTAAATGTTTTCTATTTCTTTACTATCAAAGAGATAGTTTAAACAAAGTTTGAGGTGTCTATGTTTTGTGATTTTTGCACTGGACCTGGTCTAATGTGGCCTCATTGTTGTAAAATGCAGCGAAATGGTCCTTAAATCTTCTGGCGAATTGGAGGCTGTGAATCAGAAACTAACTTCAGCTTTGTGCGGTTATCACTCTATTTTAAAACATGTGTGTACTCCAAAGTGTAATCCCTGTGTGGTAAAATTAAAGATTTCAATAAACCAGTTTTCTTAACAAAATGTATAATTTAAAAATGCCTTTACTGACCGGGTGAAAAAAGCTTTAACCAGCCAGTCGGCCCTGGACTTAAACATTTTCTCATGCCCCCACCACCCTCAGCAACAGAGTCTCACAATAAAAATGTGACACCAGATGTTTAGTGTTTAAAACAAAACACTCTACCTTGTGATGTTGAATAACAGCAGCTTGCTGAGCAGAAACTCTGTTAGTGAGCTTGTGTTTGAAATAAGTTTTGGTGAAAAATCTTTATTTGAGCCGTTGTTAAAGGTTAGCCAATCATGGGTCTAAATTGATCAGCCAGAAATATATAAATGGAACATTGGGTTAAGGAGTATTTGACTACTTTTAGGAGGTGTGATCTAGTTCGCGCAGTCTCTTATCTCAATTATTAACAAAAACCACCCAAAGTAACTTTGGCCTCCTGTTCCAGCCATTTCTTGTGAAAGCTGGGTGTTGATTTACTGCCTTACAGTGCTACGTCACACATTAACAATGATGAAAGTGGCTTACAGAGCGACTCCGGACATCATGGCAACGGAGATTAAGAGACTCAAGAAAGTAATGAGAAGAAAAAATGAGAGTTGGCTGAAGGGCGTCTGCAGCCAACATAAATCACAAACGCTTGTCATTGCAGAGGCAGCAACAGTGTAATCCTGGTTTCCCAGTAATAATACAACCTGTATTTTGTTGTTTTTACTTCAGAGCTAAGTACGTCTCTCAAAGCGCTCCAGTATGATCTAAAACCCGACATACCGAAGGCTGAAGGCCGGAAGCTGTTTTTTGATACACATGCAGTCGTGCGACTCCTTGAGGAAAATGGTTTGTTTTGTTCTGTTTTGACAAACGTATTTCCTCACCATACTTCTGCTTAACTAGGAATTAGCTGCAGTGATTTTCTGTTCTTGTAAATATACAGTGTGTTTATATATTTTTTTCTATCAACAGGTTTCACTACTCAGCAAGCTGAAGTGTTGGTTAAAGCACTGATGAGGACGACAAACTCTAATATGGACATCATTTATAGTGACATGGTGACCAAGGTGCAACAGGTGAGACCTTCGGAGGGTGATTGGATGTAACTTATTGATTTCCCATGCAAAGGTTAACAATGAGCACAACTCAGATGGTATCCTCTTCAGTCACTGAAAAGTTAAGTGTTTATTTCTGCAAAATCCATTGCACTTTGAACATTGAGGTTATCCTTCTCAGCACTTTCTTTCTTAAGAGTAAGAGTTATTGTAGCGCATTTCATTATCACGGGCACTTTCTATTTATTTAGACAATGCTGAAATATATTTATAAAGTGAAACAGTGGCGTAAACATTCATTTTTGTGTTTGTTTGTTTTGGTTATCATGGGTGTTTCCAGCATGTGACAAGATAGTCTGGTACATTTTTAAGTGTCAGTTCACTCTAAGAAGAAGTTTATTGTAGATTTGCAGTGTCTTCTGGATTCCCAAAGGTTAACCATATTTTTGCAACATCTACAGGATTTCCAAATCAGGAACCTTGTACTTGCGTGTGTTTCGTTTTTTTGTAATGTTGCTGTTTGTATTTTATTTTTACTTGGTTGTGTTGTGTGATTTAAAAAAAAACAACAACAGGAGATCATGTTACAACAAGTCATGTCTAAAATTGCTGCAGTGAAGAAGGATATGATCATCCTTGAGAAGAGTGAGTTCTCCACTCTGCTTGCAGAGAATGAGGTAAATGTGATTATAACTTAAGTGTAAATTAGGTGTAAATAGTTTTTTGGTTGTAATTGTATACCCATGCAGGAGTTGTTGAATTCACATCCATTGCTCTCTCTTCACAGATTCCCTCAATAATCTCAATAATCTGAGTTTATAATCAAATGACATGATTTTAGATAAATCAATATCAGTCACATCAGGGATGTGCATCCCAGTTTGTGGAGGAACCTAAAGTAATACTGACGTAAACGACTGTATGACTTTTTTATGCTGTGTTTGTGAAACATTCCTGTGTTTTCAGACCTGACAGGTTCAGAAATTTATTCATTTATTTATTTTCCCAGAAACTCAAGATCCAGTTATTAGAAGTCATTGTCCAACTTGCTGTAAGTGGTTATTTTAATTGACTTAATTTAATTCTTGTTTACACTTTCTTTTTTTTTAATATACATATATATGTATTTATATGAAAAACAGAAGTTGCAGCATTCCTTGGTACTGTTTTACTATAAAACTAAACTTAGTTGAAGTTTTCATTCAGAAATATTCCATCTCACATTTTTTCGTGTCTCTTCTTCCATGTTACAGGATGTGATGAATAAAGTGCGCTCTGACAATTTTTTGGATATGAATTTGGAGAAAAGCCGCGTAAAAGAAATGGTAAGTGTTTGAATTAATTGTCTGAAAATCAGTGAATTTTTACATTTACAAATAAAAGTCATTTGTAGAAACATACTTTAAGTTTTATTTAATTTTACCACTAATCTCAACCATTGAAACAGTCCAGTAATTTAATGTATAACAATGCCATTATAATTGTTCTAGTTTTAGATCAGTTTTATAAACATTATCGATTTAAAGGGACGATGGAATTTCTTCAGAAAGATTTAATAATTTGTTTATGTTAGTTTGTTTTTAGTGAAAGTGAAGGGTTATTTAAGGTCATTTTTTCGTGATTTTAGTTTGTAGTGAGGTGATTACTCATTGTTTTTGTTTACTTCTGAAGTTTTGGCTTTCTTGTTTTTTTTTTTTTTAAGTTATTGTCAACTTGCTGAAACTTAATCGAAGTTTGGTGATTCATGTGAGCAATGACTCTTAAGCAGCAAAGTAGCTCAGAAAAATAAAATACGTCTTTTCTTGTGGCCCAGTGAGAGTCCAGACCGTATTTATACCTGAGCTGAGACAGTTCTGTTAGGAGTAATAGTCAAAACTATCTCCTGAACAGCAGGCCTGGTGCAGAACTCACAAACATCACTGCTGCCAAACGAGGTTCAACCAGCTGTTGGCCCCCACAACACGAATAATTACTGGATGTTCAATGAAGACTCAAGAAATCATTAGCTTGTCAACTATTGTGAAATTGATGGCAAATAAATGCAGAAAACCAGTTAATTCCCTGGAAGCTGCAGACTTTTTCATGCACTTTCTGATTTTTATTGCATCTATTCCTCACTTCTTTTTATTCCTGTTTCTATTGCTAACTGTCTTAGGGGTGATTTGACCTTCCCAGACCTGCATGTTATTCTTTCTGTATCGGACTACTGCCGTCTGAGAAAGTCTTTACCTCTTTCTTATCTCTCCGAAGTTCCTGGAAAGCTTCTCTTTTCTTGGATCGTTGTTCCTGCATAATGAAGGCTTCTTCAGTTAATCAGGTTGCATGTGCCCTTCCAAGGAATAAACATGAAAAAGGACGTTTGTCATCTTTCTCTTTTGGTCATAAAACATTCACTTAAAAAAAAAAAAAAAAAATCATAATTTTTAAAGAAATGCATGAAAAGGGAAAATCGAGTTCTTATGATAACAGGTTTTTTTTTTTTTTATTTAATTTTTTTTTTTTAAGGGTTACAAATAGATCAAATAGTGTTAGAGGGGACCAGTCAATGAGGAGAAATATAATGTTTTTCCTTCAATCAAAGTGTGAGCAGCATTTCCAGAAAAAGTCTGGACTAAACCCTTACATTATCCAAGTATGTGACTGTGGCTTAAAATGTAAACACAACATTTTTGACAGAATAATGTTTGTACTTTCAGAAAGCAGCGCATGAGAAGAAACTTCTAGAAGCGCGAACTGAGATTATGGAAATGGTTTGTATTGGTGCAAAGCACCTACAAAATCTTAGAGAGCATAACCTGTTATGTAAAATGTGATAATATTGATAAAGAGACACTTCTCCTTCGCAGCGTGAAAAACGTTTAAACTTTGTGTAATAAATATTCAAAGTGCCAGGTTGGTCTTTGCTGGGGCCTTTTCCTCATGTCTGTTTTTTTTTTTTGACAGACAGCAGAACAAGATCGTCATTTGACTCAGACAAACATAAAAATAGACACTGAAGTGGCTGGTTTAAAAACCATGTTGGAGTCTCATAAACTGGACACTATAAAATATCTTGCAGGTAAGACTTGCTGGTAGTTTTTGTTTTCACAGAGTTTTTATGGAAGTGGGAAAGAAAGATCTTTCAAATCTTCAGCTTATGGATGATTAATCCCCTCTTAAGCCACAAATGCTAAATATGATTGGGGCATTGTGTAAAATCTGAATAAAACCGGATGCAATACTCATATGAGAACATAGAAAACATCAGATGGTAAAAGTTAAATGTTTTACTGTTTCATGAAAATATCAGCTCATTTTGAATCTGATCAGAGCAGCACATCTCAAAAAAGTTGAGTGGGCTTTTTTTTTACCACCGTGTACAATTTCCAGTTCTCAAACATTGGTGTTAAACCATTTGGTACATTTAAGGTGGTGGTTTTGACGGTGGCTCCTGTAACTTCACTGAGATTAAGCTGAAATTGCAGCTGTTTCAAAGATGTTGAAAGTATTTTTGAAAGTAGAGAAGTCAAGAGGATCGTCACAGAGACTCAAACCATTGCTGTACTCTTGTCTTTTCTCCTTCAGGTTCAGTTTTCACCTGTCTCACTGTAGTTTTGGGCTTCTATCGTATTTGGATGTGAACAGGAATCTGGATCTTGCGAATCAAGCAACATTCAAAGTCCAGTGTTTTGTTTTTTTTAATATATATTTTTTTATAATCGGACTTCATTCCCTTGCATTTTATTCTCAGATTGCTTTAATGGGTGCTGTAAGAGATGTCATTACTCTCTCTATGTATATATATATATATATATATATTTAAAGACTATTTTTTTGTTAACTTGTGATGCTTTTCATTTCCTTACATTAAATATTATACTTTTCATTCCTTCTGGCCATAGAAACAAATCCAATCCAGCTTTTATTCTTTCACTCAAAGAAGCCATTCTGCAAAGAACATACAGAGGAGATTGTTTTTTAAAACTTAATAATCAGTACCTTTTAATCTTGTTTTTTTGTGGCTTTTTTTTAATGCATGTGAAAACCCTTTTTAATTCGATTGCGATCTGTATTAGGCAAATACAACTTCAAAATGTGTCTAATAATATGTATGTTTTCTGTGTTATTACTTTCTAAATCATAGAATATAAGAATCAAGATTTTATATGAATCTTTTTTTTCCTAACCGTCCCTGACAGGAGCACCGTAATTCCTAATATTGAATATGGTTCCCAGCCGGCAAACGCACACTGAGCGCACACAACCACTTCACATTCAGTGCAGGTTTAGAAACATAAAGGGTTTTTCCAGTATTGCATTAAGATGAGTTGGTTTTTTAAAAAAAAATCAGATTGGATCAGATTTTTTTTTTTTTTTTTTTAAGGTTTAAGTTTCATTTGTTGTTCGAAAAAAATGTGCTTTTCTGGTGGCTTATTGAGTATCTACTGTCTCTACTGAGACAGAGGGCTCTGTGACCTCTGTAGACGGCACGACACACTCAAAAGGCCTTCTAATTTAAGATAAAACCAAATATCCCTCTAAATGTTATCGCAAGATAATGCAATACTATTTGTGAGTTAACACAAAACAAGTTACAAAGTAACACAGAAGATCTCTTTAAATAAAAACAAAAAATTCCCATCGTAGGCATTCGGGGGCTCTATAAGTCCCACCTGTGCACTGATGAACGTTTGTGTTGATTGAATTCAGTATTTTTTTTTCTTTTTTCTCATACATGTTTTGTAAGTGTCTGATGATTTTATGTTGACTGGTTGAACAAAGGTAATAAAATCTATTGTTAAAATGATTTTGAATTTGAAATTTCACTGTCTTTCTTTAAAGAATATAACATGTGCTCTTCTTTTCTTTTTCTTTTTTTCTGTCTGACACTGAAGATAAATGTGTACTCCTTATCTGTGCTCCCAGTTGTCACCTGGCATGAATAGACTTAGAGACTTAGACTCAACTTTAGACTCAAAGATAAATAGAAATATATACAAGAATATAGAAGTGAGCAGTAGGAAATTGACCAGGTTATTTCATAAGATTGAATTAAATGAAGTTATTGCACTGTGGTTGACAGATTATTGCACATATAACAGCCATTTTGTCAGAAAAATAATGAGTGTGGCTGTTGAATAAAAGGAAAAACTGTTAGTCCTGCACTTGGGAAGGAGCAACCTCTCACTGAACGGGCTTCTGTGGTTGCTGATGACGGTGTGCAGAAAGTGGTTGGCATTGTCCATAATATAACATAAAATAACAGTTTGTTCAGTGAATAGTGGACATATAAGAAGAGCTTGAGATCAGTGCACGCTTTGACCAATCCACCAATATACCTAAAAATTATATATATATATATATATATATATATATATGAGGAAAAAATATTGATCATTGTGACTGTATTCTGAGCTTTATTTTGAAAAACATTTGAACCGGAAGTGATCTCGTGGGAACTGATGTTCTGTACTTTAGCACGTGCATCCTTTCCTACAGTAATAACAGATTAACAAGTCGCTAAATTAAACTGATATTTAGGTTTACGTGTATTTGACGGCGTAGATACAATTCTGGAAGTTGGAGACAGTATTTCCTGTATTTATGTGATCCACCACCTGAGGTCTGATAAGCTAACGCTCAATCACAGCATTACAGGTAAACAGTCTTACTATTCAGTGTGGGAATTATAGTTTTTTCACATCGGACTTGATTGAAAATGTTGTTGCATCATTTAAATTTGGGGATTTGGTTAAGGAAATGAAATGTATACAGCAACTTTTCCCTTTAATGTTGGCCTTTTTTGTTTTTGCAGACACTTTCACTCGTTTCCTCTAAAATCATGAGTGATGCGTTCAGCAGCAGCTCGGAAACTGTAATTGAACGTGTGGTAGACGTGACAGTGAAATCAAATACCCCTGTGGAAAAACTCGATGAGTTGTATGACATTAAGAAGACCCTTGAGTTCATTAAGAAGAATAACTTTCAAAAGGTGGGTACATAGTTTTAACCTATTAATTTAAATGATTCAGATCCATTTATTAAAAATTGCATTTATTGTTGTTCGGTTAAATTGTTTTTTTTTTGTTTTGTTTTGTTTTTTGGTAAAGTGGGGAAAGATGAATCCCTGTTTGAGTAATGTTTTTGTCACAACTGTCTTTGTTTACCTTACTTACAGGTTGCTCTGCAGTTTCCTGATGAGCTGCTGGTGGATTCAGTGGCAGTAGCCGAGGAGGTTGAGAGGACCAGTAATGCCAAACCGTTTATTTTGGGAGACACGTCTTATGGCAGGTAACATGTCACGTTCAACTCTGGGGAGTTTCCGAATGATGATTTTGATTATATTGTTATATTATGTATGTTAGTAAGAAAATGAAATGTTAGAATAAGTTAAAATTTTCTAGTGGTGCTGTTATGGATAGACTCAGACTCATAGCAGCAGTTTAAAAAAAGGGTAGTGGTGGATTTGGGAGGATGGGTGGGGCTTAGCAGGACAAGGAATGGCTGTTCATTATCTCAACAAATGTTGTTCCTGCATGGACTCATAAGTTTTGTTGAACTCTCACGAGCAGTTGCTGTGTGGACGAGGTGGCTGCAGAGCATGTTGGAGCCAGCTGCATCGTGCACTACGGCAGTGCTTGCCTCAGCCCGTCTAAGAGGCTGCCGTTGATGTACATCTTTGAGAAAAGACCATTGGATGTGGAGGCGTGTGCTTCCTCCTTCAGAGAGCTTTATCCTGACTCACAGAGTCACATCGTCATCCTCTACGATGTCAACTACGATCACGTTATTGGTAAGCGTTTCCAACAAGACTTCTCCTTCCATTTTGTGTTGAAAAATGCAATTAACTAAAATGTAAATATGCCTTTTATGTTAGGCTGATGTCAGTAGGTGAAAGTATCAGCGGCTTCTGTCATTTCTTTGTCTTTCCAGATGATCTTCTGATGCTCATATCGCCGGAGTATCCAAACCTTGTTGCCTCAGAACTAGTTGTTGAAGGAGAGTTGTGTTACAGTCGGGGCCGGATTAAAAAAGGAGGGAGTGACGCATGTCTCTCTGGCAACCAGGTTATTTGTCAGTTTGGGAGGCAGTTTTCCCTGAAAGATGCTTCCAGTATATCAGATTACTGTATGTTCTTTGTCGGTCAGGAGGGGGCAACGTTAAGAAACTTCATGATGACTTGGAATCAGTGCTCGTTTTGCTCTTTTGACCCTGTGGCGAATAAAGGGAGGACTGAGTCGATCAGTGTCAACCGTGCACTGATGAAGCGATATTATGCCATAGAAAGGGCCAAAGATGCCAGCGTGGTCGGCATCCTGGTCGGCACTCTAGGGGTGTCCAACTACCTCACCATCATCCAGCAGCTGAAGGAGACCATCCACAGAGCTGGAAAGAAGAGCTACATGTTCGCCATGGGGAAGCTGAATGTACCCAAACTAGCAAACTTTCTTGAAATTGACGTCTTTGTGCTCGTCGCGTGTCCGGAGAACTCTCTGCTGGACTCGAGTGAATTCTACAAACCTGTCGTTACGCCGTTTGAGATGGAGGTGGCCTGCAACAAGAACAGGGAGTGGACACAGGAATATGTCACAGATTTCCAACATCTCCTGCCAGGTTTGACTGGGATTTATACTCTATACTGTACTTTTTTTTTTTTTTTACATTTATATTTCATTTTTATATGCACAGAACAATTCTGGCTTTGCTTTACAAACTGCAAAAAGGTCTTTGATCTTGTTCCATTATTATGGAAATGGTTAATTCCCCCTCTAATGCATCCTTTTATGAATGCTGTGTGTTGATTGTACCAGATCCAAACTGTTCAGAGTGTATTTATCGGCATTTTCTAAATGTATCGAACATGTGATTTGTAACATTTTTAGTCTGAATTCTCAAACAGGTGGACAGAGTCATGTGCCAATGGCTGATCAGCTGGAGGACGGCGATGACACTGACGTTTCATTAATCACTGGAGCTCTGCGGAGCCAGAATCTGCTGCTTCGTGAGCCGGCAGAGTCGTCGTGTGGCTCGTCTGTGGTCCTAAGGAACCAGACTCTGACTGTAGCCCACACAAACTCAGCTGGTAGGAGACAGAAAGCAATGTCTGCTGCAACTACTGAATATACCTTTATTGTTGGATTCTGAATGTATACAGCAATTTAAATAAAAAAAAAAAAAATTTAAGATAAAAAAAACAAAAGCAAAAAGTACGGTATATTATTGCATTGAACAAAGTCGTAGAAGAAGACGCTTGTTTAATATTACACCACATGTATCTGCTCTTCTTTCGTTTATTGCTTTATTTTCTTTGCGCAGCATCGTTCCTGGCGGGCCGGAGTTGGCGCGGTTTGGAGCAGAAGCTGGGAGAGACGCCGGTCGCGAAGGCAGTGGAGGGCAGGAGAGGCATCGCTATTGCCTACGAGGAGGAGGGATCATCCACATGATTCTCCAGCAAAACCCATTGTCTTCATCAGATATTTATTCATTAAAAAATGTACCAAATGTAGAGAATGTATTTTAATTGCTACAAGCAAAAAGTAATTTTTTAACTGTTTTTTTTTTTTTTTAATACCAGGTAGTACAAGTTCCTACTGCGGCATTACGTACTGAGTCAAATAGTGAAGTCGATGTATTCTGTAATTTAAGTCGGCGCGTGACTTACTGGCCATTCGCAGGGACTTCTTTTACAAAAGATGCAGGAAATATCCCAATATTCCCATTACACTGCCCTTCCAGCCAGTCCTGATTTACTAAAGAAAGAGAGGAAACCAGAAATCTGAGTTATATGTCCATTTAAATGCATGTTTTTAAGTTGCTTTAATTAAAATGTGGCAAAATGAATGAAGTCTTACCTCTGGAGAGGAGTTTGATCGCATCCCCTTGTTGAAAGTTTAGGTCTTCTGGATTTGAGGACTCGTAGGAGTGAAGTGCCACCAGCTGACCCTGATTCTGCGGCTCTGCGTCACTTTGCTGAAATCACAACACACACAAAGTGATATCAGTTTTTATTTTCAGAAAATTTTAACTGAAGCTTTGGGAAACGTTCAGGAGCTGGGCAGCGAGCCGGTTTTAACTTTAAATTACCCTTTTTCCTCACAATTTTTGAAATCTGAACTCAGAATCAAATTAGAGTTGGTCGCTGGCTCACTGGCACCTTTGCCTTTCATATTTTCCATATTTTTGTGTATATATATGCAGATTAAGTTGTATTTACATTCTTTTAAGTGTCCATAAATGCATTTCTTTTTTGTTTCTATAGAGGCCCTGAAGTTGCAGGATGACGTTTGAGCAGGTTGAGAGTTTTCAGAAGTGTCTATATCTGTCCTACTGTGATTAAAACGTAAATCGTACAGCAAGAGGAACATGATTTCCAAGTATCTTGTACGTGTTAAGTCATGATAATTAAATATTTCATTATAAACAACACCACTTTCTTACCTCTTTAGCGTAACACCACAGGGTGATGCGCCCGCTACTGGCGTGACTCCACACATCTGCCATCTCTGAGTCAATAAGACTCTGTCCATTTGCCTCTGAACTGAAATGAAACAAAGTGTTTAACTTTTTACTTAAGAAGTAAATGAATACACTAATCGTGTCAGAGGCTGTTGATCTGGATGAATTTGAAGTCCTACCTGAGTGAGATGGCAGTAGAAGGGAGGCTGAGCTTGTTACTGACTTTTTCCATCAGTCCTGCATAAGGAGACCCACACGGCACTGAGATGGCAAAGTTGAACGTGAAATGGACTTTGACAATACATAAATTGTCTGCAGGCTTTGCCTCCTGACATTAATAAAGAGAGACAACAGTGGAATTAAACTGCAGAAGTGAAAACAACGTCCATCTCAAACGTGGCTCAGAAATAAACTGAAGGAAAAAAATCAGGATTTGTCCCTGCACACCTTTTTCTGGGTTTTCTCACTGCTGGTATTCCCAGGAGTAAGACCTTACAGACAGAAAAATAAGACTTTTTTTCCCCCCACATTAAACAAGGTTTGGTTGTACTAAATACATTTTTTTAAACTGTCAGATCATCTACCTTGAATCCTCTCGGGTCTGGTTGGTGCTGCTCGACTTGGAGCTGCAGTGACGCCCTGTTGACAATTATTTCCATTTAAAAATGCAGAAAAAGTGAAAGTGCTCAGAGAAAAATATAAAGCTTTTTAAAACCTTAAAAATGATTTACCCTGTTTTGTTTAGAAGCCAAGGAGATTTCCAAACGTTCCAGGTAATTGTAAGGGACGAGTCCCCGCTGAAATTTAAACCACGATGGTGAATATTATGATTTCTATTCAAAACAAAACATGAAGATTCTGTATGCGTTTCTTACTCGTTCATTGAAGACCACGTATGCCCAGTTGTCAGCGCCCTTCTGCAGGACAAACACAATATTCCCCGGCACCACAGCCAACTCGTCACTGGTCTCAGGATCGAACTGAAACAGCACAGTGTGGGGTTCTCCTTCCAAAGCCCTGAGACAAAACCACCACATGGAGCAAACACTTTCTTATACACTTATAACAGGTTTCTACTCAGCTGGATCCATTTTCGTCATGTGAAAGCAGACATAGATGTGAAGTGTAATGTAGAAATATATCTGATTGGGCTGTGTGACAGCCAATAATGAAGAGACTGTACTGTTGGTCTGGGAGGGTGGGGGCACTCGCACCCTGTGCAAAATGATATGTACTTTATGTAAGCATATGTGCAGCTTTAGAGTGACTTTCATGCCTTAAAACCTCTGGCTCTTTTGGAGTAGCTGGACCATCCTCAACCTGTCAAGTGACAAGAAGAAAAAAAAAGATATTGTTAGGTGTGTGATTAAATGTGATAATCTTCCACACACACTGCACAGATTTTTTTATTTGTTGGTTGGTATCAGGCCGTTTGTCACCTGTGGCTGTAATGGAGCAAATCCAGAAAAGGCATCTTGGGGAACGACAGAGGCAACAACCTGGTAACAACAGGAAAACAAAACAGAAAATATGTAGTAGGTGATTAATGCCAGCATGAAAACTGATGAAAGTCTGTTTATTCAGGGGATTTTTAGTGAGAAGGGTTAATATGATTCAAAAATACAAATACATATGGAAGAGCTGGAACCAAGTTTAGTCTTTTAAAGTTAATTATCACACTAATGATTATTCCTGTTGTACTATTTCTTACTCATTTAAAAACACATTTCATTACCTTTGCTTTGCCGAGGTAGTCCTTCTTCTCCAGCTCAGCAACGTAGTGCTTATTTGGTTTAAACAGCAGTTTAGATGGGAACTCGACTGGTTTGAACAGTTTTTGTTTCTGTCAGTGAAATTTTATTATACATTTTAGTGTCAAGGAGAAGAAAGTTGTTTCCACCTGCATCTTTCATTTCCTCTGAAGACAAACACGGTCTATTAATAAACATTTTTATTAACCAAAACCAAGAAAGTGTACCCAGGAATAAAAGGTTAGCAGGATAAATACAAATCATTTACTGAGTATAATTTTATATAAATATACTGAATAGCTGATTCAGAAGTGTAATTGACAGGTGAAATGTGAGTGGGTTTTTTTGCTCAGGGAGTATATCTTTACAAGAGTGACCATGTGACAACTGACCAGGGTGGACTGCAGAGCTCTGTCGATGATACTCAGCTTGGTTTCTGTCTTGTAGTCGAGTGCCTTTGCAAGGTTTTCCTGGGCCTTTTCCCAGTTACCCAGCTGAGCCTCAGTCAGGGCTATATTGTGGAGAACCTTAAATGGAAAACAATGATGTTGTATTAAAAAAACATAACTTGAGAACTTTGCCCCCATTTGCTAAAAGTGAAATTGTCATCCATCCATCATTCATGTTCTATAATCACTCTGTCCTGTTTGGGTTTCCAGGTAGGCTGGAGCCTGTCCCAGGTGAGCAGAGAGCTAAACCCCGGACAGGTAACCAGTCCAACACAGGGCTGCACAGACACAATCAGTCTGCACACTGACGTTCACTCATGCATATTTTCAGTGTAGAAAAAAATAAAAACAGAGCTTAGGAAGAATAGGGTCTGGATACTCTTTTGAACCTCAGGTTTTCAACATCAGATTAATTAATAGGATCATTTAGGAGAAGTTTAAGTTTAATGGTAAAGAGGTTTCCTTACCTCGCATGCATATAGTATATATCTAAGACCAAGTGCCTTGTAATCTATCAGATGATTGCCCCTTAGTGCTTTCAAGGCTGTCTGGAAATCAGCTAAGCTTTCTTCATATCTTTAAATAGAACAAAAACAAAAAAACAAAAAAGGAAACACTTTTGCACAATAGGTCAGAAATATGAACTCGACGTGTTAAATCTGAAACAAGACAGTGACCCTTTCATTGAAATGACTTGTGTGACTTGCCTCTTCCTTTTGTAAAAGGTGATTCCTCTTTGAAAGAAGGCGATTGCCAAATGCTCATCTTTGCGTATGCTGCAATCAAATGCCTGAGAAATAGAATAAAACACTCTAACTTCCTCTATCAGAAGAGAGAAATAATGAACACTTCTTCTTTCACAGTGACTTGCACTTTTGAACAACACTTTACCTGCTGCATCCTGATGCTTTTACTTTACGATATAAAGATATAAAGTTGATGCAGTTGATATTTAAGCATTGTCTTGTTTTCACCTACATGTTACCCAGCAGCTCCGACATACCTTTTCAGCAGCATCCAAGTCTTGGTTAAGAAGATGCAGGCAGCCAATGTTGAAACATATTTTGGAGTTTGGTTCTTGAATAGTCAGGAGGATCCTTAGGGCCTCTGACAAATCCTGCTTGTCTGCGCTGTTTACAGCCTCATCCCATTGGCGCAGAGTGTCCACAAAAGACATGTTTGGTTTCTGATATATTACTGAGACCAAATAAAGGAAGCTCTTCCGATTTATACCAGTGAGATCAGGAAGTGTGATGACAGTCATTGATGAATATTAACACTTCCCCATATTCAAATCTTAATACCCTGTTCTAGAGTTGAGTAAAACTCTAGTGTTACTGTGTGTTATGTGGATATAACTAATTTAATTGTGGTATATTTTCACATCTTAATCTGCTATTTGACGTAAGAATGAGATTGTATATCACAAAAGTGATCTTTTCCCATTTTCTGTTGTTCTTGGGTGTGATAAAGGAAAGTTTTAATGGACAAGGCGAGACTAAAGATCTAAATAAGGAATCCTAAAGTGCTAATGGAGATATTTTAAAAAAATGTCTCTTGATAATTTAAATAGTTACAGCTATTGCACCAAGAAAAAAAATATTTTGGAGTTCACTGCTGTTTTAGTTATCAGCCTCGTAATAGTCAACAAAAATGACACTTCCGGAATATTTTCAAAATACACGACTCTTCAGTAACAGTCTGTTCCCGAAAACTGTACACTCCAGTACAACACATGGCACAACATATTTATTTCTCAAATTTCCAGAAGGAGCGAACGATTTTTTTTATTAAAAAAAACAATCGCGTCTCCTTCACTCCGCTGTAAACCGTACTGTTATTGTGAAATAATAAACATTCGTTTCCGGTATAGCCGCCGTCGCTGACTAAACAAACATGGCTCGGCGACTTTATCGGACAACGGACCGTTACGATACGTAGGCAGACGAAAAGTGAAACATGCAACAACTAAAACGGAGTATGTTCCGTAAGATATGTCGCCGTAGGTGAAGACCGGCTGTGTGGTGTTTTTGGGCGGTGCAGGGAACCTTTTTGTGGCCGCGTTTACTGGCGGCTAGCTCCCAAGTTGGCTCCCGCAAGCTAGCAAGATGGACCTTGGAACAATGTTGTACAATAATTTAAAAGATGTTACCTGGAGCACGACGTCTTTACCTTTAGACCAGCTTGTCAGTGCCTACAAGGTGCCCCAAATTGTCAAGCTGGATAACGGTTAGTAACGTTGGGTCTGTTTTAACGCTTTTGCTGGTTAGCCGTGGTAAGATGTGAGAAAGACCAATGAAAACTGTTTTTTTAATCGAAATAGCTTCGCGCGTGATGCCAAGAGTCATTTCTGTGGGTGTCGGGAAACGTTTTAAATATTAAACAGCCACTCGTGTGAACACGGAAGGCTGTCGTTGTCTGTATTTGTAAAGAAGTAGTGCTTCGTTTGACTTCTGTCGTCCAGTTTACAGTCAGTCTTTGCAAAGCTTCTCATATGCAGGTTGTTGCTGTGTTGTGTACTTTGAGTGATGGTGCATCTTTATTTAGAGTGTTATGGATTAGGGCATAAATCTTTGTTCTGTGCTCTGTAATTCAATGCCTTGGCTTGGCTTGAGTGGGGTGGCTTGTAAAACTTCTAAGAAATGGAAACAGTTGGCATTGTTTGCTTCATAATGACACTTAATTCTCTGCGAACATTATAATAAATGGTGTCAAACACCAGTCACAAATAAAGGTGTAAATGCAAGTAATTTCCAGAAAGTGAAATGATTGATTTATTCCATCTTTGAGTGTAATTCACTTTTTTTTAACTTGCTTTTCACAAATTTAATTGCAGAATGTGTCACATGTGAACTGACAGTTTGTCCTGAAGGTGTATGTGCTGTTTTGTAAACGCCCGTCTCGTTCCTGCAGGTCAGTCAGTCGAGGGGCTCAGAGACAATGACTACCTCTTAATTCATTCCTGCCGCCAGTGGACAACTATTACTGCACACAGTCTAGAAGAGGGACACTATGTGATTGGGCCTAAAATAGAGATCCCAGTACATTACGAAGGTAAGCTCAATCCTGAAATATGCTTATCCAGATTGTGGGTTATTGTTGCTGTCTTTTGATGATGTCTCTTTGTCTTTTGTCAGTTGTTATGCCATACAGCCAACTTTTGAAATCTTTTTAACACCTGTCAAAATGAAGAATCATTCTTAAGGTTAATGCACAACTAACCATTGAACTCTCAGACACTGGCAATAGAGTGGAGAATGTGAGTTTCTGACACTTGATATTTGGCCTAACTTTATTTATTTATTTTTTTTGTACTGATGTGGCTTTTTTGGCTTAAGGTCAGTTTAAGCTACTTGAACAGGACAGAGATGTCAAGGAGCCTGTGCAGTATTTCAACAGTGTGGAGGAGGTGGCCAAAGCGTTTCCTGAAAGGGTGTATGTCATGGAGGAAATAACCTTCAATGTTAAGGTACATTTACATAGGCAGTGAGATTTTTCTGATTTATTTTGTGTGTGGGATTTATGGCATTGGTTAAGAAAAAAAAAACATTTATTGATGCTAATAGTGTGTCTACCAATTTGTTGACCTCTATACTTGGGAAGTTCAAATTGCATTTCAATTCTCTTTTATTTATATAGCTCCAGTTCACAACAAAAGGCATCTTAAGAAACTTTACACAGAAGTCAAGTCCAATACAGTCCAATCAAAGACTATCCAATCCAGTCCAGTTCAATTTTAATTAATGAATTACTTTCAGTCCAATGCAGTCCATATTCAAAGTTCATATATACGGTGTAGTCCCCCATCCCGAGCAAGAAAGAGGTGACGGTGGAGAAGAAAAATGTATTTAATAGCATCAAAAAACCTTCAGCAGAACTACACTCAGGGACAGCAGCTACCTGCCTCGACTGGTTGGAGGTCTGAGATTACATGAAAAGTAGACCAACAAAAACAGGAGGATTAGCCCAGGGATGTCAGTCAGTGAGACACAAATTAGGATAACATTCATTTCAATGACAATAGCACATATATAGCACAAGAGAAATAAGAACAGAGTGAGGAGAGAGTCCAGTGTCTCATGGAAGGTCTCGAAGCAGTCTAAGCATTTAGGAGCACAAGTATCAGCTTAATCAACAGGGAATGTTGAAAGGCTAATCTTAAAGGTAGAGATGGTGTCTGCATCCTGAATGTGAACTGGGAGTTTGTTTTTACAACAGAGGAGCCTGATAACTGAAGGCTCGCTCTCCCATTCTACTTTTGGAAACTCCTGCACCCACAAGTAACCCAGCTGCCCGAGAGAGAAGTTCTTCCTTAAGATAATGTGGAACCTTGAGTTCTTCAAGATAAGACAGGGCTAGGTCTTTAAGACCTTCATATGTAATAAACATAATTAATAATTATATCCCACATTTACCAGGGAGCCAGAAAAGGGAAGCTAAGATTAGAGAAATGTGATCTCTCCTGCTAACCCTCATCAGAACTCCCGGTGCAGCATTTTGAAGTAATTATAGGACATCCTACTAAAAAGAAATTGGAGCGCTTCAATAATGACGTAACAAGGTGCATAGACTAGTTTTTCTGCATCACTCTGCTATGATTTTTTTCTTATTTTTGCAATGTTATGAAGGTGGACAAAGGCAGCTCTAGAAACAGGCAGTGAGGTGTGCTAATGATTTATTTATTTTTATATAACTTTTTTTTTTTTAGATGAGACAAAATCAAACAATTCAGTTAAATTCTAAACCCTTTTTATTGCTTCACGTCCTTTTTTGTGTATGTTTGTTTAACATGACTTACACAGTAAGGATGTACCCTTTAATATCTTTAGTCCTTATGCTATTTATACATTTTTCCGTAGATGGCTTCAGGGGAATGCAACGAGGACACTGAAGTTTACAACATAACACTAAGCACCGGTGATGAGCTGACATTAATGGGCCAGGCTGAAATCCTCTATGCAAAGAGCTCCAAAGAAAAATCAAGACTCAACACTATTTTTAAGAAGATCGGGAAGCTTAACTCCATCAGTAAGATTGGCCGAGGCAAAATGCCTTGCTTGATTTGCATGAACCACCGAACAAATGAAAGCATCAGCCTGCCTTTTCAATGCAAAGGCAGGTTCAGCACTTGCAGTCCGCTGGAGCTTCAGATGCAGGATGGTGAACACACCATCAGGAACATCGTGGAAAAAACCCGGCTCCCCGTCAATGTTATAGTGCCCGGTAGTCCACCGCGCAACCAGCATGACCTCCACCTCATTCGAGAGGGTCATCGCTACAAATTGGTTAACATCCAGACAAAGACTGTGGTTGTGTGCTGCATATTGCGCAGCAACAAAATTATCCCCATTCATTTTCCCTTCCATAGGGCCATGCCGAGTTTCATTGTTCCAGAAGAACTGTTGCAGGGAGAGTTGTGGCTAGATACTATGGTACATCGCTGGTTTTCCTTCTGCCAGGATCAGTTTGACATAGATGACTACTCCCGTGCTGTCCGGGATGTGCGGACAGACTGGAATGATGATGGCAAAAGTCCAAAGAAAAGCAGTGGGAATGGGGGCTGCAGTGGAAACGGCGGAGGCAACGGCAGCTCCAATGGATGTACCAGTCACATGCAGATCCCCAACTCTTTAACTTATGCCAGAGATGAGCTCACCCAGTCTTTCCATCGACTATCGGTGTGCGTATATAGTAGCAATCTGCACGGTAACAGTGAAGTCAACTTGCAGGGATGCATGACATTTTGCGGAGACTGGGCTCTTCTGCCTTCTGATGGCCATCATTCAGAATCTGGTGAAAGTGAACACATGTTCCCTGAGTTGTTGGAAAGCACAACCCAGCAACCAACCCTCAACAAGCTGGACGTTCCCTACGAGGAGTTGTGGTTGGATCACTTGAGAGGGCAGAGCCCAAAACCCTCTTCAAGTGAAGGAATCCGAGGCATCAACAATGGCTGTTCTACCACCCCCGCCCTCTCGTACCCGGTCACCTGTCCTGTCGGTGCTGTTACCAGTTTAGATGTGCCTCTGACTCCACCTCCAGTCCCACCCAAGTCTGAAGCTGTGAGTATAAGCTTCCATACTTTAAGCGGTGTCTTTTAGGACAGCTTTAAGTGATATTAAGTTTTTAAGTCTTGACAATGTTTCCACGTGATGTCTTTTAATGTCAGTCATGTCAAGTGTATATGTCCACCTCAGGTTTTAAATTTACTATTACAATAAAAAAAAAAAACACATTCAAACATTGAGTTTCATACATTGCAAACATGAGCAGGTACAGAGTGGTACAAAGCAGAGACAAAAGCAATGAGGGACCTGAGAGGAAAGCTTTGGTTTCTCAAGGAGATGCAAATAAATCATACTAGTTGTGAATCAACAAAGACTTCCAATCAAGTATTAATCATTCAAAAAACAACTCTTGTTTTTTGTACCAGGACCTTTCGATGTAGAAATCTGTTGAAAAGCCCCTCCTCTGCAATGTGGTCTGATGGTGTACCTCCCTTAACTGAGTTGCAGATATGCGGGTTGCGCTTCATAACAACTTCAACACATTCAGACTCTCTTTGTGCTCAGCTGACTCAACAAAACATAAAGCTCCAATTAGGGATAATGGCTATCATTTATTTATTAACCCAGGCTTTCTTCTTCCAGCTCAGTGTGCAGTTTGATTAAATGGGAACATTTAAAGCATCGATTGACGCTTCTTCTGCACAGTGCACTAATGGCATGCTGACAGCTCCAGACAAGAAGAACAGGTTCTTGTAAAGGCAAGGTGTAAAGATTCAGAAGAGTTATTGGAGCAAAAGGAAAAACTTGCTGCCAGTTAGGCATAAAAACAATGTTGATGTCAAACATCGACATCTGTCTTGATGAGTCTAAACTAAAATGGTTAAAAAAAGATGACTTATTAACCCCAAAGTGTTAATGTGGTACCATTTGCTATGTTAAAATATAGTGGTGCAGAGTTGTTTTTACTAGATTGGAGTGTTTGGAGATTTAGAGATTGGAGTGTGACCTTTTGTGAGTCTTGTAAACCTGACGTATGAGTTTTCTGGTGCACCAGCTGGTATCGTCACGCATTGCTGTCTGTACAGGAAGAGTAAACTTTCAGGTTTCCTTCCACTAAATACAGTCCATGTTCTTGTAGTAATGAGATGTATACAGTTGCTGTACGAAACATAGAGCAAATTAGCGATTTTGAGCTGAGATCGGTTCTTCTAGGTTTAATAAATAACTGCAGAGACACTTGGACTGTTTGCCAAACGCTCCCAGTAAAGTCTGTCGGAAACACAGCACCAGAGGTATAATAGTTTTGAATTTAGTTTAGTTTAGATAGTTTTTATTTTTATTCAGTTTGTTTTGGTATTTCAGTTTACTTTTAGTTAGTTTAACAAGTGCACCAGTAATTGTTGTTTTGAAAAACTGGATTGTTTTAGTTTAGTTTTAGTCGTAATTTAGGTTTTTTTAATGGAGTCAACTTACAACTATTGACAAAAAAAAATATCTTGGATGAAAGAATCCTATCAACACTGGCACATAGTACAACAATCCTTTATTCTTTCCTTTTGAGTAATTAGAAAAATGAAGTGCCAAACGTAAGAACACAAGGTACAAAAATGAAAACAAAGTTGACCTTTCCTCAATGTTTTTTTCTTTCAGTTTGTTTTAATTTGTTAATTTTAGTTTATATTTAGTTCTTGTTTTAAAGAAACTAGTTTTTCTTTTTTCACCGTTGGTTCCTTTATTAGTCTTAATCTTTTAACTGTAATACCAACAGCGTCTTTTTTCACTAAAGACCAAAATCACACACTTTCAGTAAAAGTTTAGTTTTATTTCTTAAGTGCAGCTTTAACAGGGTTCCTTACTGCAAGCAGCACAAGTAGATTTCCACTTGGCAGGGACTAATATTGATTATCCTTTTCTTGCCTCTGTTCCACTTCACCTTTTCAAAACAGGAAGTCACTGACTCGTTTAGTGTTCTTGAATTGCCTCATAACCCCGACAGAAACCGCTGTCCTCTGTCTCGTTTGCAGTACAAACCCTCCTGTATTTCAACAGTTTTAACTCCTATTATTTTAACGTGAAACACCAGCAGCAGTTTTTGTAATCCTACAGCTCTGACCGGATGTAAAGCGAGAGGAACCCGGTGACGCAGCGTTTGATTGCATACATTGTGTAGTTTCTGAGTCCCTCGTGCTTGCAGATGATCTCTTTTCACAGCTGTAAATGAGGTCTCTACTAAGACCAGGAAAAACAAGGCAATTTAATAATTGTGAATGGTTTAAATGACTATTACAGAAGAAATGTAAGTTAAGATATTTAAGGTTATTATTCATGGTTATCTAAAGTAGTAGATTGTTTGCTGGCAGTGTCAAAGTCTTGTCATTTAATCTTAGGTGAAGGAAGAATGCCGTCTTTTGAATGCTCCACCAATCCCTCCACGAAGTCTGAAACAGCTGCCATCGGTGCCCGTCTTGTCGAAGCCACGACAGCAAGACACTCGGTCTCCAAGTCCAACCCTGTCCTATTATTCTTCTGGTCTCCACAGCATGCAAGTGTTTGAGCCGTTTCTCATAGCACACTTAAAACTGATACACATGATTTCTTTGGAAGTTGCGCTCCACTTGTAAACGAGTCCTGTATTTCTCCATCAGCAGTGGCACGAGTGAGCAAGAAGGAGCTGATCCACAGGAACAAAGCCATGTCTGCTACCCTTGCAGCTGGGGGAAATCCAACAGTGCTGAACAAAGTGCTGCTTCGCCCAGTGGAAGTCTTCTTTCGGACGGGTTGTCTTCACGCTTGTCTTGGCCGAACACCTTCAGCGGAGGGGACTCTCAGTGCATGGAGGAATTTCTACCAGCGGGCTGCAGAAGTTACTACAGTTACCCAAGAAAGAGAACTCCAAGCATCCCCAAAACCTGCACGTCCAGCCTTGTTGACTTTGACGTACAAGAGCATGCCCATAGCAGCAAAGACTTCAGCTTGCAGAAAGCATCTCTGAGTCAGATTTACACTAAATCCTCAAGTTACAATTCAGAAATGTACAGAGACAAGCCAATAGAGGAGTCTAACACCAAGCAAAGCCTCTCTTGCCCCATCTTACCCCCGAGAACCCCCAAATCCAACGTCACAAAGAAGTGCACAGATTTACTACCAGAGTCAGTATGTAACACTAAGCAGGAGAGTACGAATTCCTCACTTATTCAACACGAGCCAGGTACGAAGGAGATATATTCCATCTCCAACTCATTGACCTTAAACTGTCCACCGTTTCCTCCCACTGCACAGTGGCAGCCGCCGTCCAGCTTGGCCGGCATTTCTATTGAAGAGGTGTCCAAATGTCTAAAGTTTATTGGACTCCCAGACGACATTGTTTCTCTTTTCGTGTCTGAAAAGATCGATGGGAATCTACTCCTGCAGCTCACCGAAGAGATTTTGTCAGAGGACTTCAAGCTAAGCAAACTCCAAGTGACGAAACTCATGCAGTTCATAGGTGGGTGGAGGCCCAAGATATAAGACGGTGGAACCTGTCGTACAGCAGACGACGCAATGCCTTCAGTATATATGCTATGCACATCAAGCCACAAAGAGTTTCTTTTTGTATGATATTAACGTGTTTTCTTGTTACGACATCGTTGGGAAGATAGTTGAGTAATTCTTGTCAGTCCACTTAAAGCAACACTGCAGACTTTTGTTTTTATTTTTTAGAGTTCTGGTGTGGTCCAGTACTAAAAGTTGCGAACTGAGTCCAGCATAACCAACAACTGAAGAAGTTTAGTTTCGGAGTTTTAGCCTTTCCCAGCCGCTCTTCCAGGCTTCCTCGGATCGAGCCCCGTTTGGTTTTGTCAGCACTTCTGCCGCGACGGTTGTGTTTAAGTGAGCTGGCTGCGTCGGATGTCTGCACAGAGGTGCTGTAATGTGGCGCGTGTTCTTGTGAGAGCCATCCGGGATGGACCTCAACGTTACAGTCAGTGGCAGCAGGTTCACTCAATAAAAACATCTTCAAATTTGTGGAAAAAAAAAAAAAAAAGTAAGGCAGTGTTGCTTTAAAGTCATTGGTTGCTATTTGCTATCTAAACAAACCATTTGGCACTTTCACAGACAACTTTATGTCAACTTTTTCCTTTTTTCCTCCCAGCCCATTGGTGGTGTTGTCATTAAACCAACTAATTCAAGGTGACATGTAAAAGATTCAAGGACACAAATATTCACAAACGTTAGTTTGAGGAGTGCTTGGAGAGCTCGTCGCCTCTTCCTAAAGGTATTCCCAAGATTTTTAACAGAACACGTTAGTAATGTTTGTTTATTTAACCAACGATGGTTGGATTTCATCACAAAACAAATATAGTATTCTAATTTGGAAAGATATTAGAATGACAAAATGACCTCCAAAACTTACCCTTCTAGTTAATGTTCATCCTAAGAGGGACACAATGGTGTTTGTGTGCGTTTGTGTTGGGATTTTCTTCAAGCAGTTGAAGATGCAACAGAAGATGTTACTGCACAAACCTGTCGTCGAGGTTCTGGGTCTGACCCGAGGAATCTGAGAACCAGACACAGGTGGGTTTAATTAATTAACGAATTAATACACTTATACAAAAAAAAAAAAATAGGCCAAGTCAAATAGATGTCATGTATCCGATGCTAGAAGATGAATCTTCAAAACTCATTTTCTTCCCTTACTTGAACCTGCGATGTCTCAGTTAAATGTAACTGAAGTTACGTGTAGCTGAACATGAATGAAGGCAGGCTTTAAAATCCATGTCCTTACTTTTAAACTAACACGGTAGTAATCCACCACCACACCTTTCATAAAACACAAATGCATCGTGCACTTTGACAGATTTCACTTTATATAACTGCAGTCGTCGCGTTAGATAAGAACATATTAAAAGAACAGTGTGTAACAATTACTGACAATTAAAGAAGCGGCAGAGATGGAAACCTCACGCAGCGATGATGGCGCTTCGTTCTTTATCGTTGATCATCTCTTAGAAAAGCTAAAGTTATTGTTTGTTCTTGTTTATGCCTTCATCTGTCCCAAAATGACTTTAATACTTTAATGTTTTTCTTTGTTTTGATGCACGTGATTCACGCGTCATTGTGTGACCTTCAAACCCAAAACTGCACCCTCACCAACTAACTCCTGAACAGACGTCTTTCATGCACCTTTTACTGCCGCAGGTATCCAGGATGGTGTAGAATATGTCCGTTCTCCTGTATGGAAAGACTGCGTCGATAAAAATGCTTTATTTTAAGGTAATAACAAAAATTAGAATTAATGAAGTGATTGCAATGTAATTGAAACAAAGTCAAAAGCTACGTTGTTGCACACTGTTACTTTAAAAATGAGTAGATGCACTACATGTTTCAAAGTTACGATGGTACGTTTGTCTCGCTGTCGTCGTTGTCTTACAAGTGTCTTCTAATGCGAGAAACGAGTGCAGTTTCTCTGCGCCTTAACCCAAAGCCCTTAAAATACTTTATACTTAACTAAATGTTTTCACTTTGCTCATTTGCCACGCGAAGGTACTGTCAGACCTCGGCCCCCACTGAGAAGAGATGTTAGACGAGTGTTTCCTCTGACCTGGGAGTCGTGGAAGCTAAATCTGAATACCATCTGCTTAACACAAATATTCGTGTCGTTTGTTTTTCTGTCCCTTTGATGCAGGACTGATTCTCCGAGATTCCTTTTAAGACTTTCTTCTGACACTTTTTTTTTTTTTTTTTTGTACTATGGGTTGTTACATATTTTACTTGATATTTTATTTTTTTCTTTTAAATCTTTGTAATTTTTTGTTTTTTAATGACAATGATTGTTTAAATGTTACTTTTGTTGAGAAAAAAAAAGTTCAGTATCCTGTTTTTTTTTTTTTTTTTTACTTTTTAAAGTGTGGATTTTAAATCCATGTATTGAAATGATGCTTAAAAAATAAAATAAATGAAGGTCTCAGTCACAATATTTCCATCACGACCAAAAGCTCGTTAGTAATCCGGTAACTCTGGAGGTCTTTGAGGAGTACCGTCGGTTCCTTCAAGTTCATGTCTTATGCAGCCCAAAGAAAAGGAAAAAACCAATAATTGTACTCCAGAGTGTCTGAGACGTGAACTGTGAACAAGCTGCAACATCTGGCTCCGTCTCATCACTTAACGATCTACGTCGAGTTATAAACGGGTGTCTACTTAACTCTCCCTGATTTTGATGGTATTATCTATTAAAGATGGATTAACTGACGTTTGTGTTTTCATTAATTCCTCATAAACAATGTTAGTAGTAGTAGTATGGCACTAATGATCAGTTTCAGTATCACACAAATGTGAAATAGATGCTTAATGATCGACATTACAGCGGAGTATATTTAAGAATGAATTAATCTTAAGCATAGGAGTATAAACGGTGTCCAGATGTATTTAACTACACTGAGAAGTTTTTGTTTTAAGGGCGGAGTGAAGATGCAGAAGAGGAGCCAACTGAAGCGCGGCGGTAGAAGCTTTTGGTTGGGTTGCTGGCTCAGTGACTAGACGGTCTACATGAGTATTAAAACCACTTAGATCTGCTAATCGATCAAGAGATCAGCAGCTAATCACGTCTCTTAATTAAGCTTTTTAGACAAATAAAAATGCTATTAGTACAAAAGTCTAATAAACACAAAAATAGTGTATTAATTGGTTGGTGATAAGAATCTTTATTCAAGGCTTTATCAGCATTAATTACAGATCATGGGATTTTTCAAATGGCCCGAAAGGAAAAGTGAATTTTCAGCTCAGCATGGTCGGTTTCAGACTGTAGATCGAGATCTCCAGGAACCAGAATAAGCTTCTGCTTTTGTCGTTTCCTGTATTACATAAAACAGGTCAACACTCAGTTGAATTGCCAGAAGAGGTTCTGCTTTTATCGTCTTTAAGTGGTTTACACTGAAGCCCTTAATGTTACTGAACCAACTACTGAATTTGTATGTGTCTTTTCTTGCAGTTTGCATATTGTGTGAATTTTGATGCTTTTATTTTTTCACAATTCCTCAAAAACTATTTTTGGGAAAAAAAAAAAAAAAAAAAAACTTTGATAAACCCATTTTTGTAATCTTGAGAACAGATTACAGGGTGGAGTTTATGTAATCGCACCTGGTCTGGACTGCGGCGGGTAATGAAAGACGTCGTCCTCTTTCAGCAGCCAAACATTAACTCTGGTATTTGTTAGGAGATACACATGAAGTCACCATAATGACATCAAATAACAATTTCAAGCACTTATCTTCAGGGATGAACAAACCATTATTGAATTGAACAGAACTGAATTGCTCTCAGCTTAGAATAGCTCATCATAACCTCCATCCGGGTCAGCGATCCTCCCTTTTGTAACATCTCAGCTCTGTCAGGACAAACACAAACGCCGTGTTAAAAACGTTTGTTCTCGTGTTTCCCTCCTCTCCTGACCGGAGCTCTCTTGTGCTGGTACAAAACTAACCACCGTATTACATGATGGAGATGAACTACGTCGGAGTTTAAATTGTCATTACCGGTCCAGTCTCTGACGTAGCGGAAGTATAAACCATCACATCCGTTCATTCATCCATCTGGTGCAGAGGATACACGGCAAGTCCATCCACGGTCCATGCAGCTCCATCTCGTTCATGGCCCACATGTCATTCCAACTGGGATCGGGTGTGTGAGGAGGTAGATCCGCCACAGACGCCGAACAACAGAAACCCTCCCACAAACACAGATCCCGACACTTACTGTTACAGCTAATTCAGTGACAATTTTACTAAGATGTGTAAAAGTGTCATTTACACACCAGGGTCCAATTCTGCAGGTGAGATCCTAAAACAGGAAATAAACACAGGCGTCGAATGAGCCTGCTTACCAGGTAACAACTCCTCCACGAGCGTCGCAGGACTACAGCATCACAACTACAGGTTGTTGGGTTTTTTTTTTGGTTCAGAATAAGACGGCATAAATCAGCGAAAAGAGTCGAAGCTGAACAATAATAATAATTATTATTATTATTATATTATTATATATTATTATATAATAATAATAATAATAATAATGGGGTGTAGCAGCTCCCCGTCACGTGCAAAAGATCACATCAGCCGTGTAAATATTAACATTTTATCTCTTTATACCGAAGCAGAGTTTGTGCCAGGAGCAGAGAAAGAGCAGACCACGGTAAATCACCAAATCAACCAAAGGAAATGACTGTGGTCGGACCGCCGGAGGATGTCGGAGTACCCGGAGAACACCCACGCAGACTCAGAGAACCTGAATCCAGACACGGGCCTCAGATCTGAGCCAGGAACCTTCCAACCGACGCAACGTCCTGCACTTAAAATATATTTGAAGAATACATTTATAAGGAAGCAGAAATGCGCATTCATAACCAAGCTGATTTAGGGCCATGAGTTGTTTTTTTTTTTAAGAAGAAACAAAGGAACAAAGATGGGCTTTCAGGAAGTTAATGACTGCTTAAGGACAGCTTTAAAACTAAAGGAGTTAATTAGATTTGAATGTCACATGGCTGACTAAATAAAAAAAATGCCACATAGCGGATAACCTTGTCACCATTTATTAAACTCCAAGCACTTACAGTAATGTTACAGTATTAAAATTCCCAAATTACATTTTTATCTTCTTGGCCTTGGTTTATTTTTAATGATCCTTCGTTACACCTTTCATGACAATTATTTTCTTACAAACAGAGAAAAAACAAACAAACCTGCAAACATGTTCCCGGTTTATTATAACGCTCTAAACACAGACGTTCCTCGTCTCCCAGCAGCTGCCCCAGACCATCTAGAGAAGTTTCACATCCATGGTTCCCAGCCCTGCCAAACCCTGCCCAGGACGTTGGGATCCATGGCTTGGTCGAGCAGACAGTCCACCTGCTTCTCCACTGTCAAGCCAGCAGCTGGAAGCTTTGCTCGGACGGTGTGTTCCTCGCTCCCCAAAGCCACGGACTGCATTCCCGGAAAGGCAGCGTCCTTCTCGAAGCCCAGCTTCAGCTCCTCGCTGGCGAAACAGACGTTTCATCACACACAAGGCACAACGGGTGACAGAAACACAGCAACAATACTGGCGACAAACACAGATTAGGCCTCTATGGGACGAGCATGAGCACTGACGGGTTAAAAAGGTCCCTTTGGATTTTACAGCCGCCTCAATATAGGGATACTGATCTAACAACATCCACCACAAACGCTGTCCCAGTTGAGAGATGACCAACATGAAAGAACCGTGGTGATGTTTAAGACTCCAAACGGCTCCAAAATGTTGCTTCAAATCACACAACAAGCAAACCGGACTGAAACCGACTGGTTCGTTCAGAAACGTGACTTTCCGAAGTCCAAAGATATTGGTATAAACATGTTCATTATACTAAAAACAAAACTTTTAAGCGTTATATACCAGCCATAATAGCAAAAAAAGAAGCTTCCATCTAAGGTTGACGTGAAGAATCAATCGATAAAATAAAACCCTCAGCTGCCATCCCAGGATCTGACGGTACCTGGTTATGGTAGCTGGGTTTGCTCCTTCCAGCTTCCTTCTGGCGAAGTTCACCTTCTGCCGCGGATACCAGTTGATTTCTTTGGTGTTGACGCTGTCGGTCCACGTGCCTCCTTTCTTCAGCTGCTTCATCTCAAAGTTCTGTTGATCCGCGCGACAAAGATCATTTCAACAACAACAAAATTCCAAAACCCAGAGTTAAATAAAAATGAAAAACAAAACCTACCGACTGAGTCTTAGAGAGATTTACACGCACAATCCAAAACAATGTATTCAGATTTACCCCCCAACGATGTCAAACCCCCCCCCCCCCCGAGCGCCAAACCATCGCACTTCCGGATCGAGTCTAATGCGGAGCTAAGATGCGTTGCAGTTCCTCAGCTGGCCTCTAGAGGCGGGCCGCAAAAGCGAGTCAGTCTCCATTGACCTCTACATTAAAATGTCCAACTTTAAAGCAAAAATAAACATATTTACCGGCTGGTTCAAAAAAAGATGATCATTTAGACTTTGCCATCGAGTCGATGCGTTATACGGTACACCCCGCTCTAAATGTGTGGCGGCAGCGCTGCAGATTTACTGGTGGGGTTCATGTTAACAGTGTGCAGACAACTTGGAAGCATTGTGGAGAAGATGTGCAGAAGTTCTCTCATGAGTGGAAATCAGACCAGTGCAGATCGTCACCTTCCAGTCCAGCGAGGGCTCCTTGACAAAGACGTCCATGGTGTTGAGCAGGAGGTCCGGCTCAGCCCGGTAGGCTCGTAGGGAGTGGACCATGATGCTCTGGATCAAGCCCGACTCCTTCAACGGTTGCATTAGATTGACAAACTGTTGGGTCAGCCGGAAAGGCATGAGCTCGGGTACAAGGAGGAACTGGGAGGAAACGAGATCGTCACGCAAAACTTCAACTTTACATTCATGCAGTTGCACCTCAACAGAGTCCTACTTTCAAATGGCTCATTTATATCGTGTGCTTGTGTTATACTCTTACAAAAGTTTAAATGATGTAATGTTTGTGTGCTCTCATTACAACTACGACACAGATTTGTACTCGTAATTTGACCTAGAGTATTAAAGAAAAGTGACAATAATGAAAAGTGCACAGGCCGAAGAGCGTTGTTGAGCGCAAATGTTCAGGGCTGATGACAATATTTTGTAGACAGCAACACTAACAGCTGTGTATAAATGGCTATTTTACCCCTTTTTTTCTGCTTCTTTTACCAATTATTTATGCAAAAAAACCTATGACCTAACCACAAAAACCAGCTGAAACTTTACACAAGACAATCAAGGGACTACGGTTAATATTTATCTTTGATTTTCCAGTTACAAGGCAACCCTCTTTACTGGATGTACCTGTGTGGCCGAGCCAAACGCGTGACCAAAGTCGATGCCAATCATGCCTCCCGTCTCCATATTGATCATAAAGTTGGAGAGATGACGGTCTCCGATGCCCAGGATCCAGTGGCTCACGCACAGCAGAGAGTGAGAGCTGATGAAGTGCGACCGCAAGGACAGAAAGGCCTCGGGACTGTTGCACATCTTCAGAAAAGCTCTCCTAGAAATGAAGGAAGTGTTTCAGTGCAAGTCCTACTCATCAGTTATTATACCTCGCAGGTATTCAGCTTACTTCAGCAGATCGCTGGGCACTTGCTGCGTTACTCTGAGAAAACTCCTCACCACATCGCCACGCTTCGCCTTCCTGGTCAAGAATAAAGAGCGAGCTTGAGATTAACATTTGTTATCTGCCATAAAAGCGAGCACATTTCACTTGTGGCAGAACTTCATCCGTTTAAAAACACACGTCTCTGGAACAAAGTCATCATAAGTTCCAGGTGCACCCAGACTTGAACATAAACTCGACCTTACTGGTAAGCCAGTCCATAGAGGAGGAAAGGAGGCGTGTCGGGCTTCTGGGCAAACGTTAGGAGCCATTTACTGTAGGCATCAGCAGCCCTAAAAGACAAATAAACGGATGCCATTAGGTAAATATTACTGTATTACACTGAATCACACACAGCAAGCTGCAGTTAAATAATTCACTTCATGATAGATAGATAAAAGAATTTAATTTGGAACAGCACAAAGAGGTTTTTGCTCCGAAGGTGAGATGTATTCATCACCGACATCTGTAACGATTGAAATAAATATACAGTACCTCCCTGCACTGCGCTGCTCCTCATCAGTCATCGTGCTCATCAGGAACTCTTTCAGAGTACACGTATTTTCCATCCATTCAATCAGACCAATTCTGCAAACAAAATCAGAGCGGTTTATGGCATTTTTACTCCTGAGCGCTCATCAACGGGTGTCTGCATGATATATATATATATATATATATATATATATATATATATATATATATATATATATATATATATATATATATATATATATATATATATATATATATATATATAAAAATATAAAAAAGATGGATAGAGGGAGAGTCCAGTACCTGGTGGTTATAGGAATGACCTGATAGGTCCGCAGCTGCAAGCCTCGGCGTGTGCAGGACGTGTCGTGGCTCAGCAAGATGTTCATGACAGCAAAAAGCTGCTCGATGCGTTGGTCCTGCCGGAGGTCCTCCCCGCCTTTTACCAGAAACGGGTGGTCCCGCTCGTCATCCCCACGGATGATCAGGCGCTTTGGCCGACGGATAGAAGTCATCACTTTGACCTACAGCAAGTGAAGCCGCAGCAGGTTTACAGGTCTGCTCGCTTTTACCCAGAACTTCTTAACGTGTCCCGTTTTTGCAGTTAGTGTCCATAAAAGCATACCCTTTCATCGAAGCCGGTTATCTTTGCGTGATACTCCGGTAATGGCTTAGATCTGCCATCATACTGTCCTACAAGAAAAATCGCTTCATCAGTGAACGGAATCATGTTGTGTGTTTTCCGTTATGAGGGCTCAGCCCACTGACCTGGGATCTCCAACTCATTGCTGAAGGAATCTGCTTTGAATCCACTCAGCCAGGGCGAGTACTCCTTCAGGTTTCCCGGTTCCTTCTGAAATGCACGCATGGATGCTGCCAGGTCATCAACCTGACGCAGAAAGCTTCTGTCCTTCCTCTTCTCAAACAGCTTGCTACCATTAGGTCCCAGCAGTTTCTCCACTTCTTTGAAGAATTTCTGCAAAGATCATCGCAATTATCCCCCCTTTATTTGCTTATTCGCATTTGCTACGTAAGAAAGTCCAAAACTACAAAAAAGCATTTTTGTAAAAACACTAAAACTGAGTGAAAACCAGTTCATCAGCCACTTGTCAACCCAAAAGCTATTCATTCGTTTACTGAGTGAATTTCAACAAAATGAAAACTGTGACATAGAAATTGAGCGATTCATTAACAACTTTAGAAGAAAATTACAAACTTGGATGAATTTCTTGCGAAACGTCCCGTAGCCGTCGGCATTTCGATCTCCGAGCGAAGAGCGCATCTCTTCGTACATGACACGCATCTTCTTTTTGTCAAACGTTGGCTTTTCGAGTTCATTTTTCACACCATCCCACCAATCCTGCACGAAAAAAATGACCATTCAGTGTTGGGCCAAAAATCCCAAATAACATCTTGATGGATTCACGGTTCAAACTGCTTCAATTATTTATTTTTTTTACCCTAAAAAGCATGTCAGGGTTTGTAAGCTGCTGTAAAGCATCAACAAAGTTCCTCACAGCACTCCCTTTATCCAGCATGCTCCTGAGCCTAAAGATGCAACGAACAGACAATTTTAAACAGCATTTTGTAAACTGACCTTTAAAAAAAAAAAAAAAGGAAAAGATTTATCTCTTTATTGAATATTTTGGGGTACTAACCGGTTGACGAACTCCCGCTGCTGGTGTCCCGTGGCCGAGTCCTCAAACTGGTAACTCTCACTACTGATCATGAGAGCGTAAACCAGGGCCTGAGGGTAGCTCTCCGCTACCTGCCCAATGCAGTGCTGCACCGCCACCGCCTCTGGCTTGTCCAGCAGCGCCATCATTTGACTGATCCAGCTAATCAACATCCAGCAGGGAACTGACGTCATCTGAATAAAAATATAGACAGTGACGTTACCATTTACAACTGAAGCAAACGTGCGTTACACGGCGTCGGGTCAAATCCAGGTGGAGACTCCTGACAAACGGAGAAGAAGATTATTTCTAAATCTCTGCCGTGCTGGTTTGATGATCATTTTAAACGCAGTTAGTAAATTCAACCGTCGTATTTTTGCAGCAGATGTGGTTTCCTTCTTCTATATGTCATGTTACTCAATAATCAATTAAAGGAGAGACAGACAGAAAGAGAGAAATGAACCTCTTTTGTCATGACATCCAGAGTCTCCGACGGATACAGTTCAATGATCTGCAGCAGACGCGGGAACTTGAGACGAGCCTCATCGGAGTTCAGCCTCAGTGCTTTCAACATGCACGCCACCACATGAACGGGCAGCTCCAGAAGCTCTGGAAACGGGCCTTCTGTAATCAAACGGTGGAAATGACCACTTAAAACCAGCTTGGAAAACAAAGAGTCACTAAATAATGAGGCGGTAATTAGTTTCACATCTTGGGAGTCATTGTATTCTACGTTTCTTTCCTTTAGGTGTTGTGCAGCTGAAAAAAACGTATGGGATCGCTGCAGTGCGCGAGAGCACACTGAGGAAATGAGAATGCTTATTAGTTTAAATGTTGGTCTCTGACTTTTATCTGGTAAACATTTTTCGACTGTTCAACATATGAAGGACCTTTATCCACTCCAAAACTGAAATACAGTACAACAGCTTCATTTTTTATCTACACCTTTTCAGTTCTGTTTATAGCAGCTGGTTTAAGGGGGAGGAGTTACCATCTCAGCTCCACCTTTTCTCCTCGGACGTTTTGCAACAAATGCAGCTTGATATGGAGTTGGGTGGAGATACAAATGTGTCAGTTGGATAAAATTGACTCTGTGACGTCAGAGTTCCCAGGAAAACATAAAAAGCTCACTAAACAAGATATTTTCAGAACATACAGCAACAAAAATTTAAATCATGTCACGACTGCTTTCGAACATAGAAAACTAGAAACCCCCCTTTATATGTCCCTTTTGTTTGGTAGGGGTGTAGGAAATAAGAAGATTTAAGAATAGAAATATGTTTTGAATTTCTTCAGTGAATGACAGTTAAATATGCGATTTCGTTGAATGCAGTCATTTCACCAGCATCACTCTGCTCCTCCTCTCGCAGCAGTTTGTCACAGAAGTTGGCCAACGCCATGTACGTCTCGATGATGCTGCTGCTCTCCACGAAGTCCTGAGCATAAGACTGAAGTTCCTCATCAGCCTTCCTGGTTGCTTCACGCAGCAACTTCAGAGCTTTCAGCTGCAACCCGACTTCCACTTCCTGCAAAAAACATATATAAAAAAAAAAAACCCATCGTTATAAAGGAAGACATTCTGTCGTCTGAATGCAGGAGTCGTGTATACTTTACCTACTATTAAACTCCACATTACCACATTTAAATCATCTAAAAAGTGATTAAAAATGATAAATAACCAATTTCTAGGCCTGGACTCTGCATTGCTTCTCGTAAACGTGGGGATGGCTTTAAAGACATGTATATGTCGAGTACCTTTGGACTTTTATTGGGTCCGGAAGCTCCCGAGAGCTTAACAACTCTCTCGGTTTTCTCAGGCTCAAGAGTTCTCAGCACTGATGGGCTTCTGTTCACAGCTGTGGCCAAGACATGGAAAGTTGTGCCTTGGAGTATCTTTTGGGATCTGAATACTTTAGATGAGGCACTCTGACAGTCGGACTGAATGTCCTCTGTGAAGAGAAAAGAGGTGACTTAAAATCTCTCAGCAGGAACCCAGAGAAACTGGAATGACATGTCCAGTCTGTTTTCCGTCTTTAATCTCTCTTTACCCAGAAGTGGGACAATCTTCAGCGCAGCACTGATCTGCTCCACGGGACTCTGGGTCTGGCTGCGCCTGTGAGCGTAGCGGCTGAAACAGTGGACCCATCGGAGCAGCCGGGATCGGTTGGTTTTGGCTTCTCTGTGAAGTTCCTTCAGCAGCTTGGTGGCAACTGGAAAGTTTTTCTGGAGACATTCACAGTTAACGCTTTGACAAGGTGCGATGGCAGAGAAGAACACACTTCCACACTCCTCGACGCTTCACCTGCTTCCTCGCGCTGTCAGCCATGCGGAGCTTCATGTCGAACTTGCAGTCGTTCACCATCGTCTCTACGTCACCTGCGGGGTCTTGTGACTCGTCCACCTCCATGCTGTCACCGGGAGCCTGGCCTCTCAGCTTTTCCCTGATCTTATCTAAGAAGAAACACCTGAACCACAGATATCGAAGCTGAAGCTTTAGTCACCAGTTCAGATAGCGCACCAGCCAGTTTGTTACTCCTTTTACCGAGATGTGATGACATCATCCCAGATGTTCACCGGATCCACTTTTGCGTCAGGATATCGGTCAGTCCATAACCCGATGAGGCGCTTGAGGGAACCCACAGACACTAATGAATGAAATAAATAACCAGGTTGCTGCTTTAGAAAGAGGGAGAATGACTACTTTACATGTCACGGCTGACTTTTTTAATGATGCATTATTTGAGATTTGAAGACTGTTTCCAGACCTTCTCCTTTAATGAACAGCAGGAAGTCCTGGATCTCAGTCAAGGCTTGCACTGACTGCAGGATGGTCAGCCGACTTTGAGTCAGCAGCATGTCCACGCTGGAGTAACTCTGCACGAGGCAAACACACCCAGTACAAACACTTGTTGATCTAAAATGCAGCAAAAAAAGAAAAAGAAAAAAAAAAGTGTGTGCTACAGCAGACCTCCATGAAGAGCTGCAGCGCGTAGTTGGTGTAGTATTTGGCACGGTCGTAGTCTTCTTGCAGGATGTAGAGCAGGCTGAGCTCCTGGCTGTAATGGCTTTCCAGCAGCTTTTTGCGCTCCTCCACCCTCATGGCTTTGTCAATAAAGCTGAGGAGGGTCTGGTCCCTCTCGCCCAGCTGCAGCTGCTTCAACATGCTGCGGATCATGTGCTGCAGGTACATGTCCTGACACAAATACAAAAGCCCCAAGTCAGAGTCGAGCGCCAAAAGCTTTCTGACAATCCCCCCCACCAACAAACATCCCTGTGTGCTACCTGGTAGAGCGGCTCGGACCACATCTTGTCCAGGTTGGGTGGAGTGTTTTCATCTATGTACACAGTTGAACAGTACTGAAGAGACTTCCATTCGGTCAGCTGACTGTAAGCCTGCATTGCAGCCGTTTCCCAGAAGTCCTTCTCAGATTCAGTGGGTTCACCATTAGGCCAGTCCTCAGTGTTAAGAGCCTGCAAGTATGGAACATGATTTATTATTTAATTTCTTTACACCTTTATGATAAATACAGAGCAAACAGCATGGAAACGGTGCATTAATACATACGCAGAAACCAGCTACACCCACTCCGCTCTTCTTCTACCTTAAATGTCTTTACAAATACGACAGGATTGCTCCAGCAGCTGCTGGCGTCTTGATTGACACATGTACCTCGTTGTAAAGCTGCACAGCTTCTGAAAAGTCAGTGTTGGCTTCGGCTTGAAGTGCAGTGGACGTGACTGGCTTGGTCCCGACTTTACCACCAAAGATGCCTCGTACAACATCATAATCCTCCAAAGACCTGTAAAGCCTGGTGAAAAGTTTAAAACGAATACCATGAAATGCACTTAGAAGCAATCAAATTCGAATCATCCGAGTTGAGTGAACAGTTTTTCTTTTTCCCATTTGAAGGTCACACTCTGCTACCTTGCGAGGTGGATCCATTTATTGGTGTCAGGGGGGATTTCCCTGCGTCCTCGAGACCGCTTGGCGGGCTGTCCTTCTGGCCCGCTGGCATGGAGCAAACCCTCCTCCAGCAGCAGGATGCCTGAGGGCTGCTGCAGACTCATGAGGCACGTGCTGCTAATGGCTGATGGGTTGAGCTGCTGTAGATCCTTGTGCTGATAACACATTTCCTAACAAAACACGAGCCAGGTTTAACCAAACTATACTCCAAAGGTAAAAGAGGAAAACTGAGTTCAACTCAGCGTTCATCTTTCTGGTCTTTGCGATCAAATAGTTTACTACCTGCACACATGCTATGAACGGAGGGAAGCAGAGCGAGCTCTTGTTCAGGAACGTATTCATGCTGCACCGCAGCTCCTCTTTTATCCTCCCGCTCTCCTCTGGATTGCGCTGTTTTTCCATTTCTTGGAGGATACCGGAAAACAGGGAGCTAAACAGCTGTTTGGCTAAAATGGGGTCTCTCTTTTATGGGAAGGGAGGGGGGAAAAGATATTAATCAAAAGTGGAAGTTTTTCTCTTTTATTTTTCGTGGATTTTACAACGTGTCCATACAAAAGCTGCTGTACCTGCGCGAGTACTTGAAGGGGAGCGATCAGGCTACTGTGAGGGATCTGGATGTCTGGGAAGTCGCCAACTCTGTAGTTACGATAGAGAGTCACCTGGGCCTCTTTTCGTAGCCTCTGATCAGCTTTTTCTTCCTGTGAGGAAAAAGAAAACAAAACTAATATTAAACCAAAAGCTGTTGATCAATACAAACCAGAAGGCATCATGTTTGAGCGGCTACAGCTTCAATCTGAACTGGCTGGATACCTTCTTCTGCCTCTGAAGTTGTATCTCTTTTTGTGCAAAAGTCAAGCTGACTTTCTCCTGATCCTTGAGAAATCTGCGTCTCAGCCTCAAGATGTTCCTGCGTCGCTCATTCTCAGCTGATGACAAAACAGAGTTTGTAAAAAAATATACCTTTTTAAATCAAAGCGATTCCATATTAAATCGTAAGACCTTCACATTTCTGGCTCAAATACAAGCCGTAAACCTCAGCTGTAAAGTCAGAACCCAGACCTCGGGTGCGACTGTCCACCTCGTCTGTCGGTGCAGTCAGGCGCCTCAAACCAAATCCTTCTCCTACCGGTCTCCTCGCTGTCTTTTGCCTCTCTCTCTTATCAAACACCAGCAATGATGAAAGCGATTCAGAGCTGAGCGAATAGTCTGCCAGCGTGTCCACACTGTTGCCCGTCAGCCAGTTGTACGCCGTACGTCGACCTTGGGGAAGCAAAATACGAAATACCTGTGTCAACTTTTTACTGGTGCAATTTAAAGTTGACCTTATACACAACTTTTTGAGGGTCAAATACCAAAAAAAATACAGAGCAATTGTTCCCTTTTCATAACAGCAGCTTTTTGGGGCTAAAATGAAATTCCCCCCTGACAAATATAAGATTTTTTAATTGAACTGAATTGAATTAACATCTCGGCTTCCTCCCTTTTGTGTGGGAAACCCGTGTCTGACTCACAGGTTTGTGTTCATCATTTCTGGGATACAGCCAATGTGCAAATGTGAGTTTTAGGTGGAGACAAAAATGTAGAAGTTGAATTATTTTACTCTGATGGTCACAAACCAAGCAAGAGGACTGTGAGGTTTTTCTTTGATCTGAATAATATGCCCCTTTAAAGTTTGTGGACTTGTCACCCAGCATCTTAAGCAGTTTTATTGCCCAGCGGTGCTTCTGTCCTCTAACATGGGGACAAAGGACGACAGCAGCACCTAATATTTGTGTTTGAGTGAACTCCAATGACGTCTGAGTGGCTCGGAGCTTCCCCTTCATGGATCCAGACTGGGAGGCCGCCCCGCTCTCTGGGCCCTGAGAGCTCTGGGTTTCAACAAACATGGGCGTCATTACAGTGTTCCTGAGCCGCCAGTTGGAATCGATTATGTAGTCCTGTTAGAAGAGAAGACCAAGACAGATCAAGACAATACAAATACAAAATCCTAAACAGACTTATATTTTATTTTTTTTTAATTTTTTCTCTAGATATAAAAAATCCACGCTGACCTGGAAGGTGCACTCTGACAGCGGATATTCAAACATGTGTCGTTCAAAGTCAGGACTCTGGCTGGTCATTTCCAGCAGCAGGTTTGTTGCCAAGCTTAAAAAGCACCTTTCAATTTGACAAGAGTAAAGAGAACGGAGCACCATCAACATTCGCTCAAGGGTGGCAGTGGGGAGGCGCTTCTCCTGACTCCAGAAGTTACGGACATAAAGCCTGAAAAGATGACGGAGATGGGTGGTCTTTACCGCTGCAGACTGAACAGAAAACACTTTGCACAGAAGTCGAAGTGCCCCTTACTGCAGGCCTTGGCTTTCTTCTGACAGTCCCTGCAGCAGGGTTTCTTTGGCTGCACTCAAAATCTCAAGTGAGGTGTCGTCTTTCATGCTCTCATCATCACTAGAAGAGAAATGAAACAAAAACAACAACAAAAATAAGATTATATGACAAAGGGAACAACACACCATGAAAAGAATGCTATTATTGCCACCATCCTGGCAAAAACAAGACAGAAATCTGCCTTATTAAAAAGCTCAAAAAGGCTGACCCATAGTTATCCTGGATCCACATGAGGATGTCGTACATCCGCTCCCTACAAACAGGTGAAGGGTGAGAGACAAACGCTGTCACGGCTCCCAACAGCTCCTGAAGCTGAACTGGAGTCAGGTGAGCAATGATCTTGTGGATGATGTCCAGACACACCCTTTGTCTTGCTTCATCCCTGGAAAGAGGAGCATGCAGTGACTTGATTCAGCATGAAGTGCTCTCAACACTCATTCACACTTGTTTTTAATAGTCCGTTTGATGTTTATGTAGTTTATGTAGAGTTCAAATCACTATTTTGTGCGACACCAACTGCTCTGTATGGGTAAGAAACATCAGATGACCAACCAGTACAGCTGCAGGGGCTGCAATTACTTTTACTTTTAATTTCCACATAGATTGCATCGTAGAGTCAGTTCAGGACTCACCTTTGGGCCATCGTCTGAATGAAGCCTGTGGTCTTCAGCTGCAGAAAGATGTCTGGAATCACATCAGCTCTGCTCAGCACGCACTCCAGACAAAACGTCTTCAAGACGCCGTGCAGCTTTGGCAGGAGACAGAACACGTGATTGACGAACCTGAAAAGAAAAAAAAAGATCAAACACGATTTTTGTAAGGTGCATCTGTTTGGGAAAACTCAATTATTTTAGAAGAATACACAAAAGTGATGCTGTTAAAAGAGAGACCCACCGATCCATGAACGGAGGAAAGTGTTTGGACACTTTGTTCAAGCAAATGATGAACTTGTCATCCAGGTCTCTTTTCTTCAGGTGTGTTATCTTACTTGCAACAAGATTGAGAAGTTCTTGGTGCTGCCAACACGTCCGGGCAAGAAAAGAAAGTTCATGGTGACTTTCACGCACAACATCTGTAATTTAACTTGTTCCTTTGTTTTAAGACACAGCTTCAGGTAATGAGGTCTAACTTATTCATAAGAATCAATGGAAGTTCCTACGTTTCCCGTTTCAGTCATGGTCTTCAGGACGAGACCGATAACTTCGGCAGCAGCCGAGTAGACGTCTTTATACCTCACAAAGGACAGGTTGTTGGCGAGGGACTGCATGTACCTGAGAACACACGCCACACAGATGTGATTGAACAGATTTAAGACTTGCCACTACAAAGCAGACGTCCCTGAACTCAGTTCAACTTCCTGGCTTTTGCTTTACTGCCCCTCAACATGCGTCTTGGAGCTTAAACGGGAAAAAAATGTATTTGAAAGTTGCAAACTGAAAAAAGGCTGTGAGGAGAAACAGTAAGGCAGAAGTACACATATATACGTATGCAGAAGTCTACCTTTCATATTCAATTCCACATGAAGCATCGTAGGCGGGGAGGTTGTTGGCCAGGATGATTCCCAGCAGCTGGAGTCCAACAGAGTTGTCTTTACTGTCTGGGTCAGTGCCACAAAATCTCTCATATATCAGACTGAGTAAGGAAGGAGAAGAGAGGATCAATGACAAGCAAAACTCCAATTTTTCCTTGAATGTATCATGTCATGCGAGTATCATTGAAAATAACCAAATCAGGATAGCAAATATGATGCAAAAAACCCTAAAATACACACACAAAAAAAGTCTTGTTGTCTTGCAAACATGCATCAAATGCAGCTCATTTGTTCACTGATGGTGCGATACCTGTAAGGCACATGGAGACAGTCTTTCCAGCACTCCACCAGAGTGCGAATGATCTCCAGGTTATGGCGGAAAACGGCCTTTTTGGTGTGAAAGCTGTGCTTCATCAGGAACTCTAAAAGCCGGTTGGCAAGGACTTCATCTCTGGGGTTACCCTTAAATAGGTGAAAAGTTACCAAGTTGTGTTCTGCTGGAAAACTGCATTTATATTTATGTAACATTGACAAGTACATCCAGCAGAACGTTTGCAGATGAAACGCCCTCCAATGTGAACAACAGTCTCTGTTAATGTCTTTCCGAGGAGGAGACGGCGTCCTGCCTCTCTGCTCCCAACAGTCGAGCATCTCTAAGATCACCGCGTCCAATTTGCAAAATCTAACCAACAGAACACCTGAAAATGACCGTATTTACGCTTTGAAGGGTCACAGCTGTGTTTTTCTACGTTAGGGTTTTTCCACCAAAGCTGTTCCAGTGGTAGTTCGGGCCTGGTGCCAGGCGTAGCACCAGTTCTTGCTTTTTGATCGGCAGCTGTGAGGAAAGCACCGACTCTGTGGCAAGAAAACTGGTGCTACGCTGTCCCAAAACCTTCGTGGGCCAGATGCAAGAACAGCTACGTCGTCGGCGGGGGGTGTGATTGTTGTAATTAACCAAAACAATGCAACCGCCATATTCAAACACCAGCCCCGATTTGGAGTTGAAAAGCCCTACAGGTGGCCCTGCGATGGACGTGTCATGGTTATACCTCTGCCTTCCACCTGAGAGGAGCTGGGATATGCTCCGGCAGACCCCTGTGACCCTGAGTGGAGGGAAGTGGGTATGAATGATAATGGATGGATGGATGGATGGATGGATGGATGGATGAGAGCTTTATTGGCTTTTATGTGGTTTAATCCTTTGACAAACAGATGTTTATATAATAACTCTTCTACTTCCTGCTGGCAACTAATATCGGCAAAACTACCTGAATCCCGGCTGATTTGGTATTCCACGTTTGTGTTGCAACAAAGGTTCCACCAACCTTGGGTGTGGCGAGGCTGGTCCAGGACAGCACTGTGACCACAACATCCACCACCATAAAATGGATCCCCACTCCTCCGTTGTTTCCACAGACTATGAGCTGCAGAAGTGGACCGAGCCAGTGCTTGGCATATGGCCGGAAGACCTCGAAAACAAAAACAAAACAAGGATTAAGCCCACGGATGAAAAAAATGAAAAAGGATGTGGGACCATATAAAAAAATATAACAAAATGCAGGGGCAAGAAAACCATGAAGTGTATTTGCCTCTTCTGTGTTGATGATCAGCTTTGAGATGAAAAGTCTGATGTTCAGAGGTGTTGCTGGATTTGCCAGTTTTCCATGCAGGAATTTCATCCAAGGAGGAAGCTCACTAGGTACATTTTCCTGTTTAATTAAGAGGATAACATTTATAAAAACCTACATTCAGATCTAATACTTCTGCAAAAACTATATTCATGAAAGAATGTGATTAAATATTAATATATGTGATGTAAAGAAATATTTTTAAAGTCATACAAGCCTCTGCCTTATTTTTTAACCCTGTTCAGGAAAATCAAAATGCAAATAACCTGTTTGATTTGGGGGGTTATGTTGTTCCTCTGCATGTGTCCAATCAACGCAGCCATGGTGGCCATGCATTCATGCTGATTCAGCTCATCCATTTCTAAATCCACACTTGAATCCTGGGCTGGATTCGTGTCCTCTGTCTCCTACATGTGCAGACACACGGACACGGGCACTTTTCTGACATCATTCAATTCCACATAATTATTTATGTCATAATTAACCATCACAGGCTCAAACCTACATACACGCGCTGCACATCAGGACTCTTTCAGGAAATGTTTACACAATCAAATGACACCGAGACATGTTAAACTCAGAAATGGGAATATACAGATGGGGAACAAAGAAAGAAGGAAAAAAATACTAACTCTTTTGGCAACGGTGCGTTTTTGTCCGTGAGGGTTTTGTGAGCTGAAGGAAAAGCTTTGGACTCCCGTAGAAAAGTCAAACTGACTCATCTCCTCACTCAGGCTGCTGTCGGCCATGTAGGACTGAGAGGACAGATAGACGGGCTCATCTGAGGAAACCATAAAATAGTAATTACCCATTACGACTAAAGCTTTTTTGTGGTCACTGAAATTCAGCAAACTCTAGTAATTAATTCCAATAACTGCGAAGTGTCACAGAAGTCATAACATACGACGTGACACAAAATCAAACTACAACGGCTCACATACACTGACGTGGGTTGTAATACCTCCATTTTCCTCTCTAACTTCTTTTCGGATCATAATGTATTTCTTCTTTCGCTCCAGTGGGACCTAAAATAATGACGGAAAAAAAAAAGAAATTCTGAAGGAAAACAAACACGTCTAACACTCAACTAGACAAACAGAACAATAATGTACCTCAATTTCAATCGGAAAGTTGTAGGTCCTTTCAATATCAATGAGGTTTTCCAGAATGAACTGATTCTGGACCAAGAAAGAAAAACACAATCAGCAACATCCTTCTAAATCACGGGATGTGACAACCACTCCCATCTTTGCTCCAATCAGTGGACAAAAAATAATGCTGTGAAACAAATAGCACTTCATTTTCATGAAATAATATAAACCCCAATAGTTGATTTAAAGAGCTGCAAAAGTGGTATCTGAGATATAGAAATTTAGAATTGTTTCAAAAGTAAATGTATATCCATCCTGACTTTATCCTTTTCAGGGAAGGTTTTGCTGATTTCAGCAAGACACAGTCATACACAATGACTGCATGGGTCCAGGTGCTGACCCGTCTGCAATCCAGATCCATCACTAACTGAAAGCATTTTGTGCTTAATAAAGTATGATAAAACTACAGCAGTTCTAATAAATCAAAAAAACACTTTTAGATGCAACACAAGTGTAAAAATGCTCCGTCCAAACTCTTTTGAAATGTGCCATTTGCATCCATCTCAAACAGATAATAAAAATGAGAACACATCACCCATGTTTACTCTTGTATGTTCCTTTTGTTCTGGCCTTACCTTCTCCGGTTTCTCACTGAAGAGGAAGCCGTGGTAGAACTTGGGCTCACTGAAGCTGCAGCTGATGGCGGCGATGGCGCAGTTGTATGCAGCGCAGTGATAGTGTCTCCTGAGTTCAAGAAGCTGAGTCTCCCCAGCCATGTTCTCAGTGAAGGCCTCGAAGCACGACCTAGCGCAAATATAATCAACTCGATCAAGAGTCATGCAGGAATACACAATGAAAGTGACCAATATTCTGTGAAGACCCACTTGATCAGAGTCTTGGACAACTCATTTCCCTCCGTTTTCCCTGAGCGACAGTAGGCTTGATTTACGCGGGATTCCTTGGAATAAACGTCCTCTTTGGGAAGCCGTGAATACAGGAGCTCCATCAGCTTGTAGTAACTGCTCTTCTTCAGCAGCTGGATCTCAAATGCTGCTTCACTTGACTGAAATAAAATCATTCAATTAATCTTTAATGAAAACTAAAAAAAACTAAGTAGAAAAAATGGCTGCAATATTTCTGCAAATTTAGCAGACACTCTTTGCAACCATAGTTAAGACACAAACCTTAGTGAAGCGGCTGATTAAAAAAGCCATTATGTCAAAGACATTTGCCACAAAGAAGTCCGTCAGGGCCTTGGTGCCGCAGTGAGAGGTGAGGGGCAGCAGCACCCTCTCCATCATGGCCTGCAGCACGGAGCTCGTGGACATATCACCTTCCTGGATCAAGTTGTACACCGTACCCAGCAGCTGCAGCTGGCGCTCACAGTTTGACCTGGTCAAACATGGACAAACAAAGAGCAGAGGCGATAAAGGCACCTCTCTGCAGTGGCAAACCAAATGTCTCTTGACCGACTGTCATAGTGGAACATCTAAAGAGAAACCGAAACCGTACTTACCGCTTTGCGATTCTTTGGAAGCAGGTCTGGAATTGCTCCTCCATGATATGTTTACCGTCTCGGCACAGAACCGATGCAAGCAGTCTGAGCAGGAGGGGGCTCTGCGAAAGCTCCAGGGCATCCAGCAACTAAAAAGAGATATTTCAGGCAGTTTTGATAATCAAAGAAGAATTAACTTCCAAGAAATTTGCCACCAATTCTAATCTTACATAATTAAATCAAATAGAGCCAGTTTTCGGTCTTTCCTCACCTTCCGAACACAATCCATGTAGTTGTTCCGGTATAGGGAGCCCTTAGCGAACTCATCGGACTGCATGGGAAAGTGGGACGCGATCAGAGCGTCGAGAGCTTTCTGCAGCTCAGCGAGCGGCTCCTCTGGGAGAGTCGTGAAGAAAGGCAACACCAACAGTGCCTGACTCTGAAGTTGACGAAACCCAAACATGAGAACTGACCGTTTCAAATCATTCAATAAGCCTTAACAAGGTAAAGACTGCACAGCAGTTTGCAGTAGTAACGCAGTTTTTTAAAAAAATGTAAAAAAAAATGATAACCTTGAGATTCAGTGGCAGGGTCATGTCAAGCAACAACAGTGTGAAAGTGGAAAACACCGGTCTGAATGCTTCATGGTTCATATCGGAGCAGACAGAGGAATCGATCTGATGAGGGAAGAAAGTGGCATTTTAATTTGGAAAAAGACACTCAAGCAACAGTTCTTGTAGTAGACAGAGTTTCTTTGTTTTATATCGGCTTTCATTTTACATAATAAAGATGATTATTACTTGTGTGTTTTCACGACTGTAGTTTTGTTTGGGGGACGTCACAACATTGTACCTGCAGAAGCTTGGAGAGCAAAAGCAGAGTGGCAGTTTTGCTCTCCGGAGTGGACGAATGTCCGTCCCACCACGACTGCAGACTCATCCACTTTCTCAGCACCTCTTCAACCAGCTGTTTTCCCTGGGTCTTCCTCACAGAGCGCTCTCTGAAGCTGTGGTCTAGCATGCCATTAAGCAACACGCTCACCTGAACACATGAGAACAATCAGGAAACGTGACGCCTTCTTCCAGAACATGAAGCTCCGGTATCTGAGACTAAATGAAAGTGGGAACAACCATGCTGGGATTTTGAGAGGAGGCTTTCATGAGCTGTGGCACTGTTGTTTCCAGATTCCTCAGCAGCTCGGTGTTGATCGTCATCTGGAAGAGGCTGTAGAAGTACTCGCCGTGAGAGAAGCTCAGGAAGTTGCGGCTGTGGGTGTCAGATACCGGCACAGAAAGCATGATGGTGTTCAAGAGCAAATCCACCAGCTGTTCACTCTGGAGAGAAATGATCCCACATAAAAAGTAATGTAGTACAACTTGTGGTACTCTCTCTCTCTCTCCCACACACACTGACACACTTGCACATCTGTTCATCTGTAGACAGACAACTGTTTTCCACTGACTCAAAAACCTCCTCAGTGCTGAGTTTAATCTGAAAGGTGGAGTCACGAACCTGCTGACTAAGAGAAAAGGCAAGCTGAAGCAGGCCATCTGCCACTCTCCTGGTGTTTACATCCAAAGATGGAAGAGCTTTCCTTTCTTCTCCTGGTGCGATGCCTTTATAGACCGTCATTAGAAGTCGGGATGCAAGCGATCTGCTGTAGGAGGAATCCTTTAGGAGAAACATACAGACATGCAGAATATGTAGTAAGAACACTAATCAAACAGTATTTAAAAAAAACAAACTTACACATATGAACACTGCATCGTTTATTATTGCATGCACCATATACTGCAAATGTATCACTCTTGCAGTGTCAATATTGCAAAGATGGTTTAATGCATGACATTTCCAAGTGCCATGTTTTCACAGTCTGAATGTCAATAACATGTTTGGCCAGTTCGATGAGCCCTGCTGCCCTACATGCAGAGGCTTGATTTAGATGTTTGTCGCTGTGAGGTCCTAAAATGAAAATCCAGTGCTGATAGAGGAGTGAAGAAAACATGAGTGAAGTTATGAAGCTGTGGTTGACGGTGGTTCTCTACCTTCCAATAAAACAACACCCTCAAACCTCAACCACTGAGCAGAGAAAAGGTGAGACGACTGCAATGAGAGAGCATAAACATGCTCAAACATCTTTATGGAGTCTCGGAGCAGAGCCACGCTCTCTGCCAATTAATCAATACTTAAACGATTTAATCAAGGCTCCCTGTTGTCTTGTCACTGGTTCTGTTCATATCGTTTATGGACAGAATTTCTAGGTGCAGCCAAGAAGTGGAGGGGGTCTGGTTTGGTGACCTCTGGATCACGTCTCTGCTTTTTGAGGATGATGAGGTCCTGTTGGCCTCATCAGGTCAGGATCGACAGGTCTCGCTGCAGGGCTTTGCAGCCGAGTGTGAAGCAGCAGGAATGAGAAGCAGCACCCATAAATCCCAGCTAGTTTTATTGTTGTGTTCCTGCCTTTTTTATTTTTTGCTGTGAAATTGCCCTAAGTCTGAGAGCTGCAATATCGAATTTCGTTGCACTTGTGCAATGAAAATAAAGTGATTTTCTTCTATTGTATTATACAAACAGCTGAAATGTGTTTCCTCCGTAGGGTGGCTGGACTCTCACTTAGGGTGAGAAGCTCAGCCACCTGGGAGAGACTTGGAGTACAGAAGCTGCTCCTCCACACCGAGAGAAGCCTCCACGTCTGGTGAGGATGCCTCCTGGACGCCTCCCTAGGTGTTTTAAATATGTTCGAATGGGAGGAGGCCACAGGGAAGTACCAGGACACACTCTCGGTTGACCTGGGAATGCCTTTGGTATCCCCTCGGAGGAGCTAGTGGACGTGGCCAGGGAGAGGGAGGTCTGACGGTAAGATAATGAATGGATGGATGGATGGATACACATAAACATTACTCTCTTTTGTAACCAAGTATAAAGGCATTATAAAATGTAGACTCTGTTTTCAAGAGGCCCTAGAATCATTAAAAGCAGAATGCGCCAGAATGCTGCTCACAAATATTAAGTCGTATTGTCATTGCAATTTTCAACAACACGTAAAACACGTTTCACAAATATTGTTCTAAACCATTAACTTTGGCTTGCTCTCCATACCTGGCTGTGCAGAATGGAGTTCAGGAAACCTGCTTTGTGCATCTGTTTACAGGAAGAAAGTACCATTTCAATTCGGTCGTGGCGGCTGACTGTGCTCGACTGGTAAAGGTCCACAGCACACAAGTCCTCCACACTGTAGTGGGCATAAAAAAAATATACAGAAAGATATGAAATACAGGTTTCAATAAAAATCCAAATCAGATCAGAAGAGATTTTTCTTTTCTAAATTCAAAAACACATCAAATGATGAGGCTCGTCTTTTCTCCAGTAAAGAAATTCAATGGTTTGAGTCGATGACTGATTCAACAATTCAACTTTCGTACCTTTTGTGAGAAATTTTTGTCCGCAAGCTGCTTTCAAAATGACTGCGATAAGGCGAGGTCAGCACAGCTTTGAGCAGGGGCACGCAGACCTCCGGCAGTTTCTTCATTACCTCCACATCGGCCATGTTGAAACCGACAGCGGACGGCTCGCAAACCACCGTTGCAACCAACTCAAAAAATACTGCGCAGAAAACGTCTCGTTCCAGAAGCTGTCAATAAAAATGTCAAAGTCATGAGGACCATTTTCAAAAGCGCAAGCAGGACTGGGTTTGTAATGATGGGATACCTTCCAAAACTCCTGGTCTCCTTTGACAAGAATCATCGAGGCAAACTCCAGCAGCCGGACGATGATTGAGCATTTGCTGTAGTTGTACTGGTCCACCTCTCTTGGGCTGAACTGAGACGTCCTCTCGCCGAGAGGGAAGCAGCTCTCTGCTGCCGCCAGGTCACGAGCTGCCAGCTCCGTTAGGAAGAAATGTGAGGCTTTCAAGAAGCTGGATTTGTCTTTTGAGCCTTGGATGTAATAATAAAAGAGCAGTTATGTAAATAACTGATATTGAAATAAAATCAAAATCATCCCACTATCACACAAACAGGACATACTAAGAACGTGCTGAGGCTTGATAACGTGCAGCCCGATGAAGGTGTTGTAGCAGTCCAGAACAGCCAGCAGCAGGTCCATCCACTGCAGGGTGGCTCGGACACTGAAAGGACCCGTCAGGTTCCTGAGAGTGGGCTGGGAGAGGAGACCGCCACCCTCAAACCGTGAGATCAGGAAGTCGATGCCATGCTCCTTCAACATGTCGTCCAGCCACTGAGGTGGAGATTTCTTTCCTGACTCACAACAACATTCAGGAGATAAGTCAGAAAAATATAAAATATAAACCTGAGAGCTTCTTATTAATCAACAGCATGTAACGTTGGTCTGTGGCCATCTGGATTATTGATTAAAAATATTTTATATTAAAAACTTTTTTTTCTGTTTCTGACCTGGGAGGAGGGGAATAAATTCATAGAGGAGCTCCATGCATTTATGGCGACACTCGGTCTGCGGTCGGCCACACTGCTCCAGCAGCCATACGACCACTTTGGGCAGACACAGACTTTCATCAGGGGAAAACCCCCTGAAACAGAAAAAAAACAAAAAAAAAAAGTACATATTATGAAAAATAAAGAGCTCTCGATTTCAGTTGTGGAGTTTCACAAATCTGGTGTCGCGGTACAAGCTGGAGGCAAAACAGAGGAGGGCTGAATGAAAAATACAAACAGTCACCTGTTTACTCGGCTAAATACACAAATTTGGGCTTTGCCTCCAGCCATGCCCCGCCCACCAAATTATATCATACTGTTCACTAACAAGAAAGGGGTCGATAACTTCATCAATCTTTTCCATCACCATGGGATAGTATTTGGGATAGTCATGGTATTTAAGTGCATTTATTATTTATTTTATTTTTACACACATTCTGCTGTGCATGGGATCACAGTCCTGCTATCTGACTCAGATTTGAATACATGTTGCTGTTCATTTTGTGTGTGTGGTTTTATATACACATTTATAAACGTGTCAGGCGTTTTTAAGCTTTCATACTGATAAGTAAACTAACGCCGACCTTGGGACTCGTCTCTTGTTGTTGTGCTGGTTGAGACTGGTGGCTTTGTGTTTGATTATCCTCTTCAGATGGTCGACGGCGCTGCAACACTGCTGCAACGTACCTGTATTTCAGAGAGTGCCAATAAAAGCTCTTTACCCTTTCACAAATACAATTATCTTTTAATGATAAGCGTACCCCAATTAAACTATTAACAGACACTGAATATCTGCAAATCATATCAAATTTGTTTGCACATTTTAAATATTTCAATGATAATTACATGTAATATTTAAAAACACAATTGTAAATGTGAAAAAAACAATTGTCTATCTGGCTTGTGAAAAGGAACGCAACACATATTTTATTTATTTAACCTCAGCGACTGAGTGATGAGAGAGCTACGTTGAAAATAGACTAAAATCTGAATATAATGTCTATAAAACAGACGTGGAGGAACATTTACCCATCGATCGCTCATCTGAGTGTGCCAGAGCGAGACTTTCCACAAATATGACAAGAACTTCAAAGACGAACTGCTCCACCAGCGAGTTTTCCTCCCTAAGAGGTTGAACAAGTACAAATATCAAGCGCAGCTCAAAAGTCGCACATTACAGTTCAATGAATATTTCCTTTTCAACTGTAACGAAAGTAAAGATACAGAGAGAAAAGTATCACACCTAAACTGTCTGTAGATACTGTTGAACGCTAAGGCAGCACCAAGTCTCTTGAAGCCGTTGGGGTGGAGAGCCAAGCTGTAGATACGCTTGAACAAGGACTTCATGTTGGTGGGGCTCTTCTCTTGCTGCTGGGGGGTGGTTTGTTTTATCGACCATTTGACAAACTCTTCGATGCAGCGGCCACAGAAGTCTCTGAGAGTGCTGTCCATTGGGTCGACCACACCATCCTAAAGACGAGTGAGCGAAACAATGCAGGAAACGTGAGGAAAGACGATGGAAAATTCAACTCCACCTCTGATGCAGCTTCTTAACCTTTGTTTGAAGGTTCAGCCAACACAGCCTGACATAAAACATACCAGAATAGCCTCCAGAACAGCTACCGTGTCTTGGCTCTCAAATTTCTTGTTGCTTGTGTACCAGTGAATGAGCTGCATGACCAGTGGCTCAAACAGCTGCCTGGTCACCTGGAAAAGAAATTCAAACTGAGAAAAATGGAGAAAACACCCACTAGTGGAAGATTACCACTTCTTGTCCGTAGGTGACGGCGCCGACCACCGGTACGCCCCTGCGCTCGCCCCAGCATCATCACAATACTAAAACCAGTCTATAGCGACAGCAGAGAACTGATATCAGCTTACAAATGCAGTCAACATTTAATTCAGTTTAAGAAGCCTAATCTTGACCCAACATTCGTGTCTTCTTTTCATTTAGTTATACTGCTTGTTGTATAAGTAAGACCACATTTGTAAAGTCTCTGGCTTGAAAGCAGTTCAGAGTTAAAACCTACGTGACAAAACCCCTTTTCAATGCTGTTAGTGTCTGTGGTTTAACCTGCAGCTGAACGGTGGCTTCACCTTAACCGCTGTGCCCTCGAAACACGTCACAGCCACCAGATGTCTTTTTTTTTCACGCCGTTTCTTAGGTTTGATACAGGAAACAAGGGTTTAAGTAATTACTTTAACCCAAGGAGACGCGTATCTCACTTGAGATACACCTATGTGATATTAGAATCGGATATCGGTTTGATCGGTTATGGGAATATTATATCAACCCGTGAGTCTATCCCCTCACTTTTAATGTACTGCTCACGGATGACACATCATTGATTTTACCTATCAATGTTATCAATGTTCAGTTCTAGCTGCTAAATTTTATTTAATTTATTTAAGTTTGATTTCATTTTATCTGATTAATTAATTATGCAGAATATTGCACATTTATGTTTTGCTGTTGGAAAGAAAGGCTGAAGTCAGACCGGATACCTTTAGTCTCTTCTACTTGGTGAGGTATACACCTCATAACTCAACAAGTAAACTGGATCGGTACTGGGATATCTAAACCCCAGGCAAAAGTGTCATGGAAATGTGGCTATTTTTGAACTGGAGACAATGACTCAGAAACTAACTTCAGTTCTGAAAACTGACTAACTTCCGGCAGTATAACTGAGAATCAGCTGAACTTGTGCTGCAATTAACTTCAACTTCAACCACAGTTGTGTGTTTAACTTGAACTGTTGTCATTTAGGTAAAAATGTTTCAAAAAGTGCAGCTGAGTTGCAAATTCAACTGTGGAATTGGCCCGTTGTATTTTAATCCTTTCAATTCTCCCCTTTCTTTTTAAAAAAAAGAACACGATACAAAATAAAGTAAATTAAATACAACACAACAGTAAACATACCCGACAGGAAAGAAAAATCCCGAATTCAAAATTAGGAGTACTGAAAAATTGTCATGAGGGAGTGTATATATATATATATATATATATATATATATATATATATATATATATATATATATATATATATATATATATATATATATATATATATATATATATATATATATATATATATATACACACACACTTCATCGCTCCAAAAAGAAACGTTTTAATCAGATGTCAAGTTATTTTGAATAGTAATATAAAAATGTGTGCAGAAAAACTGTTGTGGGTCATCCTTCTGCACTAGTATGAGGTTTGTCAACTTATCTTCTATGTTTTACAACTGTAAACTTATTAATTCAATGATGTTGAAGATCGTTTCAGAACCAATGTTTTGTCATAAACTGCGACTTATCTTAACGGATTACACATGCCTGATCAACATCGCAGGCAAGACGCAGCAGCACGGGAAACAGTCGTCTGTGCAGCTTGTACATAGGCGGCAATCTGTTCTCCCCTTCAACCATCTGAGCGCTCTTCCCAACCATGTAGACCACCAAGCTGTGGAGCAGCTCGCAGGCTGCCACCTGCCAAGACGAGACAAATGAGAGGATGCTGATACGTTATTTCTACGGATACATCAGAATGTCGGTCTTTCCTGAGAAGAAGAAAGGGCTTTGAACAGATTACGTACTTTGGTTTGTCTGTCACTTGTGGACAGAGCCAGTTCGCTGATGCGAGGCAGAAATGGGTCCAAGTAGATGACTGGCTTCATATCGGTGAATGGCACTGCAAAGCTGAGCCTTTTCTCAGAATCCCATGCCACAAACTTCTTCATCATTTCTTCTGAAGATACCACTAAATGCCAAAACAAACAATCACAATCAACAAAAAACAGGCATCGCCTCTACGAGCCGTCCGCACAGCACGATACCCAATAATACATGAGGGACAACAAGAAGAGGGGCTTGTGTTTCGTTTACTAAGTCCTCACCAGTAACAAGGTTTCTATTCAGCTTTCCTCCAAGATGACCAAGCAGCTTCACCACTCTGAGCTTCACCAAGTCAAGAGGAGCATCTTCCTGCATTTAGAAAAAACAAAAAGATAAATAACTGCACAATGAAATGCAGCACTTGTCCTATTCTTCAGACTATTCTTAATTTTGATGTAATAATTAAGCTTTATATGGGGACAAACAAAAATGGAACAACACTAGAAAGCATCGTTCCCCTTACCACAGAAAGCTGGTTGGACTTCTTCAGGAGCCTTCTCATCACTTTGCCGTATCCTCTGTCACTTTTGGAAGACAGAGAGGACACAACCTCCCAGTTGCTCTCATCTTTGCCTAAAGTGAACAACATCAGAATTCCTTCAGCCAATGCGGGGTGAAAGCGTTTGTAGATGTAGCATGCACACTCCTCATCCATCTTACTGTTACTGGAGGTGGTTTTTAGGTATCCATCCAGGAGAGGCAGGATGTTTGTGTAGCAGGGCTGCATGGTCTCCAGAGGAACATGGGAGGACCAGTCCTCCAGAGCATCGAGAGCTGCACTGGCCAGAGGAGCGTGGCTCAGACCCAGCCTCAGAGCCGTCTGGACACGTTCAAGAGCACAAATACGGTTGAGTCAAAAAAACATTTTCACAAATGGATAATCTTGTTTATTTTATTGCCAAGGTCCAGTCAGAGGATTCAGTTATACGAGTTAACCTGCTCCAAAACTAAACCGATCTTAAAGTGGATATTAATAAACCATTCATTTTAGAAAAGTTGAGAAGAGAGCAGATGTAGATTTTTTTTTTGGCAGTGTAAATGCGTAATTTGGTTTAAAGTTTACATTTACACTGAAGAAGCAGAACATTTGATCCATATATCCCCCAACTGTCAGCAGCTGCAAATCCATAACTCCATTCATCCAAAAATTTAATTTTAAAACTATTTAGCACTCTTGCTTATCTTCTGACCAACTGATATTCATTCTTTGTCTCTGCAGTAGTCACATAGTTATATGCAAAATTAACAAAATATAAGGCTGATTTTGTGACAAAAAAACTGCAATCTATTTTAAAAGGAGTGACTTCTTCTCGCTTCCATACACTGAAACTGTAACAGTGCTCCACGAGAGGCATCGAAGATCTTCTACACTGATGGGATGATGCACTGATCTGAATGATGCTCTTCTGGTCTCCTAAATGGGCTTAAGTGCTGTGAACAACAAACACGAGTGCATTAAAGTTTGGATAGAGGATTAAATATGGATGTGCTTCGTATGATTGTAGTGATTCCCTGAGTAAGTTTGTTACTGACTAACATTCCTAAATCTAGTAACATTGTCTTATTTTAAGAAAAATATCTCTCCCAATGAGGTTAGAATAATTTTCTTGCTCTAAATTAGTCTGCTAGTTTTCTCGAAACAAGATATTTTTACTTTCTTAGACATTTGTTTTTACAGCGTGAGATTCATGCATGTAGACTCGATCCGGCCATCTCATGCACTTTTATTTTATGCTCCATAAAACCATGTTTATCAAACAAAAAATGTATTATTATGGTGACCACATTACAGAATAGTGCTGATAACAGATTCCCACCTCCAGAGCAGGACAGTAGGCCTTCATGTCCAGAGCCACGATGTTGTGGTGCAGCGAAAGAACAAACGACAAGCAGGATGCCAGCAACTCATCTTTGTACTGCTTCATTCTGACGCACACCTGGTGACAGGTACACACCTTTAACAAACACTGCACATCCCATTAGTTAATTGGTCAAGTAAGTGGCTTTAGAAAATAAGAAGTTACCTCTTTCCCAAACTTTGAGAAGAGGGCAAAGCAACCCGTCTTCACTCTGTCACTCTGAGGGGATGCAGAGCTTCTCAGACCAACCCCCTGTTCAAAAACACATTTGGATTATGTGAATCGTACAGTTAATCTGAAAACTGCGGGGCACTATTTTTACTGGTCTTGATCAGCCTTAACCACTCCAGATAGGTGCTTAGGTGATTTTTTTTTTACATGCCCTGACATTAAGTCCAACGTGATAGCTGATATAACAAAAGGTAAGATGAGGTGGAGAATCTGCAAAGCCTTCCGCTGAAACCATTTTTACCTGGTAATACTTTATCTTCTTGGCAATTTTCATGGTGACGGTCAGCAGCTTGTAAAAGCCGCTGACAAGCGGATTTCGTATGGAGTGCAGGATAAGTTCATGGCTCAAGGGATACATCCAAGAGGGGAAGTACTCCAAGTGTTTAACTAGCAGCAACTCACTGCAAAAGGATAAAAACAAACAAACAAACAAACAAAAAGGCAACCGTTACACAAGGTAGATAATGAGAATTAAGAGTTATGTACCTTTGACTAGATAATGATAATTCCTTGGTGGATATTGTTGATACAAAGTCAAATATTAGATAAAAATAAAAGTGTAGGCGTGTTGGATTACCTGCAAGAACCACACTGGAACGACAGACAGAGATTAAAGTGGGATGAAGGAAACTTTCACATGCCGACATCATCGATCACATTAATTCGTCGACATGAATAATATAAATCGACGCGTCGCACTAAAATAAAAACTTTTCTACAGTCTATAACAACATTGCTGTGTCGAGTTAATCATGGATTCCCACGGCAGCAACTCCCACGGGAAGTGTGTGGAAGTGTTTTCATTTGATAAGCTGGTTTGCAGACTAAAACATCCCACAACACCCTGGAGGGTCGTGTCAGGTTCTGTTAACTTGTTTATTCCCTTCCTGCACAGGAATGTTAGATGATCAAACACTGACACGTAGTTTGATTTTATTCTAAATGTAATGTTGTAACGAACAAAAACATACTCGGTGCTCTTTCTCAGCTGCCTTTTATTCGTACCTCATTTTTATTTTTGTATCACCTCTGGGCGACTTAAATTCTTCATTTATTTTGTTGGATGATACATCTGGCATCTAAATTCACTATTTGTCAGAACATCTCATTTGATTTTATTTTAAAAATATGATTGAGGAGCAATGAAATGTTATTTAATGAAGAATTAAAATGTTACAAATAAATATTTTGTTATACATATTGCGTGAATGGTTACATTCATTGAGTAATGGGAAAATAATCACTAATTAAAGAATTAATTTTTAGAATAATAAAAAAAATTAGTGGCCATTGACATTGAACTTTTTAACCGCACGCGCGCACACACATGCACGCACGCACGCACACACGCACGCACACTTTACAAGTCACTCTTACACGCTACACCTCCATACCTGCAAAAGTCAACCAGGTTGATGAAAGCAGTGAAGTCTTTGACCTTGTTGGGTAAGAGATGAGCTGTGGGGTCGGATGAGGGCAGGAAGTGGACCGAGTCATCTGGAGCCTGTCAACAAGGAGGTCAGTACCAAGGGTTACAGGCTGGTTCAACAGGCAGAAAGCTGTATGACTATTACACTGAATAAATGGTGTGTAATTGCTTAAAGTCTTCGTACAGTTCTCCTACCAACTGCTTTCATATGATATATACAAACGTGGGATTTATGAGTGAGACGTCACCTCCTCTCCTGTTATTTTCTGCACAGACAAGTCCAATTTGTCAACAATTCGCAGAATTGATTTCACCAACTCATCATACAGAAGATGGCTCAAAGAGCCGAGAGCTGCTTTCTGACTTTCAAAAGCTCCATCCAAAAAACCCGAATCCTGCAGAAGAGGGCACAGACAGAGTGAAACAACACGATATCATATCCAGTACGAAATTAAACTTCGCATCTAAACCAGTTTCTACCAGCGAAGAGATGACTTTCATTCAAACAGTGAACAATATCAAGAAAGGTTCAAAGGCGTGCAGAGTAGCCACCATCGGCTCAAATAAGTTTATAGCAGAATAATAAGTGGCTTTTAGTAATCTGAGATGCTTTCCGGAGGTTTTTAGAAGATGCGTAAGTGCTGTCTTCACAATGAAGAGGCTAAATCAAGTCTGACGTGGACTATGACCAGAGCAAACAATCTGTGACAACAATACGAACAAATGCTATAAAAGGGTGGAGCTGAAAATACCAAAAGTTGGTACCTTCAACTGATCACAGTCTAACAGCCCTTTAAACAGGGGAAGGTAGTTGCGACTTGAAGGAACTTTCCATTTTCCCGTCCGAACCTGAGCAGGCTCAGAGGGACGACCTCCAACCTCCTGAGAAAAGGACAGGAAGCACAGCTCTTGTAGTTTTTACAGATAAAAAGCAATGAACATGTATTTGAGTGGATTGACTGCCAATGCAACCAATACATTTCAGTTAATTTTATACAAAAAAAAACAACAAAAAAAACAAATCGATCTAACCTCAGAAATCACAATGGGCTTTGAGCAGACACGAATCAAACCCTGGTGCACTGAAAAACAAGCACAGATTAATTTACTTTTTTAATATTAGGTGCTATCTTAAAAAAAGGAAAAACAGAAGCAGACACACAAATACACAAATCTGGAGAAATCGCATACTTGACACGTAAAGATATAGTATCTGAAACTCTCAGAGTGTACAAAAATGTCAAATTCTAATATTTCCAAACAAGTAAGACCAGATGTATTAAAGTTTCTCACTTTTACAAATTACAGCCACATTGCAAAAAGGTACCACGACGTGCACACACATTTCTAGTCCAAGGACCACTCAAGATGCAAAACCCAAACAAAAAAAGGATTGCTTTAATTAAAATGTTATGCATTACGTGGTGACAAAACGCCTCGGTAGTCCTGCGTATCGAGTTAACCCTGCCACTTCCGAGCAAAGTTAACGGCTGAAACAAATCTCTTATTTCTTTTTCTACTGTGTGCAGCAGGTCTGTAAATTCCTAAGATGTGATTTTGTGTTTTTTTTATTCTCAGTTTAACATTTAATACGGTCATATCTAATACAGATTTCATAATATACAGGAAAACCAATTTGAAGACTACAAACGTCACAATTTGTCTGTCCCAGTTCTTGCACATCATTCAGAACTAATGTGGTAGACACAATCAACGTACCCACAGAGCTGATAAAACTCCACAGAACGGGTCCTTTAGAGGCTATGGCCACCAGGACTTTAATGATGGATCTGCAGCAGGTGATCTGCATTCGCTCGCTGTACTGGGGGAAGCTGTCAATCTGCACCACGAGCAGGCGCTCCAGCAGTGGCGTGTACACCTCTGGAATCTGAGGATGGAGACACGAGGCAGAAAGGTTAAATAAGAACAAGCTTTACAGCGCTGCGAGCATAACTTCTCCACTCTCGAGTTCTCAACTAAGGCCAATCTACTCCCATCTTCTCTGTCTGACTAAAGTGATCTGTACAAAACTAATCATTTTATTAACCTTGTCCAGGTGAATCAGGACACTGGCAATAGAGTCCAAAAAGCTGGGCAGCTGGTAGAAGCTTTCGTCCTCCTCGTCAGACTCTGTCAGGTACATCTGCTTGCAGCGCTGGATTAGTTCCGTATACATCAGGTCCACATCTTGTGGGCAAACTTTCTTGCATGGCTGCAGAAATACAAAAAAGAAAAAAAGAAAAAGGGTTTTCTGTGAAGGACGCTTGGCTGCACATGAACAACAGATGCTACAAGACTAAACTTAGATATTGTCTGATACTTTGAATGCAATATCAAAAGAAAAGCAATACAGACACTAATATTCTAGCTTTTACAGAACAGACAACGCAGTTAACATACAGCTGCAAAGAATCCGTATCCTCTTATAGCAATAGACAGTTCTTTGTGTGTCGACTCCATGGTTTTAATGATGCCGCAGAACTTCTGCATGAAGAACTTCAACTTGCTTTTGTGCTCTTCAATATTGTCAGCCACCAATATTGCAACCTAAAAAAAGATAATTATCATAAGAACACTACAATAGTGGCTGCAGACATTGAAGTTAAAATAATGCATTTGAATTCTGCTATAAACTAGTCTTATCTGAAACGCTGTGCTGCTTTTACCTGCTTGAGAAAGGCTTCAAGTGCATAGTAACTCGTTTTCTTCATCTCAGCATTGATGTGTCCACACAGCTTACACATGGTCTCAAACAGAGCTCTGTAGTGGTCCATCAGGCAGCTGCTGAACTGCTGTGCATGTTTGGCAAGCAGCCTGAGCCCCGCTGATCAAGAGGCCATCAGAAATATTACTCTTAAATCAGTGTTAACATCATTTACACCCCCCCCCCCCCAAAAAGAAAGAAAAGAAAATAGCCTCTTACCAAATGTGACTGCATAGCGACTCATTTCCATCTGCAAACAAACATTTTTAAACAAGTACAATGTGCCGCTTTGCAAGATTTGCAAACGTGCCAAATATAGCTACTGAATTTGCTCAGCAGTATTTACCTGGGGAGTGATCGCCTTCAAGGCATATTGGAAAATCTCTTTAGATGTTGCAGAGTCTACGAGTCAGAAAAAAGGACTGATTGATGTTCTGAAATAAATCTGATATATTAGAAATGCATAGATAAACAAGTAGTTACCCACCTTCTTCCATGGTTTTACTGAAGTTGACCATTAGGGCAGTGATTCCCCTCAAACATCCAGCAACAACAAAAAGCTTGGGCTCCTTCGTTAAAGAGGTCATCTGTGGAGGAAAAAATGTAATTAAATAAAGCACGGTAAAGTTGCGTGCCTCTGCATGTCTGTCAGGTTGCAGCTGTATTCCTTTGAGTTGTTATGACTTTTGTTCGGCGAGTATCAAATATTAAAGCCATCGATTCAGCATGCAAGCACGTGTGGAATATGACCAAAACTGCTCATCGGTTCCCAGTTCATGATGTGACCAAAAAAAAAGCCTAGAAAGGTGTCTCTGTCATCTGTAACATGCACCTGCTCTTTCAGCTCCCCAAGATAAGCTCTGTAGAGTTTGTCTGAGTTGTTGACCATCTCACTGGGATGAACCTCTGCAAGAACTCCCAGCAACTCGTAGATTTTACCCAGAACTAATGCGAGAGCAGAAAGAAACATAACAAGTCACTTAATTCTTACTCCGATGAATTAAATAAAGTCATGCAAAATGAAACCCGAGCTTAAAGACACTCTCACCGGAATCAGGCAGTCTGCTCTTCTGACAAAGCTCGCTGTAATATCTGTTGAATATCTCACAGATTCTTAAGTCTGCAGTGACACTGGAAGCCTTCGTTGTTTGGAGAACCTGTGGAGATATTGAGAAGAATGATTTAAAACAAAAAAAAAAACCCACAACTACTCATAGAAACCTGCAAACAATGGCAATCTAATTGCTTATCTTCAGTGATGATCAACAGATCCCGCACAAACTCACTAGTTTGTAGAACAAGTCTATCCCGGATTGCTTCGTCTAGTCTGGGAGTAGATCCTCACCTTCTCACTTTAAATAACTTAATTAATGTCAGAGGAAACCAACCTTGATCAGGAGATCTACCACTGGAGTCCGACATTTGGCAGCTTTTTCCTTTGTGTACACAGACATGCACAAGTCCTGCATAAGAGAATTAAAGAGTACATGACATAATCATTTGATGCAATCACATATATCAGAAGCAAATGTTTAATAGTGATCATGTTTGATGCAGCAGTTTGGTCACAGTATGTTCCATTGATGACTACCAGAGCTCCACACTGCAATAACTTGGATGCATTTAAAGGTCATTTTCCAACAACAGTGGCACTATTTTTAAACTAATAAAGCAGCAAAACAAAATGATGCTGACCGATGCTGGTAAAACTGCTCAGACCAGCTGTACAGCATCTGCAAGCAGCATTATAAAAGGCATGAATCAATTAATATGTCTGCAGGGGAGATAATAAAATTCAGAACATCCAACCACACCCTGAAGGAGGAGCCTTTCACCAGGTGGTGATGCAGATGTTTCAATTAGTTTACTCAACACGCTGGTTTTATTCCATGTTTGTTAACTGAGAGGTGGCCTTAAATTTGAGTTTGTGCTCCTAAAATGTTCAGTCTGGAGATCTAGTGCTACAAGAGAAGTCAGTGATGCTGCAAACTCCACAAACAATGAAAACACTTACTCTTATGTCAATGGCATATGTTTTCTCCCAACCTTTGACTCTCGGTGAGATTTTGTCCAAAAACTTCTCCAAAAATAACAAGATGTCAACTCTGGTGTCTCGTAGCTGGAAAACAGATGTTTCTGTCAACATATCAAGTTCCCACTTGACTACATGATTAGTTAGTAACGGCATCGCCTACGTTGCTCACCTCCTCCAATGCCAAAGACTTCCTGAGGAAGTTGAGCAGCCCATAGTCTTTTGAGAACAGCAAGGACGTCTGTAACGCTGAATTAGAAGATGCAAAGAAGGAAATCTGAATGTTAAATGTTTTGGTGTACATTGCTTTTGCCATATAGACTGTAAATTAAATGCACATCTTAATTTTTTATTTCTTGTAGGAGTGGCTACACAAAATATTCTAAATTAGTGAACTGAAATCAAAGAAATATATAGGTTTTTAAAAGTAGTTTGTTATTGTCCTGTATGTGAATTTCATGCCACATCATCCGAGTGTGCAAATTGCAAACCAAGAAGCACCACCGGGCAAGCACCGGGGTGAAGATCAAGGTGTACTTCAAAGAGGCCCGGGAAAAGTACAGCACAGACTGGGACAGTTGTAAAAACAAACATCCGAACTTCTGAATATGCCTCGGACCAAAACTAAATCCATTATTAGGAAGTTGAAAGACTATGGCACCACGCCAAGCCTGCAAATAAAAAGGGAAAACCTTCCAAACTAAACAAGATCATTGATCACTTTGTCAATTATAGACTCCCAGAAAGTGTAGAAGAGTGTACTTCAGTCAAACGAGACACAAATTTAACTTCTTCGTTGTCAATGGAGACAACTCCATAGTAAAGTATGGTGGTGGCAGCATCATGCTTTGGAGTGGTGCTCTCCAGCTGGGCCTGGAAAGTTGGTAGCAAATTGGTAATTTCGAAGATGTCTTTTAGAGAGCTGAAAACAGGCCAGAAGTCGACATTTAAGCATGGCAACGATCATAACCTTGTAGATAAAAGATGACTCTTATTTGTTTCACAACTAGAACTGTGTTATACCCTCAAAGTGGAATGAAAGTTGTGTTAATGCAATGACACAAAAAAGTACCAGATATGGTAAATGAACGTGTCGTTGAAACGTTTTCTGGTTGACGGACTGATGCACATGTCAACATTACCTACAGAGCACCTTAACAACATAAATATGACATCAACGGGTAGATCGTTTTTGGGGTTTCGCGCCGTTTGTATGAGATCTTGGGAGTGAACGTTTCACGGACTTCGTCGTCTTACCAAGGTCATTCTCTGTGGATATCAGCATGCACTCCTGTCCCAAAACATCGACAATATCGTGGCATTTCAAAGCCACAGCTCGACTGTCTTCGTCTGAAAGTGACTCGTGAAGTTTGAACAGAAGCCCTTGAATTCCCGAAGCAGCGCCACTCTGAGAAGACATAACGGCACCTCTTCTCTAAACTAACATTACCATCACCAAGTTCATTTCTTTGGCCAGTCACTGCACCATCAAGGAATCGCTACACAGTCGGAAAAAAACGGGAAAGTGGTCGGCACATCACGGCTCACAATCAGTTCACTCTCAAATCCTACAGCAGGAACAACCAGGACAGGATGCTACCGGGTGTTACGATGGAGGATTTTCAAAATAAAAGCATGCTCGATTACGCTCATTAAGTAAAGGTGTTTGCAGGGTCACCGGGCCTAGTGAACTCCGTCTGACTGGTCTCAGTGATGGTTCCAGTAGATGTTGATTGTAGCTCTGCATTCGCATTCACTAACAGACTTTTAGAAAGTGCTTTAGGTCATAGTTTTGATAAAGGTTTGGTTATGATCAGCTGGCCTTTTATCATAACATTTCAATGGGACTTGATGGGATGCTGATATATTTCCCCCGACCATTCATTCTGGCTCAGCCTTATCATAACATCTTTGCTGTAACGTTGTTGAAAAGAATAATAATAATAATATATATATCATAATAATAATATATATATATATATATTCTTTTTCTTTGTGATTAGGTGATTCTTGCTTCATACCATATTTCACAGTAGTTTTCTTTATAAATGAAAGACCAAAGTCCCTTTAAACTGCACACTTTATTGTGTTAATTCCATAAGATTTTGATTGGGTTTTGTAGCCTGTCAGATACACAATATATGTAAATACAGTAGCAATCATCTGCTTCGACACATGCATAAAAACACACAGCAGGTCTTTGGATTTGGAAACTGATTATCTGCTGTGAAGACTTTTGACCTTTAGGCTGTGTATTTACCCTTTCTTCACGTAAAACATGACGTATGTTTGGGTTGAATTTTAGCAAGAAACATTTAAATTGAAAACATTAGAAGCTAAAATTATTGCAGGAGATATGAGGCATAGCTGCTCATTTCTTCTTGAACACATATAATCTCAGAGCATTTTCATACAGACTTGATAAAACGTATAATCCCTTAGTTGTTGTTGTGGTTCTTCTTAGACAATTTAAACATGAATCTGCTGATCATGAAATTCAATGAAATGAAGATCAATGGAATTTTGTTGAAATCATCTCTTCCACTGAGGAAACTGAACACCCTTACGACAACTAAACACTTCCAGAGACTGAAGAAAGTGGGAAAATCAAAATGTGAGCTTTTAGCACTTTGAAAGTCTGCATTTAGTTTGTGGAGACTTTCGCAACCATCAAGGTTCACTGATGACCTGCACAAAGAGCTCTGAACTGAAACAAACCCATCTGACTTGAAGATGACTTGGTACAGAAAAGAAAAAAGGGAAGAATAAAAAAACTGATATAGTTAAACAAAGGGGACAAACGTTCAGTGTCAGATTACAAGCAGAAGACATAGTAGGTTAATCAGAGAAGGCACAAACCACTGTTTCAGATACAGAGAAGGATGTGCACATGAGGTCAAAATCTATTTAGTTAAAAGAAAAAATATACATGTGTGTTTTACTAAATTAGTAGTTTAGTAGTGTCAGTCATGAACTGTAGAAGCTCCTTTCAGACAGACGTAAGAATTACTACAAACATGTCAAGTGTATCTTTTTTCTTTATTTCTTTTTTTTCCTTTTTTTTTTAAATTGTTAAAGAGACAGAGTCCCTTAACTGGAATACAAACAATACTGAGTAAAACAGCAATGTTTGGAGAGATGAGTGTGCTCTTAATTTAAAAAAATGAAATAAAAACTTGTATTGCCTCGCTAACATTAAAAAACCTTCGACTGAATTACTTCAGTATTACATTAGAAATATCTTAAACAGCAGAAGTTGTGTCAGCGTCACTAACTAGAGAAAAACTAATGATTAACAACAATTCAGTTAGTGCTTCAGACATAACAATGACATCTGAAAAAGCCTTAGTTTTTAGTACGTCAACTCATGAACATTTCATATTTCTTATAATGATGTTTCTGTTATAAATGTCTCTTAGAATAGCCAATAACCTGTTTATTATTCTGAAGCTGTTATTATTATTATTTCCAATGTTTCACAAAATCTTTTCTTGCAGTTTCGCACTAAAAATTATTGGCTAAAGGTCTTAATTTCAGTTATTACTGAAGAAAAATGTAAATGGCAGATGAGCTGCAGCAGCTCAATCTCAAAAGAAATGTATATGTCTGTCAGCAAATCATAGTGTCACTATTAAGTAACAGAACATTTACGATGGTCACATTTTACATGACCAGTTCATACATGACATGATCTGTAATGTAATATCTGTTAGGTTGGCTTTTTCACAGGTACAAGAATGGGGGCAGCCGTCCTTACACCTTGGAGTTTGGCAGACGCCAAGTCTTAAATTTCAATAAAATTTCACCTGATTGTTTTGATTGTAAATGACACTGTTAAATAATAAATTTACTACAGTCAGACATCTTTACTGTCCTACTCACTTACTCGGGTAATTCATTCATATCAGTTTTATGTCTGACACGTCCAGAGTAAAAGCATAGTTTCACCTGAAACTGTTGTAATGGATGTGTGGGAAGGACCCACACTGAGTAGGTGCAGAGGCAGGAGCACTAAAACACCCTTCATCATCAACATAAAGCACTGCACAGGAAGGAGAAACGAAATGGGGAGAAAAAACTAACCGAAACAAAATGTTCAATTGCAAATGGAGGAACGGCATAATGAAGGCTTGTGAAGAAGGCAAAGAAAAGAGCGGAATGATCAGAGGAGACTGGACTGAGGCAAGTCAAAAAGCACAAAAACCCCTATGAACGGACTTTTACGTAAAATCTGAAGCAAATCAAACAAGAAAAAAATTCAAAAGGAAATGAAACCAAGAGCCAACAGAAACGTTTGACATCCACCACTTTTCTCCTTGCAGGTATCTTCATATTCAACGTGTTCATGATTCTGATTGGTTATGGTTATGGTTCTGATTAAGGTTTCTAACAACTTTCTTTTGTTTTTTCCTCACAGAAACAGCCAGATAAAGTTCTAGGTATGTAAGTAAAGCTCATGCAAGAAGCAGCACAGAATAACCAGTATGTATGACTTTAATATTTAAATTTATTTTTAAAAAGCTTCCTCTCGAAGCTGTTGACATTATCTTGTCTTTCAGGCTTCCTCAGGTTTAATCCTCTCCTGCTTTTAAGGGCTCCTTAGCTGAAGTACTTACTGATGACGATTCCTCTCCTGATCCTTCCAAGTGTTTACGATTTCCTCTCAAGTCCTCCATCTTCTATCCAACCTTGATTACAATCATCCAGGTTGCAGAGTTTCACTGTACAAAGACAGTATTTTGAAAATTGACAAAGACTTGAGAGAAGTGTTAAAGTGGATGCCCAGTAGTGGGGGATATTTACAGAGAAATACACCTGAGGAGGAAGAAAGAAATTGACCTTCATGCTTAAGATTTCTAAATCTCGTCAAATGTGTTCCTCGTCAACTAAAGCTCTTTAATTCAGATTCAGCTCCTGCTTGCAGCCACAGAAGTCATCTTTGTCTTGGATTCTCTGCATTGAGTGGTGATCATCCAAATACTGCACCAGCCTCCTCCTGTGCATCTTGACATTTTGCAAACCTTCAAATACTGCACACAGCTGTAGCTCTCTCTAAACCTCCTCAAAATATGTCGGTCCTCTAATACGTCCAATGTTTTGAATAGCGTCTTTCAGCATTCAGCATCTTCCTTCAGTCCATTACAAACTGTTGTTTATAAATGCAGTGGATCATCATTCACCATCAGTCATCAAACCTCCTAAAGCTTCTTCAGCAGCTTTCCATCACTTCTTTAAACCCCTGTTCAAATGCATCCTCTGAAATGCTCCAACTACCTCACTTTAAAGATATGAACTCAACTGCAGCCTCAACAGACGTCCTTATTCAAACTTTTTCAGTCTCCAATTTCATCTAAAGGAGTTGAAGGCTCCACCTCCGTGGTCTTCATCCTAAATGCGAGATTGAAGCCTCCACTATCCTGGGTAAGAATACAACTTCTGTCTTTGTTTTAAACTGCAGGTCTGCTGCAGTTCAACTTTACAAAATCAGAATTTTACCACAGTCTGACAGTCGTGTGATTCATTCACCTCCTCAGGTAATTAATTTACACCGGTTTAAATTTTCACTTCATATCACCTGAGACCTCTGACATCCTTTGATCTCTTCCTTCAAGTCGCATCATAGTCATGGAGTTAATCTAGTGCGAATGATGCAGTCCTTCACCTACAGCTTCTTTTTCCGTTTGTCATTTTTTACAGATATCAGCCAGATGCAGCTCCACCTGAGGATCTTTAACTTTCATGCAAGATGGATCCCAGAATTTCTCAGCGTGTTTAAAGGTTTCAGCTAAAGCGTTATCGTAACTTTATTCAGATTCAAATTCTTTAACTCACTATCAAACCAGATTTATTAATATTTGATTTATGCTTTTTCTAAATGCAACGTTTTTTTCTTCCTGCAGACTTTGTTGGACTTACAGATGTTCGTCTCGACCAGAAACTGACCATTACTCCACAACAACTGAGTATCCGAGATGTTCGTCCTTCCTCTCCTTTCTCCACCTCCCAGCTTGGCACCAACGCAACCAGCTCCTTGCCCAGACTGGAGATGCATCTTTACATGAACTCTAACTGGACTTTCAGTTTAAACCAGCAGTTCCTTTGTAATAAATGTTCCTTTGACCTGTATTTCCCTTTTTATTTATTTATTACATCACAAGTCATAAATATCCATGTCAAATTTGTCATTTGGAATCTTTTCTTCTCTATGTTTTGCTGCCGGTAATTTTCTATTGACACTAAGAATAAACTAAAAACATCAAAGAAGAATTTGCATGTTTTGGGGTTTTGGGGTGAATCAATATTTATCTGATGTAAATTTATGATAATGTGGTTTTACTTCCTTGCGTGATGAAAATTGAAGCAAGATGCTGTAAAGATGTGTCCGCGAACAAATGAAGCGCTGATTGCTTTTGCAAACTATGCAATGTCATTAATATCTGTACAAACAAGAAGAAAACTGAAACGTGTCTTCATTTACTCTGCTGTAAACAACAATCAAGAGTCATTTAATAGTTAAATCAGCTTGATGTTTATTGAGATTTATTGATAAAACGTCTGCTTAGGCGCGTGCGTAAATGTGCTCAGCAGTCTTTTCATTTAGAAACAAAACATTTCTGGGTTTGTGAGGACTGCTGATCAAAGTCAAAGCATTAAGCATAAAAAGTGACAGAGTACAAAGGCAACATGTACTTTTATGTTCAGAGATGATGGTTTTAAGAAAAGCGTGTTTAGAGACTTGAGACTTGCGCTCAACCCATTTAAAATGGATCTTACTGTTTGTGATTGTGATTGTGAATGATTTTGCTTAAAAGAATCATCTTCAGCCAGATCTTCTCTGGCATCTTTTCCTGGTCTTACTTTCTCCTCCTCCACATTATTAATTATCATCATACATACACTATTGGCATATGAACTTAAGTGACCTCCCATTCCTAATCCATAGGGTTCAATATGACGTCAGTCCACCCTTTGCAGCTATAACAGCTTCAACTCTTCTAGGAAGGCTGTCCACAGGCTTCAGGAGTGTGTTTATGGGAATTTTTGACCATTCTCTCATAGGTGTATTTGTGAGGTAATGCACTGATGTTGGACCAGAAGGTCTTGCTCTCAGTCTTTGCTCTAATTCATCCCAAAGGTGTTCTGTAGAGTTGAGGTCAGGACTCTGTGCAGGCCAGTCAAGTTCATCACACCAGACTCTGTCATCCAGGTCTTTATGGACCTGCTTTGTGCACTGGTGCACAGTCATGTTGGAAGAGGAAGGGGCCAGCTCCAAACTGTTCCCACAAAGTTGGGAGCTGGAATTGTCCAAAATGTCTTGGTCTGCTGAAGCATTCAGAGTTCCTTTCACTGGAACTGAGGGGCCAAGCCCAGCTCCTGAAAAACAACCCCACACCATAATCCCCCCTCCACCACACTTTACACTTGGCACAATGCAGTCAGACAAGTACTGTTGTCCTGGCAACCACCAAACCCAGACAGTGGCGGCATGTTTTACATCACTGCATCCGACGCTTTGCATTGCACTTGGGGATGTATGACTTGGATGCAGCTGCCCATGGAAACCCATTCATGAAGCTCTCTGTGCACCGTTCTTGATCTGAAGGCCACGTGACGTTTGGAGTTCTGTAGCGATTGACTGCAGAAAGTTGGCGACCTCTACACACTATGCGCTTCTGCATGTGCCTCCATATACACGTCCTTTTAATATCCATTAGTTCTTTTAGAAGAACTCAGTCTAACTGAATATGGTCTGGTACTTCATGTAGTCTATAGACGAAAATTAGACTGTTTGTTTGCAGCAAGTGCCTGAATCATTTTCTCAAAGCTCCACATGGCCCCTATTCTTATGGGTTGGGAATATTTTTCTTTATGTTGTTCCTTCTTTATGTTTTATTAATCTTATGCATAAGTGTTAAGTAGGTCTTATTTACAATGGTTTGGTACAATAGTACAATGCTTGCTCTCTGTTATCTGCCACCATTATGTCACTTTTATGAGTCAGAGATAGGCAGATTAACAACTTTCCTTGATTGTTTAGATGCCATCAAAACATTGCTTGCCAACAATTATGTGGAACTGAACTCCTCAAAAACTATTTAAAAACACCTCAAGGTTCCTGAGCTCTTCAGTCCAGTCCAGTATCAGAAACCTTGTGGTGTCCTTCGACTCATCGCTCTCCTTATGAGACATTCAAGAGAATTGACCAAAAAATTGCATTTATCATCTGAGGAACATTTCAAAACATAAGAATATAGTCTCACGCATTGATTTGGAGATGATTTTACATTCTTTTATATCTTCTAGACTTGATTATTCTAACTCTCTTTTTACTTGTTTTAACAATCGCTCCTTAAACTGTCTGCAGATTGTGCAGAATGCTGCAGCTAGGCTCATATTACCCCAACATTATCCTCTTTGCACTGACAATCAGGTGTTATAAGCAGGACAGGGAAAAGGGGGAGGAGCATTCTGTTTACCATTGTTTTATTTTGGTGTGTGATGTGTGTGTGCTTTCTGTGCAGTGTGTTGGTGATGCATGTAGGACTGTGAGCATTTGTGTTTGGGGGGGGGGGGGGGGGCAGTTTTAATATGTATAAAACTCATGTATATAATATACATAGAAGTATTTTAACTGCTCATACATATCCGAATATATTAATGTAAAGTTGTATATATGCAGTTAACTAGTACTTATTCAGGCAGCACGGGGGCAGCACAGTGGCTTAGTGGTTAGCACTGTTGCCTCACAGCAAGAAGGTTCCTGGTTCAATTCCCGGTCTTTCTGTGTGGAGTTTGCATGTTCTCCCCGTGCTTGCGTGGGTATTCCGGGTGTTCCGGCTTCCTCCCACAGTCCATAAACAGGTTGATAGATCCCTAGGTTGTTTGTCTTGTATGTGGTTGTTTGTCCTGGATGGACTGGCAACCTGTCCAGGGTGTACCCCTGCCTTTCGCCTACTATGCGTCGGGATAGGCTCCGACACCACCGTGACCCGGAAACTTATTCAGATACATTGTGGGAAGAGAGAAAAACAACTCTTCAGCAGCTGGTTAGGGCACTCACACCACGTATTATTGTGTTGTTCTGCTCTGCAAACCATGCTACTGTTGTCGATGTGCATTAATGGTAAATTCTTGACAAATATTTATTGACTTTTGCTGTATTTCGATTTTTCAAAAAAAAAAAGGGAAAAGGGAAATCATCATTAAATATCAAGTTTAAGTCAGTCTCCTTCCAACCAGATGAAAAATCGTTACATATTTTTTTGTCATCTAATTTTGAACAGATTTGTTTGTCTGAGACCACAGCAACGTTACTAGACTCTGTTGGAAAAAATATGTAGATCATTGTAAATATAATTTAATCAAATAATGTATCGGTATTCTCAAGTGAGCTGCAAAATATTACAGTTAGTCTGTAATACACAAACAGACCACTAGATGTCAGTCATACGCACCGTTTCACCGCAGAGATGCAAATGTTTATTGACAAGCTTCACAGGTTAAAACCCCAGTTCAGTGCTGGGTACAAAAGTTTACTTTATCCTTTTATTATCTTTTATTATCATCATTATCTAAAATACATTATGAAATATCTTTACAAACATAAGTCATGTATCATACAAGGAAAACAACTGGACGTTGGTCAAGTTTTGGAATATACTTCATATGAAAATAAAATATTTTCCATGTAAAACAATAGTTTAGCCTGAAGAAATTTTAACCTCATACTTTCTTTCTTTCTCTCATTTTCTTTCTTTAAAATATATAAAAACCAAGATTTCTGAACACTTAAGTCTTTAAAATTAATTTCTCACAATCAATTGTTGGACAACTTCTTTTTTCTTGTCATAGGTCTCCATAGCTGACACTTTCTTGATGATCAGAAACTCTCTTTATGAAACAGAACAACTGAACCCATTTGAGGTGTTATGGTTTGACTGACACATGTTGTTTTTCTGAGTTTTCTGGAAACACAGTTGGATTATTTTTGTCCTCCTGTTCCCTCTCTTCTTCTTTATTTGTTTGGTTAAAGGGAATGCTTCTTTAGTGTGTAAATATTTACAACTAAGTAAATTGTAAATGTATTTCCTGTGTAAAATGGATCCATCTCTAATGCGGGCTAGAACAGAACAGAGTTGGTTGCCGTCCAAGCACAGGGTTGAGGGATCGTCATGTGCCAAACTGTCTGGACAGGACACTGAACCCTACTTTGTCCCCACTGCTCCAACCATTCACAGTCCTGGTCCCAAGCCGAGATACAGACGGAAGGTTGTTTCTGGACCAACAACACAAAAATAATGTATAGCAAATCGATATTTGGAACACGAGGATCTGGAGGGAAAAAGGGTAACAAAAAGAAATTAATTAGTCTAAGTAATGAGTTATTATCATTAAGTTACTAATTGTTATGTGTTTAACATTAATTCTTACAATAATTAGTAATATAAAACTATAATTACAACTATAATTAAGATAGTAGTATTATTTTTTCTTATTTTAGTGATAATATTAATATTAAGCAACCCTTATTTCTATTTATGTTATTATTGAACAACTCAGTAAATAATTAATTGATGTCCAGTTCAAATAAAATTAATTTTCCTGGAAAAAAACCCCAAAATAGACATCGAATATTGTTTGATGATGAAAAACATACATAGGACTAAATTAAAATGCTAAGCTGATGATGTGTAGATGTACATGGGCTTAAATTGAGAAGATTAAAGGTTAAACGTTTCGTGGAATAATTGCCTAAAGATATTAAACATAGTTGTCTTTAAAATGTCCAACACTTCATAAAAAGAAGACAGAGATGACTGAGTTTGGTCCCTCTCGGATCTCCTCGCATGTGCATTCCTCAGTCAAGATACTCAGAATATACTTTTATAATGCTGTTAAATTTGATAAACACATTTAATCTGTCATGAGTCTGTCAAAGTACTTTCAACTGAGGTTAATTTCTACAGTCAAGGCTTATCTACCCTTAATGGACCGGAGAGAGCGATACGCGCTTTTATAACATCTCACCTTGATAACTATAATGCCTTGTATGTAGGATGGGCTGCTCCTCAATCCAACGCCTGAGGCTTGAGCAAAAAGCAGCGACTCGTCGTGTAACCGAGAAGAGGGGTCACATCACACTGCTGTTGAGCTCTCCACTGGGTTGACTTTCTTTTCTATTTTTCATTCTGTTATTGGCTTTTAAAGCTAACGAGTTGGTACTTTCTTATTTGACTGAACCCCTTCTACTCATGCTCCAGTAAAATCATTAAAGTCATCCAGTCAGTTGCTTATACAGGGACCAGAACAAGATTCCCATGGAATCTGGTCCCATTGGGACTTTTTACATCTTTGTTTAAGACTCATCTTTTGTTATCACCATGTTTACTTTTATATTTTTTTGTTATGGGGTTTTTCTACCATTAAATATGATTTAATTATGTATAATACATTCCCTAAGTGGTAACTTTTGTTCTGTAAACCACTTTTGTTTAAAGGTGCTATAAAACTAAAGTTGACTTCAGTAAAATCATACCCATGGCATGCAGCGCGGATTTCTCCGAAGTTATCCCCAGGAAATGTACTTTGAAAAACTCAACGGGAGGTGTATGGTTTTATTGTGGAGTATTTGTGTCTTGAAAACAGCAGGCACCTGCTGTTATGGGAGGACTCCTCACGAAAGTCCCCGGCGCGCGCATGCACACCGAGCGCGATCACCGGACGCACCAATCGCAAGTTAGGCTCTGCGTCACGTGGACGGAGTAGACGATTCAACACGGGAGCAGAACTGAACGTTGAAAGGGTGTTACGCTACAACTGTGACAGACACGGATAGTGCGGTGTCTATGGATTAATTTGTCTTTTGTGTCCATCGGATTTCTTTTCTTTCACCGTTAAAGGATTTTCTCCTCCGCAATGTTAGAAGATCCAACAGCAGGTGTGTTTTTATTTTTTACTCATTAAGATCTCTTTTGGTACGTTCAAAAGCATAATTTAAGTACGGTGATCTGAGCTGCGGGCATGCGGGGATGTGTTAGTTCAGGGTTCCCTGTCATATTCACAAAACCTCCCGTCCACAGCCTTCAATTTAAACCTGCTTTGTTTACTGTCAGGAATGTCATAATATTCTAGAGAAAAAATTTTTTTCTACCTTTTTTCAGAGATGAGCCCAGCTTACAATATTACAGCTTACAAAATTCTTCCTCACAAGTTCGGATTTTTAGCCCTTAAGCGTAGTGGGTCTAGTTGTGAGTAAAAGTCGTTATTTCTTCACAAACCTGTTGTTTCGTGAATGCTATCAATGCCGAATTAAAATGATGACATTAATAAACCGACAGTTCTAAGGTGAATTAAATTGTGGAATTCTCTTTGGGAATTATACTGGAAAATATTGTATTGTCGTCTAATTAGTGGAGTTTCTACATTGTTTACGAGCTGTCACGAGACGCGTTTATACTACACAGATTTAACTTCCGAATATTAGTTTAAACGTGAAGGGCAAAACATGTACATTTAAATTAACTTTTTAGTGTTTATGAATCATATGGCAGAAGCTGTGTGCTTTATGTGTTACATACATCCCCCAAATCTGGCTTTAGACAAGCAGACAGTTAAAGTATGATATAATTATTAGATTCAGCCATCATTGTATTGTTACTCAGCTTTACAACAAATTAGTATTTTACATGACCCTCTAGTGTCCTCCTTGTGAACAAGCCACATGTCTCATTTCTTCTGACTGACCGTGTCAGACTTTCTGCAGAAACTCCAATATGAAGGAAAAATCCACATGTTGAATATTGTCAACAAAGGGATGAGTCCGTTTGTTGACAGTATTCTGGTCTGGGATTTGTATGAACTCTAAAGAAGGATAAAGACTAGTCCGGTGTTAATTCTTGTTACACATTACGCGCCGCTGAATCCCACCACTGAATGTGACATAGCTTTGAAAAGATTAACAATGTCATGGTACTGCCATGATCTGGTTGGGATTAATAGTTTTCTTTCTCTTTGACAGCGTTCGCCTTCTCCCTTGTGGTGATTTGTTTCGTGTGAGAACGGGCTGAACTAAGACAACCAAGGATTCAGGCCCAAGGGCCACAGGATTGGGAAGGCATGCTTGCAGCCATGCTGCGCCAAAGTAGTGGCGGAGGATCGGGAGCTGGTGGCGGCGGCAGCAGTGGCTTTGGTGGAGCCAAACTTTCTCTAGGCATCTCCCGGCTCTCCAGCTCCAGTTTGGGTTCAGGTGGCCCTGCCAGGGCCAGCAAGAGTGGTCAGGACAGCATTGACAACCCAGATGTTCCCACCTCAGATCCAAACTACATCATGCAGCTCGTCAGCGATGTCCGCAAGTTTGCTGATGTGCTTGTGCAACTCAAAGAGGTGTTCAACTCCAAAGGTATGCTGATAAAAGTGGCCGACACAACTGGATCCTATAGGTTGACAATGGTTTTCTAAGATACAGTCCAGATATGAGTCCACATTGGTCAAACGCAGCTAGATTAACTCACCTGAGCTTTTTCAGTTGATATTTTCAAGGTGTCTTTCGGAGATAGTCTGTTAATGATTTGTTTCCACAACAGTTGACCACTGTGGATGTGGGTTTGGCACTAAAGGCACACACGTGTATGGTTTCACATAAAAGCTGATAGATCTTTGTGTCAGTGTCTCTAAGGAAAACAATGTGTGTCTTTTGTGCTTTGTCTTCATTTTGTTTGACTCTTAAACAAGTTGTATACTTTTTTTTTTTTTCTTTTTCCAGAATCAAAGGTTGTGGCAGTGGGGAAGGGAAACAAAAATGCTGAATAGTGTTAGCACAGTGAAAGGGATTTATAACGGAATGTAGCTGCCAGTCCACTCTTGTGTACACACTGTTGCTTTCACCGCAGTGTACACAGTCCCAGGCCTGTGTACCTGTTTTGTCGCGCTCCGGCCTTGGCTGCGCGGTCAGTCAACCTGTCTTATCTCATTTTTATTTAGTTCTTCACTATTCTGTAAAGTAAAAGCAACACACTCTGAGCATTTTGGAAACAAAGTGTCTGAACCTTTTTTGATCCGTCTTAAAAAGGAGGCAGTGATCCATTTTTTTTGTTTTGTTTTTTATGCTTATTTATTTATTTATTCATTTTTTTTTCTCTGAAAATGTGGCTGGGTCAAGCAACTGCAGCAATCTAGGGGGAAGCGTCATCCCTAAATGTTAAGACCAAAAGTAACACTCACTAAGCCAATAATTGATATGCTGCCTTTAGATGGGCCTTTAGATGGTGATGATAGACCTGGTTTCCAAAGTATAAGACTGAGCTGATGAGTACTGCACTGTATGTGTGTATTTGTGTGTTTTATGTGCTTGGTTGATTTCAACTTTTGGTATGTTTAGTGTTGGCCTTTGGAACAAATACAAATTTGTTAATTCTCAGATTTGACATGAGAAATCTCTTAAACGAGGCAAAGTTAAGGTGGTACTCCTATCTCCTACCCGCTAGAAATACCATGACTCAACCCCTAGGACAAAGGAATTTTTTTTTTCCTCCTCCCTCTGGAGGGGTCAGGAAAGGTGCTTGACCTGGCTGCTTGGCATTACAGGGAGCAGCTAGAGCAACTTTTCAGTGACTTGTCAGCATGCTGCAGATCAAAGCAGTAAATCATCATGTGCAAGAGATTTAGGCCCCCAGCTTTGTGGAGCAGAAGAAGGCTTTAGTTTGAGAAATATACGTAGAGCCGCCACGGTTTCACATAGTTTCCGTCAGACTGAGGTCAAGTGTAATCATACAGTCGCAGTTTCAGCCTCTTTAAAAGTGGATTAGAAGTGATCAGCACACAGCACGCAAATACAGGTTCTTGCTATGTTACACGGTTGCATAGCTGTCAGACTCGGTGTTTAAGCTTTGCTACATGTCATTGAAAAACCGGTTTATAATCCCTGTGCTCTTCAAATTATAATTACTGTTAAAACAAAACATGGGCAACATCAGCTGCCAGTCCACTTTGTTGTTGACGGAACTGTGCAAAATTTATAGGTGTGGTAAGCAAAGGCTTCTTTCTGCAAATGATGTCACTGAGGTGTATGAAGGTGGTTGTGAAGTGGAGCATTCCCGTGAGATGCCTTGTTTCGGCTAATTACAGGAAGGGGCGGATTTAAGGAAAATCATGCGTTGTGAAGTAATAATTTGGGTCTTTCTGCTGTTCAGGAGAAATCTTACCAAACTTTGCCATTTGTACTGATTTTGTTTTTGTATTTTAGGATGGTCTCTCCTTGCTGTGTCATATTTAAGGTTAACTGCTCTTGGGCTTTAAGAGAGAGCATTAACAGATCGTCAGGCGTCAGCACACTGTGCGCTGATTGGATGAAATTGAAATTCCCTCTAATTTATGGCCATATTGTCTCTGAAGCACATCACAATAGTTCAAACCTCTCATTACCCTGAAGGTTCCCGCCTCACCTCCCCCCCTGTCCCCAACTTCACAGATCCAATAGTCACGAGCAATAGTTAACTTAGGGCCCTGTACCCCTCGCAACAGTGCCTGCATTCACAGTCAATGATGTGAGACTGACACCCATTGTCCCAGGAGGCATCTCCAGAGTAGCATGCTTCTGCTATCTGGCAGCTTTTTCAGAATTGTGTCTTTCCCAAGTTGAGAATAGCCGTGGGTCAAAGGATTACTCCCTTGGGGGGCTTTTCTCAGCCCATGTTTTATTTTATTTTGTTATTTTCTTTCTAGCAATGCATATTATCCTTAAATGGACATTATTGCATTGTGGCTTTTAAGTTGTGGTCGCAGTCGGTGACGCATAACAGATTTTTTTACTTGTGCCTGAGAAGGGGTTGTTTTTTCCTGGGCCGCATATGACCTTTCTATTCTTGTCCCAAAGGGGCTGACATCGTCCAGTGGCCACTTGGAAATGGACCGTCGAAAGTTGGATAATGACTATTAGTTTGAAGGTTAATCTTAATGGGGTTCGTGGTTGATGTTTAAAGACCTGTTGGTCTACGGAGGTGCTCCCTCTGGGTTTTGTGTTTTGACAGTGATTGAGCCTCTTCGTCATAAAATGAGCAAATATTTGACTCCAGCATTTTTATCCCTCAGACTTCACTCTGCTGTGGAGTGGAGTGTCTGTTTTTCAGGAGCTCAGCAGAAGATAGTTGTTCAAGTCATCATCTATTTCAAGAGTCAGGAGTATGTTGTTGTTGGTCGTAGTGGGGACAGGTGTGTCATTAGTGTTTTTATGCTCTGTGTAAACCAAGTGCAATGATTTCATATGTTCCGATTGAATGTGTCAACTATTAAAGACTCAAATCTGCAAATGTGAATTAACTAGGCATAGGTGCAGAGAACGGGTGGTAGCAGGATTTATTTTTAAAGTGTGCATACTTCGAACTCAACCTACGTAATCTTGGAGGAAACTATCAGTTTCTAATGTTGATCACATATATCAGTTACCCGTTGGAACGATAATTTGAGAAGCTACTGTTTTCTTTTGAGTGTTAAAGTGAATTATTGTCATCACTTTAAGTATGAAGCCTCAACTGGAAAATCCTTTAATATCTGCGCCACCTCATGTTGCATTTCCCAACCACATCCCCTACTTCCCTAATTTTACATTCCTTTAGAAATGAGAGTCCAATTGTTGCTAGACATGACTGAGGCTTTCCAGAGTCCCATATGTTCCTTTATTTCTAAGAAAGATTGTGGCATATAACAACATGCAAGCACAGTTTTATCATTACTCCATCATGACTCACTGTTTTAATTTGTCATCGTGTTAATGGCTGGCTCAAATACACCTTGGTGAAGTCAGCTGTTAAGTTGTACTTTGAGTCATTATCGTCCTTTGGTTCATCGGTATGATTTGAAGTCTCTTTCCTCAAACTGAGAGCATGGTCCTGGCTTTTAATGATTTACAGGTACTTAGTACAACCATTGCACTGGTTCTGTGTGACCGAACGTGACTGTAATGCCCCTGGCCGCTCAAGTGGTTCATTTGAGTTAAATTTGGTGTTTTGTTTTACGGTACCTTTTTGCTGGGATGGAGACATGGGAAAATGAGTGCTGTCTCATTTTGGTAGCCAGATGAATGGTCTGCCCTGACGCAAAAGTAATGTGGGAAAGTGTTTCTAGTCTGGGTCCTCAGAGAAACTGTTAATGCTATTTTAGTTCATTTTATTCTAAATCACCCTTTGTGAAATACCATCCTAAAATTAGCCCTACTTGGGCTTTTCCAGACTTTCTTAATGGCCACAACTATGCTTTGTTTAGACAGTCTATCCCACTGGGCTTGGAATCCACTGTAAGGCATTGCGAGCTTCATCTTGCCTTCAAAAAGCTCCTTTTATGGTTCCTTTAGTGTTCCGCTATTATATGTCACTGTAAATTGTCCTTAAGTACAAGACAACAAGCCTTGGTTGTTTCCTTAATATCCTGCTACATTCACAGTTTCAAAGTCTGGTCACAGATTAGATCTTACAGAGATCTTTATTTAATCTGAACACTTATCCTGCTAATTAAGCTGCCCTTCAGGATTTATTACATTAGCCTAATTGTTCTTTTTGAGGGAGGAGGGTGGTTGTTTAAGAGCACACATATTGTCTTAGCATTAGTATACATGTTACGAGTGGTCACTGGATTTTCCTCCACCCCAGGATTAATCTGCTGAGTATTGTGACATATGGCAGGTCCATTTATCCCCTCTGTCTGAGGAAAAATGGCACGAAACGTCCAGCACCCATCAGCTGAACATGCATCATTTGACAGTGGAGACTGTATGCGGCGATGGCGTGCTCTTCCCAGGTGCCAGCGTCATGCTCATGTGTCGAGTTTAACAGTCAAGCTTGACTTGAAGATTTGTTTGCTGTGTTTTATGTTGGACCCCCAACCCCCCCCCCCCCCCCCCCCCCTCTCCCTTCCCCTTGGAAGATATTTATGACTATGGGTGCTGTTTTTGCAGGGGTAGCTTTGTTCTAGGAGGCTCTCCGTGTCTGCAGCACACCAAGGTTAAGCTTCGGGATTCTGTGCTGCACATGAAAGACTCGTGATAGTGGGATCACATAAGCGGTGTTGCTCGAAAAACTCAAAACTTCATAATTGTTTTTTTCATAAAAGTTATTTTCTTCTTTTTAGCTCAAAAGAAAAAAAATCCTACTCTCACAGAAAACAGGCAAATCTTTGCAGTGTTATTTGATAACGGTTCCCCGATCACGCAGGCACATATTGTTATTGGCTGAAATGCATCTTAAATAATTTGACTCAAGGCTGCTAAAAAGGTCAAAACAACAGTATGAGAAGTACCATCAACTGTTGTCCAATCAGTTGTGTATGTGTATCAAAAAAAACAAAATGCACAATAACATCAACAGATTTTAAAACCTTCCTGTGCAAAAAGAAAAAAGAAGAAAAAAGAGGCCACATGTCAACCAGGTAGTGTTGAAGATTTGGAGGCCTCTAAGATGAGCCAATTACTCAGCAGAACTGTGTTTTATGGACTTGGGAGTCAGTATTACAGGTCTTGACATAAAGATGTGGGTACTCTGAGAGACTGAACTTATGCACTGCAGGTATAAATGTGCTGTTTTTTGTTTTTCTTATTCTTTTCCAGCAGCAGCTATGTTGTTTTCAACTTGGAATATATATTTATCTGCCTCTAATGTTTAGGCTTTACAGTTTGTTCTGCAGTGAAATGTGTGTCTCTAGATCCCCTTCACTCAGAATCAGAAAAGGTTGAACTAAGCTGATTATAACACAACTCTTGACGTCATAATGCCTATAATGCAGCTGTAGATCCACTAGAGACTCGAATAGCTTCACCTCCATGCAGGCTCTGCATCTGCTCACGCAGGTAGTTGTTGCCATGGTTCGAAAAACGGTGCTTTGGCGCTGGTAGTCAGCTCAGGTTATTCAGTGAGCTTGGTACTCTGTTCTCCAGACCTCTCAGTTCTGCCTCTCAACAGGTGTACAAAAAGGGCCCATCTTTGTAGTTGTTGGATAGCTCTCTCATCTTTTTGTTGGCTTTGGAGAAGTTTTGGAGGAACTATGGTCCCTTCAGTGAAATGCCTGACCAGTTTGGCAGCCAGCTAGAGGTTGCATGGCGGGGATTTAAAGTTTCTCTTGAAGAAAGCATTGCTGGAATGCCAGCTTTCAGATCTTTGCATCAACAGTGGGTGGCAGCAGTGGTGGCGATGTGGGGGATATCTAGAGAAAAAGGTTGCCTGTCTTTCCTCATAGTGACAGACAGCTCCAAAGAGAAATAAAAAAAAAAAAAAAAGGAGAGGGGGGGAAGAAATTCTTTACTCCACAGTGGGTATCTCATTTATATTCAAAGGACTAAATGGAAAAATATCCAAGTTTAAATGTGTCATGACTATAAAACATGATTACTTCTACAGTTTGCAATCTGTGGTTAAATGTTTTTTAAGATGACAGCAGAGGATTTAGTGGTCATTCATCACGATTTTTGCTTCGCATGTGCCAAAAAAAAAAAAAAAAAAAAAGGTTTACAAAAGCAAAGGCAGTAGCTGGCAGGGTGGGAACAAAACCGCTCTACACTATTATTTTTATTTAAGTACGAGCTCTATGTGCATGCATTCATGGGAGAAGGGGCTTCAAAGGTTAAGCAACAGGGAATGCTTTGGATTGAGCACAGAGGACTAAGACGGCAAAGTTCCCCGGCCTTTTGCCAGCTGCATGTAATCTGCTAATCGGTACGGGGCCCTGCCAGTGGTTTCTTGACAGAGGTGGGACAGGGCCACTGACCGCAGGAAGTATTTTGGGGAGGGGGACATCAAGGCATGTATTGACCACCCATTGCAGGGACCCTGCAGAGTGTTAAAGGTTAAGTGGACCCTTCTTCAGGACCACCTTTATAGTGTTGCAAATAGTTAAAATTTAGATTGAATCTATGTGGCATGTGTTTTAGTTGTGAGATGTCTGACTTGTGAGAGGGAATTGTTAAAGAATGTGGCATTTCACCCTAGCCAATTAAAAAAGAATCCACTTTAAACAAAGTCATGCAATGACTGATTATTACACCAGCATTTGTCTGCTGGTCTTTGGAGGAAGGACTTGCATCTCAAAAGAACCTCTTCAAGCCCTACGCTTCTGATTAATGCACAGTTTCCTTAAAAAACTGCTGCCGCAGAGAACTACTTTGTTGTTTAGTGGGCAAGTTAAAGGAATGAGCAACTGTGGTCTGATTCAGTGGGACTCATGGTGAGGTTTAGATCAACGTTAGTCATGGCTTTCCTGTCCAGCATACCATCTAGCCTCCTCTGCCAAGAGCTGCTTCCATCGGATTGAACGTCTGGAGACCCGGCTGTGACACGTTTAGGGATTTCACACTTGGCATGGAGGCTACAAGTGTCCTATGTTTTGTCAAACGTTTTGAGGCATAAATAATATATTGCTCCCATGATTTGGAATGCATGACTGAGCATAGCTAGGGTCACAGTAAAAGGAATGTTGCCAAGTCATTTTCTGCCGGGCCTGAGTGGTAGCGTCCCTCTTTAAAGGATTGAGACGTTCACACAAAGTTCCAAAAGTCAGTCAGTGGATGCAAAAAAAAAAAAAAAAAAAAAAAAAACTAAAAAATTGCACCCTCTCTTTTTTTTTTTTTTTTTTTTTTAAAGTGCATTCATTTTTTTAATTAAAAAAAAAAAAAGACATGTCCTGTAAACTGAAACAATTGAGATTTTTTTACACTGTAGTGCAGGGAACCCAACTTTTACATTAACCAATATTACTTATACTGTGCTTATTTAACAGTCCCTTATTATAGTTTTCCTCAGTGTCAAAGCTTTAAATTGAAGTAAAATTAAATATACTAAGTTTTCAGACCATTTAGCTATCACTTTAACTGCTTAAAGAGGTTCCTGAATACTTGAGCAGTAAATAAAAGCTGTGCAGGAAGTAAACCAATAAGGCCAGAGTGAGGGGCAGAAGGAGTAGGGTGAGGCTATACAGGATGTTCATGGAGCACATAGAGAAATAGAAGATCTAGGCTGCATGATCTAACAGAACCCGATTAATATGAATAGGGATAAATTAGGGGGGCTTTAAGTGTTTGAACATAGAAGTTAAAGATTCATTAAAAAAATCACTATACTGGTGCCACATTTGCTTTGCACAAGTTTGAGATTCGGGATGTACAGTCCAAATGAAACAAGGTCGTTCCACAATTCACATTACATCCGTACATACAACTCGCTTGTTTTATGTTAAAACATATTAGTAACATAACAGGATCAACTTTTGCGCATCTTTACAGTAAAGACCACTGGATAGTTGTGATGACATGTCTCGTGGATAATCTGTTTCTTGTATCCATGCAGACCATGTCTAAACTTATTTACTAACGTTTTTTTTTTTTTGTTTTTTTTACCACTAACATTAACTCTCTAACCATTCACTTGATTATTCAGTTGATCTTTCCAAAATGAGACGTGACATTACTTTGTTTCATGACTGCGCATCAACATGAGAAAAACTGATATTGTCAGACAGCTTGAGACATCACACGTTCTGGCTTTAGTTTGACTGACTGACCCTCTTTAGTTTTGTGATTTTTACTGTGAATTTCCAATGACTGTTATTTTTTTCTTCATTTGTGACTCCATCCCAAATAGTTCAAGCTAACCATAAGTGCAAGAGCTGGTAAAGCTGTGGGACCTGGGTTATTTTCTTCTAACATCTGGTCTTGTGGGAGTTGTCAGGTCCCTCAGGACCTGCGGCGTCCCAATCCCAGTGCCTTCAAGATGGTGCCTCATGTGAAAATGGTTATACCATGTAGTCTAAATGAGCTATTTATTCTTTACTAGATGGTAGGGGGATAATATGCCATCAAATGGGGTTTTAAGGCCTTATTTTATATTTGGAAGCCCATATCAAAAGATTTTCTGCTCCCATGGGGCATTACAGTGTTTTGGTTCTGAGCTGTCATCTTAGTTGTAAATGTACCCCTTCATTCCTAGTTCATGCAACTCCTGTCCCAAGTCCCAAACAAGAGGCTGGAATGTTGGGTTTCCATGACGCTAATGAAGTAAAAACCTGGCAATGTGTTGCTGGGAGCCTCAGAGCAGCTCCTGATCTGCGGCCTCCTTCTCATCAGGATCAGCGTCTGATCCCCATGTAGCCTTCATTCACCGAGGCTTATTATGCCAAGGAATGTCTCTCACTCTCTCCCTCTCTCCCACTCTCATAACCCCCTCTGAAGAAGGGATGTGGGGTGCAGGGGTAAGTTTGGGACAAATCCCAAGGGAGAGTACTACCCCAAATACCACACAACCCCCTTCTTCTTTTTTTCCTTTGACTCCCATACTCACTGAAATACTCCTTTAGTACCCCTTAGAATCCTTCAACTGTTATCACACTTTGGCAAAAAACACACACAAACTCCAAAACCTCCTTTTCACAGAAAAAGGGAATAGCTGTTGTGATTTACTGTTCCATAAATGCTTCATGTGGCAGCCCTGAAAGGCGACCGGCACTACTGTTTGCTATTGGCCCCAACGACAATGGTGAGATTTGGGCCCTTAAACAAGTCGTCACTCCTGACCTCTAGAGTACCGTGAAAAAAAGCAGAAAAATCTCCCCAGCGTCAGGTTTATTGTTGACGTTGTTGGGCCTTGATCTAACATTTAAAAACTGAAACATTTTCTGTCATCGAATCTTCTTTCTTTTTGAGTTTTCATCTCAGATTTTCTTGTCTTGGAACGACCACCAGCTGAATGCTGTTTTACACAGGCTCTCTCCGGTGGGAACGCGTCTTTCTTCCTTTGTGTCACACCCCGAATGGCATTTGAGGGGTTAAATAATCAGTCTCTGTACATTATCTTGTGTCCTGCTGTGCTGGTGGATGCAGCCATAATGTCTTGCTAATTAGCCTCCTTTTCGGATTTTCCAGTGGGCCATTGATGACTGAAGTCCATGGAGCGTTGCAAAAGAAGACCCTCTGTCTCATGGGCATTCACGGTTTAGCCTTGCTCTAAATAAATCCCTGTCTTGCCCAAGCCTGATGACTTCAGGACTCAGGATTTAGTTACTGGGCAAATGAATAGTATATATTGCATCTCTGGGGATGATTTAGGCTATTGTATGTTTGTTGTCATTCAAAGGATAATGTCCATAAATGGGATCCAAACTGAGCAGGGCCAATTAAAGGCTTAGGAGTTGAAGTGGCTTGTTGTAAGATTTAACCCATGTCAGATCATTATGGGTTGGGATCCCCATATGAGATTATAAGAGATGTGGCTAATGGGAAGACTGGGTTCAGTTAACAAGACAATATCAAAATGCAGAAAAAACAGAAAGGACACAGAATGTAAAAAAATGTGAACTGAGTAGATTTCCCTTGGCACAAATGTAAAAGCAGCTTACATGATGCCGGTAAAACTTGATTGACACTAATCTATGATCTGCGGTGGCGACAAGAGCATGTTACTTTCCTACAAAGTAGCTTCGCATTTTTGTCACTTCTTAGAAAAACACAACTGTCTATTCTACCTTTTAATGCCAACAACCTGTCTGGACTCCCATGTGCATTGATTGTCTTGGAGTACAGGGCCTCGGTTTTACGTGTCGCTGCTCCAGAAGTTCACAGCTGGCCCGTTTCCTGCCTGAGAAGCACAAGCTAAAGCACAAGAAGCCTATGTGATCAAAACCCCTCCAGGACTTTGGCACTAGACAGAGCTGAACATGGAACGTGATAAAGATAGATGAGGTTGGTTGCTATGGACAAAGATGGGGCTCTCCGGGTCCTGTGGAGAGGCTTTTGAGAAGTTGTGGAGAGGAATTGTTGTGATGATGAACCAGATACGATCTGTAATTTCCAAATGCAGTTTCATTTGTAAAAAGTCTTTTCGTATTGCCAGGTGTTGTTGAAGGAGCAACAAAAGGTAAAAATAAATAAAACCTGTGATTACTGATGGAGGACAAAAAAGATGAGAGAAAAAAAGGGCTCTTCTATGAGTGTAACTGAATGAACGTTACTATGAAGACTCATAAGGGCACATCAGTCACAGACAAAGAAGATGCAGGAAGATCATCAAATAACAAAACGGTTCAAACCCTGTTGCAGCAACATAGTGTGCACATTGCACACTATGTTGCTGCAACAGTCTAATTCACTAAACCTAAAGTTGTTTTCCATTTTATATTTTACAACAAAATTAATCATTAATATTTAAGTAACAATTTCTAATTCTATCCACTGTTACCATCAAAGATCAAGAAGGATATACAAGTGTATTTAAAACAAAGAGAAAGTAAATCTAAACTCTTGTTTTGCTTTATTTTATTTTACATAAATGGTCAACTTGGCAGTAATGGAATAAGTTTAAGGTGATACAATTTTGAATCTTTAAAATAAATTGCATCACAGTCATTTTTGTTTGTCTTTAATATTCGGGAGCACAGTAACTTCCCTCCAACTTTGACAGTTAGTGAGTTTTGACGAGCTGGTGGTTAGAATAACTTGTCACAGCCTAATCATTTGGCTGGATGTATAGATCTGGCCTCAGCATTGTTACGGCGGCCCCAAAGGCCTGGCATTATTGGCTTCACTGGCAGCACTGTTTGTCCCAAAAATATATAATTAAAAAAAAAAAAAAAAAAAAAAAAAGGGCTGGTGAATTTAAAAAAAAAAAAAAAATAAAGAAAAAAAAAAAAAAAAAAAAAAACCCGGGAGACGGCTAAAGTCTTTCTGATCCCCTTTTCCATGAAGGGTAATCCAGGGGTGATCGTCAGCACAAAATGTGGCTTTCACTGCCTGTGTTCATTCTGTGTTTGTATGTGTTTTGCGAGAAGGTTTGACCAAGAAACGGCCATTTTAAATGCAGTCACATGACTCTCAAGCAGTCTGCTTTGTTTTTAGTGTCTTTACAGCCTAGCACTGGAATGTGTCTTGGCCGCCATGCCAAATTATGTTGGTTTGTTTGAGGGTAGGGAGAGGGTGCGGAGATGACAGCGATCAGATAGTGTTTCTCTTCATCTTTCCCTTTCCGTGTTTTACTGATGAGCCTTCTGAAAGCCGAGGCCACACCCGCCGGTGGGTTTCCAATAAGTGCTTAATGTCACTGTGACCATAGTTCCCTTACTCGTTTCAATTATCCGTGACCTCATCACTTAGGGAAGCCACAAGCACATTTTCAAAGTTGCTGGATAACAAAGTATATTTTGTTCCTTTTTTATAAACGGCGTTAATGTGACTTCACCAACACTGAATCAAGTACACAAGTAAACAAGTTTTTTTTTTTTTTAAATTAACGCTATACTGCTATTACATGAAATGCTTAATTGACGAGTGATCGTTTTTTTTTTTTAAGTTTTTTTTTTTTTAAAGAAAGTAAGTAGCGTGTGTCCTAAATCCTAAAACATTTCAACCCTTTTTGCTTTTTAAAAGGTGTTTCATGCTTTGTCAAAGAGAAACTTTGCTCCAAGTCTTGCTTCTGGAGTTCTTCACTTTTTAGTGCTTGCGGGTTTTGTAAATACCACCGTCACTTTACTTTCAAAATGTTGTGTGAATGTAAGTTGGATGTGCTTTTGCTTTTTGTGACTGAGGAATCCTGACGTTAATGAGCATAATGAATTCGCCTTTTTCCGATTTCCAGAGCACCAGGAGTGCCTTCATCACGCAGTCCACGAGCGGCTCGGCGAGTTGCTGCGAGTCCTGAAGGCCATTATCAGCAAACACCAGAGCCTCAACTCTGTGGATATCCTCAGCACAGCTGGAACCGTCATAGCCACGGTCAAAGGTGAGCCGAGATGGCCAGCACTCACTCACTCAGTCTCTCACTCTCCCACACACACACACACACACACACACACACACACACACACACACACACACACACACACACACACACACACACACACACACACACACACTGCAGCTGTCAGCCTTTCTGTAAAACATACCAGCTTCTCCTCCACTCTTCCTTTGGTCTGTTTTCTCTCCACTTATCTAATCCTCCTTTCTCCCTTAACAGTCTTCTCTCCTGGACATGCACTTCTCTTTGTCCTGTCTCACACACCGTCTTCGCGAGTCTTAAAAACAGTTTAAAGGACTTGCTGGAAAATGTGCCCGAGGAGTTCCCTTGTAGCTTCAAAGCTATTCTGCTCTTCAGAAGTCACTCAAGGCCTCAAAAGGCAGATGTGTATGCGTGTGTGTGTGTTTGAAACCCCATACAGAGTTAGATAATCATATTTGGGAGTCAAAAAAACTTGATACTTTAAGATGCAGGAAAAGACTGGTGTCCTTTGTCTTCCTTCTCAGAGGGAGCGATGCTGAGAAATCCCATTCATTTTCTTATTCTTTGAGATTATGATCTGGCATGCACATCAATTCTTAAGTTGGCTGCCACACAAAAATCCCCTGAATATATCTCAGCTCAATTTGAATAGCAAACAGGGGCACAGTGGAGCAGCATGTCTCTTAATAACGAAGGTTGACATGATTGAACAAAGCCAGAGGGAGGTTGTGCATATGAATGTAACTCATGAGACATTTGAAACGAGTTCACGCACTTTTTTGTCTGTGTGTTCGTGTGTGTGCCAGAAACAATTACTAGGTGCTAGAAAACTTAGCATTTAAACAATAGACTTTTTTTTTTAAATATATAATTAAGGGCTTGATTTGAAAGCCTAACAGAGGATTCAGCTTTACTGACTATGATCCTTCAACAGGTGAACGTTTAACCGCTCGCATAGTAAGTCCTGTCATGACTGTCCACTGCACTGTGCTGTAATGTCTCTTTGGCCACTAGGTGGCCAGAACTGCATCTTGGTTGAGGTGTTATCAACTGTGCACTTGTCTTTGTTCTTCAACATAAAATCTCTAAAGCTGTTGATGTGACAAAAAAACATCAGTCATTAAATTTAGCAGATGTAGTTGTATCAGAAATCCAGAGATAGTTTTCTCACCATAATTTTAGTATAAAAGAGGAGATTACAATCATACAGATTTGGTTTGAATTGCCTTCCTACGTCTTTACACACAGAATTGATCCTTCATGTTCAGTCGCATACCTATTGCACCTCCGTGTTACTTTCTGCTGGAACTTAAGTTCCTCCTGTCCACAAATGCGGGTCAGGATTTTTTTTGGACGGGAGTGTTGTGCTTTTCCAGTGAAACAATACAATTTTTCCCTGATGATGTAACTTCCACATTTGAACTGTTGGTTGGGGGCCTGAGCGAGTAGTGGCATTGTATTCCAGCAAACCTCAGGATGTCCTGTTGGGGGTAGGGGTTGGACAGGAGAGGGGAGATGTAACTACACAGGAGTTCTGTGCTTTGATAGGTGGTAGCTACAGAAGAACGAAACCTCAAATGGACAAGGCAACCTGAACCTCTTCTTTTTTTTTTTTTTTTTTTTTTGGTTCCTCACTCCTCTGGTTTAGCCTTAATTCTTCCTTTGCCCCATTTTTGGATCGGTTTCTCTCTCTACTTTTACTTTTGTTGGCAAGAGAAACGTACTGTAGAATCTCCAAAGACGCTTTGGTTTCACGTTGGAGGTGGTAGGACATTTGAAATGCATTTCACAAGTTCTCACAAGTTACTCGCCATGTTCAACACGGCTTTTTAATCCGCAAGTGGAAAGGAAGAAAACCCAGCTTTCAGGTAGGTAATTGGTAGTTTTGGCACATGGATATGTCTTTTTACAAGTCTTTCCTAGGGAGGAAAAAAAATGAAAAATGCTACAGGGAATGTGTGGTGACTACAGAGGAAGCATCCTCTTATTTCACAATAACGGGTAGATGGGTTTTTAGGTTATTCTTACAGTTTTAAGTGTCTAATTTATGCCCTAAAACCTATAAAGTGATCACACTCTTGACGAAGTTGAACCCATGCTGACCAAAATCTTGTTTTTTACTCTAAAAACATCTGAAGCAAAACTCCTGATATAAAACCATGTTGGTTTAGTATTTAAAGTGTCCCCTTTGTTCGGGCTTTGAAGTCTATAAATCGTTGCCTTTCTAATGGAAAGGAAATGCAGAGGAAATCACGGGAGCAGCAGAGCGCTCCGTGACATCACTGATTTATTGCTGCGTGTTTGTTTCTTATTTTTGAGCATCTCTTCTCCAGTTTATTTTCCCTGTGCTCCGTCAGGACAGGAAGTTTATTGTGAAGACTGATTACAGCCGTATTTACACTGGTGTTTTCTTCCCCATTCTGTCCTCAGTCATCGCTGTGTTTAGACTTACAGCAGGAAACTACTGCCTGGCCAGATTACAGCCAAATATACACACACTTGCAGTCTTTGCTTATCTTTTCCGATTTACCATGGTTGTTTTTGGATGCCTCCTAGGGACTTTTTCAGTATTCAACTCTCAGCGCACAAACAGATCTCTAACTGTCAGGGTTTTTGAGGAGTCCAGCATGGCTCTAGAGGTTTTCTGTGCCTCCTTTTGATTAAAATCATGAACGGGATGATGACTCATACTATGAGATTAATGCCTTAAACAAAGGTTGTACTCAGCATGCAGGGGTTAGGATTGCTACTAAAACGTGACTCACTCTTCCTTCACGATTTTACAGGCGTGAACTTTAAGGAGGTGAACGAAGAGAACAAACAGAAACTTTTTGGAGACATCTACACTGCTATTGACACGTTGGCATTCACATTTGGCAATGTGTGAGTATGTTGTCATTGTTATTGTTGCCTTTCCCACGTTAGATCCACCTCAGTGATCTTTGTTCCCGGATCAAATTGCAGACATGACCTGACCTGATAACCTGAGCCGCTCCTTGTGTTTTTGATCCCTGTCACATGCGCGAGAATATAATTAATGCTGACGAGTTAAAATTCACGTAGTGCATTTTAAACAATGAGGTGCACAAAAACGATATTATACTGTATGTTAGCCACAGTAAAAGTGGAATAGATCTGAAGTTGGATAAGAAAAGTGAGTTTTTGAGCTCTTGTTTGTCAGAGCCGCTTCTCCAACACATTAATAAGATTTACCCCCGATTTGTTCCATTTTTGTAAAGAAAGCTGTGTGAAGGAACAGTATAAGAAACCGACTTAAAAATGTACCCTTATTTTAGAAATGATTCAGTATTAAAAACTAAAGGGTTAAATTAAATTCTGAATTATTCCCATGTTCCTCACTTTGGTCAGTGGTTGCCGTTTATAAAGTGATTTTTAAATAAAGTTGATTTAGCTTGGCTATTGTTTAATTGATCTCATTTGTACATTAAAGATGAACCAGTCTTGTGTGTCAAACTACTTTTCTGAATATTATTAGACCCATTCCTGTGATTTGATTAAAGTGCCTAAATCTAGATGTATATGATCGGAAATTAACCTTAAACCAGTGACCCTTTGGAAAACTAACATTTGCTTTTGTAAAGGACTGAAAAATGGGTTTTGTCAAACCCATTTTTAGAGGTCAAATAGACCACACAAAGCTTTGATTTATAAAAGTCTGGATGTAAAATATCGCTTTTTTTAATCCATCTCTCGTGTGTCCTGGCTCTTTGGGATTGTAATCAGTTAAATCACAAGAATCATTTTTTGAAGCACATGTCTTCTTATCCTTTCTGTTGATTATTTAAATCCTTTTCTCAACTCCATCTTTAGTGTCATGTTCTTATTTTCCTTCAGAGTGTCTGACTTCCTTATGGGAGATGTAGAGAATGGATCGGTGTTGGGGCTCCCCCTGACTAAGAGAAGCAGGGTAAGAAAAGTACATTGTTTTTATTTTGTTCTCTACATCTGTTGCCAGGACACAGATGATATGATTAACAACAGTCAGAGATCATGCGGTTGCCACCCTCCAGAACTTGGTCTCTGAGTCTCTGTGGACCCATATTTTTCTGATCACGTCCATTATTTGTTCACCCACTACCCCCTGAATGGATGTGCACAAAGTTCAGAAGTGAAGCAAGTCCTCGCAGGTTGCAGCCACCCCAAATGATGAGCTGATGTCATTGTTGTTTTCCTGCTGCAGGTTTTACTGTGTAACTGCTTTAAGGAGGAAGTCGAGGTTCTGATAAGGATCGTTTCAAGCATGTTAGCAGAGCGTTCCGTGCTATAAGTAGGAAATTCACACCCTCCCTTGAGTTTTTTTTCATGTATTTGTATGCTTTTCAGTCTTTTGAGAACCTCTGTGTGGAATCTGGAGGATCCGGTCCTGAGAAAGATGATCCGCCAGGTAAGACAGACCGAGCACACAGCGACTGTGCTCTGGTGCTGGGTTGGTTGGGGAGAGGGGGGAACTTGCATAAAATATGTACAAATTCACTGCGTCAGCTCCATTACTCTGACATTTTTGTCTTTTATTCTATTTCATCTATTTATGTATTTATCTGTGCCATGTCTGTGAGGTTATGTGGGACGATGAGCATTCGCTTTAATCAAGCATTAATGCCCGTCTACTGTCAGCGTTACTTAGTCTCAGATGGTATTAGCCCACATGTCCACCACCCAAGGTCAGTGTGAGGTTTTTCCTCCTGACTCACAGTCACAGCCGTTGCTAGGTAACCATACATGTCATAAGACACGCAGCAGTGTTGACGGGCATGTTGGATGGACCGTGGCTGCCAGCGTTCATGTTTAAGGCCCCCTCTCACCGGCTCCCTTGCGGGATGTCTGTGGTTATTACAGGGCCGTCTCCACCGCTTCGAGCGGAAGAAGTGGACAGGGCGCTACAGCGGCAGGACAGCGGAGTCGAGTCGGCGTTGCTCTACGCCAAAGCGTGGTCCAAGTACACCAAGGAGCTGCTGGCGTGGGTGGAGAAACGGCTCAGCATGGGTGAGTTCGGATGCTGGTGAAGGTGGAGGAACACGGCAGGAGAGTCCGAACCGCCATCACCGCGTGACTTCTCCACGTAGTTCACTTATGTTTCATTGCATACTTACTTTGCTGTGTGGTCAAGGTTTTGAAAAAATAAAACAAAAACTCAAAAACACCAACCAATGACTTGTTTCAAATTCCCACACTTGTTAAAGATTTTTTATTTTTTTAAATTCAGCTGTGAGTCATGATGTATTCTGATAGCGTATCAGACAGTCCTGATTAAATCAGTTACTTTGTCCAGTTACTCTTAAGCATACCAGTAGTTTTATCAAAGCTCAAGGTTGAGTTGACAGTGTGGGAACTTTTGTTTGATAGATTTGTTAATGAATAGGTCCTGTCAGCCTGTCCCGAACTTCAGTCATCAGGTTAAAACTTTTCACGTATTTCTTTTTATCGATTAGTCAGTCATTATTTTTATTTAAATTGTAAAACATGTTGCACAATAAAAATCACTCAAGCTAAATTTCTGGCCTAGAAATTTTAGATTAGTTTTGAAGTAGTTGGCAAATACATTATTAATCTGCTATATTTTGTTGTTTTTAATTGCAGATATTGAGTGTGCAAAGAGTTATGCCAAAATGGCAGAAACTGCCAAGACACTTGCAAGTCAACAGGTGAGCCAGTTCCACTGGTATGATGATGATGATGATGATGATATTATTAACATTATTATGTTGAAAATGAGAATTTAAATGTCTCTTTTCTTTGTCCACTAAAGGAGTTTATGCCGTTCCATGAGATCTACATGACAGCTTTCAAGAATGACATTGAGTACAGTCAGCTGGTGCTTCACACTTCAGCTGTTCTCCAAAGCAACAAGTTCATACAGGTGATTAGTCGAAGCAACGGCCACGTTCCTCAAACTGTGTTTGTTTGTTTTGCTATGAAATAAAGAGGTCTTAGCGTCTGCGTCTGTTTCCAGCCTCTTCTATCCAGAAAGAACGAGCTGGACAAACTACGGAAGGAGGTCAAGGAGCAGTGGCAGAGAGAGCAAAAGAAAATGGTGCGTTGACGGTCATAAACGTTGCACATTGCACAGCGTTTCACACACAAACCTTGAGTGAAAAGACTTCCTGACCTGTGGGCTCAGTCCAAGAATAGTCATGAAGTGTTTTTACTCTATTATACACCAGAAGTACCAGAATACCCATCACTGACTCAGCTATTACAACTAACTCTGTATTTACATGATTATTGGCAGCTTATAAGTGAGTTAAAAAAATTATTAAAGCTCATTAACTTGAAAGAGTACGCCTTTTTTTTTTTTTTTTTTTTTTTTTTTTTATATATATGTGAATGAGCTTGTGTTTATATCTCCAGCACGAGGCAGACAGCGCTCTGAAGAAGGCTCGGCTGCTGCAGGCCCAGCGGCAAGAGGAGTACGACAAGGCCAAGGTGACCACGAGTCGTCTGGAAGAGGAGCAGAGTGTGGGTGGAGGGGGGCCAGCGACAGCCAAGCAGCTGGAGAAGAGGCGCAGGCTGGAGGAGGAGGCCCTGCAGAAGGTACAGCACCTCAGCCATTCAGAAAGGCTCATAAGCTTGCATCAAATTTCTGTTTCAAAGTTCTGTTACAGCTGCAAATAAACCGACAGCTGTTTAAACCATTTCAAGTGATTTTAGACGTCAGTCTTTTTTTTTCTTGTTTTTGATAGGCCGAGGAAGCCAGAGAGCACTGCAAATCTTGTCAGATTGATGTTGGTGTGAAGAGAGTCGAACTTGCCAACACCAAGAGTGAGATCATCACTCAGATCCGAAAGATGGTCTCCCAGTGCGACCTCACCCTAAAGGCTGTAAGTCCAGCCATTTATCCTAACAGAAATAATGCGTCTTGAGTCATGAGGTGCACTATCAAAACGCTTGTGAGAGAAGTGGGAGGACAGGACGGTGCATGTGGGGTAGAGGATGATGTGGATTTTTCTTTAATTCAGGTGACCGTCAACTGGTTTCAGCTCCAGCAGGCACAGGTTGTATCTCTACCCGTCAACCACCAGAGTCTCTGTGAAAATGCCAAACTGTATGAACCTGGCCAGCGCTACATCGAATTCGTCAGGAGTTTGTCCACCAACGGTCCTCGCCAGGAGTCTCACTCGTTTGATTCACCAGTCACGCAAAACACAGGGTGAGACATTGACGAACTGATATGTAATCTCTTAAAGCTGCTTTCCTAATCTAACCACAATTCATAAAGCTTACCGGAAAATAAAAATGCAATGTGATCCTTTCTTAAGAGTAAGCGCGTACATTGAGATCATGATGCTCTTCTAATTGAGTGCCTCTCTGCGGTGTTGACAATTGTGCAACAATTATTTTGTATCCGCAGGTTTGATCCACTATCATGCCGCTCTTCTGGGACGCAAAAAGCACCTTGGAGTTAGTGTAGTGATCTGTTAAGCTCAGCCGTTCTGTTGAGAGGCGTGGCCTTGTATATCTGAAACAGAAACCTAGACAGCAATGAAGTCTTAAATGGGGGAAACATTTTTTTTTTTTTGTAAGGATCCACTTTTGCAAGCAAAGAATATCTCAGTCTAAGCAAACTGAAGTCTGTTCTGTGCTTTTATTACAAGCCTCTGCACCTTCTCACCTCTATCTGCAGGCTCGATTGCTACCAGTGGCTCTGAGTGGTCAACCATCTGTGATAGATTAGCCAAGGATGATGCTCTGCTACTGATCAGTGGTTCTAGTGTGCTTTGACACACTAGTGACCCCGTGGCATGTTGAGGAAGCTGACCGTGGGCAGAGATTTGCGAGAAAGCGGTGTACTATGGTGTACTTTAAGGACAGAATTTGCTTTTGTTTTCTTGGCAAAAAAAACATATTTTCTTAGTGTAACGTATGTGTATGCAAAATAAATATTACTGTGCTCAGGAAGTTGCATTGCGTGCTCAAAGTTTAGGCGCAGATATGACGCCATGGAGCGTTGGAGTGAGAGAGTGGGGGAGTGTATTTGGAAAGCGTAACAACAATTGGGTTGGTCAGGACTTCCTGCGGAAATGACTGTGATCAGCGGACAGCGGAGCTGGGGCAGTGGGCTTACCGTCACTCAACTACACGTATTTCATTGTCAGGAGCTTTTTTTTTAACTGTATATGCTCTGTGTCTAATAATCATGTAGCAGCAGCAGTGATCTGGCTAATTTGGGCAATTTTAATGGCCAGTTCTTGTATGTTATGTTAGTAAAGTGAGTAGGTTTCCTTTATTGAGTGGATTTTGTTGACACAGGTTTGTGGTCACACACACACATACCAGACAGATGGGAATAAGAGACTGCTTTGTCCTCACTTAGTTTTCTCCCTCCGCCACCCAACGCCCCCCTGACTCTGATCTCCCTGATCAAAAGAATTCGGCTTGGGAGAGAGGAAATGAAAGTCGGTCGCGTGCACATGCCCGTGCTCACATGTGCCCGCAGCATCGGTCCCCAAAAGCTTAAATATAGACCGCTGACCTACTTACTGCATAGTGTGGGATAATTTACTTAACAATGGAGGGCATCATTTGTGCACAAGAGCCAATTCTTAAGTCTGCGTCAATTAATCAGCATTACACTTTAATGAAGTGCTGTCATTGATGGGCTGATCTCATGATATCAGGACTCTACCCACTGCAGGCAAGCTGACGCTGCATCAGCATAGGAATTATATCTTTTAATGTAATTTAAACCTTTTTGGAGAGAGATGTTACTATTAGACAAGAAGGGACGACTTTTGCTGTGCTGGCTTTAGATGTTTCTACTGTTGCAAGTAATTCCAACACCTTTAAGGGTCTGGAGCTACTTCTGGGTTTTTAGGTTTAAAGTTTATTTCTCTTTGGCTTTTCCTGATCTACATGTATGCTCCGAGGATAGGAGAATGCAGAGTTGGACAAATTTTAGCTGTCAAAGAGGAAAAATGTGGGTTTTTCTCTGTCCCTCAGTGCTCAGCAGCCTGACAAAGTTTACTAGAAGTTTTCATCCCATGACTTGATGGTTCCAGTTGCAGTTTTCATGTTTGGGTAATAACAAAGTAAAGTGTCGACTTTGCACTGCCCAGTCTTTGTGTTTCAGCTTTTAAAATGCTTGTCACTCGTGTGACAGTATCTAGTATTTCATTGTGTGTTTAGTAACAACAAATGTCTTTTATTTTTTTCCTTTTGTATCATTTTTTTGGTCTAGGGTGTCTTTCAACAAGCGCTCCCTAACTGGCAGCCACTCCTCCCACAGTAACCTGTCCCAGGCATCTGTGAGCTCGGACATCCTGGGTGGAGATGATGCGGATGGCTCTGTCAATACCCAACATGCCAAGATCGCAGAAAGACGGTCTAACGGTAGCGCCGATATCCAAGGTACACGCTGTTATACTTTTAAGCTTCTCGTAGCACTACTATTAATTCAGTTAATTCACTTACAAAATTAACTGAAGTGCGTCATAATCAAAGATGCCATGATTTTAATATGATATGAAATGCTTTTTCTTCAATGTTGTAACTTCTTTGACTCCAGCACTTCGGATTCAGGGCTCGTCTCGCGCCTGGGGCTCGACCAGTCTGGGTGGAGGGATGTGCAGCGACTCCGAAAGTGCAGGTGGAAGTAGTGAGTCCAGGTCCATGGACTCGCCCACAGCAAGTCCTGGTAAGACCATCAAAACCTTTAATAATATATCTTATATTGTAGTGCTTTATTCTGCCATCACACAACACTGTAAGACATGCAAATAAAAAATGTTTTAAATTTAAAAAAGCATAAGCCACTGTTTTTATCTTAAATATTTGCTGTCACATATGAAACATGCAGACAATAAATTGCTTTTGCTGAATGAAGTTTCTGTGTTTGCATCCTCTTGCCAACATTTCCATCAGCCTTTAGGGACAATTACAACCGATGTTTCTTACAACAGACGTTCTTGATTACCTTCGGGGTAGCTAAGGTTTCTTTGGTTTTGTTTACAGGCACGTTCATGTTCAGGTAACGTGACTTCCACTCCTGAAAATACCCAAACACATAAAATAGTTGGGTTGGGTTGTTTCCTCTGCTGCTGTGCTGCAGGTTTCTGTGTGTCTTTTTTTTTTTTTTTTTGTGCTGTGCATTCTGTAACTGTTTTAGTACCTTTCTGTTGATTTGGCTTCAATACATTTTTAATATTCTTTTTTTTTTTTTTTTTTTTTTTTAATCCTAAAGTTGTTTGTGTACTGTTTGTTTGATGACATTTTTAAATTACAGTGTGTCGAGCTCTCAGCTGTGCAGGAAACTCTTTCTTACATCCGATTGTGACCTGGTGTCTTCAAATGTTTGCAGAGTGGAATTGAATTGAAGTCACTTTTACCGGGTGCAGATTGAGACCTTTTGAACAGATGTTCCTCTACTTGGATTTGCTTTTATTGCTGAGAGCTTAAATTGCACTGAAACACATAAATTGCATTAAAGCTTTGATGACCTTGAAATTTTTTTTTTTTTTTTAAAGCACAGTTATGTGAAAATATTGCATCCTCTTTCAGTTCCTAGGATTAAAACATCAGGTTATAGTAAATCCTGTGGTTCTAATCAGCTGATAAAATAAATGAATAAAACAGAATTTCAGAGGTGTTATGGCCAAATGGCTCCAGTTTTTTATTTTCAAAAGCAGCTTTGCAAACACATGTATTCTTTTACTGAAATGAAACCTTCTCCTCGCAGTCCTCCCAAACAAGCCATGCTTGTTCAGACTTTCTACAGTCGTGTTGACATAAACTCTAAAGTTTAACGTGCTGACTTTTGCGCAATCAGGGATGTAGCTGTTTGTTTTTCACTTTCTCTGTTTCATGGACTTATCTTAAGTTGAACTGGCTGGGAAATCAACTTCTGGGTAGACTGGCAGTTTGTCATTTGGATTTATCAGTGTAGCATGATGGAGTTCGTGTTGTTTGGATATGATGTAATAATTCATCCCATACGAATAATCGGCAACACTCTCTTCCCTAACATCGTTGCTTATATCTTTCCTCTGTAACATTGTGTAAACGCACTGGAATGCTTCAGACCAGCAAACTGAGAAAGAAGTGCTCACACTTGCGGATGAGCATTTAATCAAATGCGTTTGATCAGCAGCATCTAGCTGCTGTTCACCGCTTTAACTCATGTGGAAGCATTAAATATATATTTAGCTTCTCCACATTCAGTTTCTGCATTCTGTCTTAGATTATTTTTTAATAATCCAATGCAATATGCTGTAGTTTTATTGATTTTTTTTTTTTTTTTTTTTTTTAGTTTTAAGACTTAGGAAAGAGCAGATTTGCTTTTAAACCTGTGTAAACCTGAGTAGATTTGAAACGGGGTAAACTTTGTTTTTCACACATGATTTTTTTTGGTGAATCAATAAGACCATTTTTCTGGAGGAGATTGGTAGGTTGTTAGTGAATTACATTTAAATGGTGTCTTATTTTCAAATTCTCTAGACTGTGATTCATGCAGATTGTGAATGGTGTAGGAGATTAGCCCTAAAGGAGGCTTATCGGGGATATCACCTTATCAGAATAACAATAACGTTATTAAAGTGACCCTAAAGTCAATCATTGTTTAAACCCTGAAGATGTGAATCACCAACAATCAACGTCTTTAACTACATCGTCAGTTGTAAATGGCAGGAAGTCGGCCACACCTTTTCTTCACTTGCGTCATTAAGTTAAGATCCTCTCACGGCTCCTCATTTTCAACGCTGTCATGCAGACAACGGGACGCGCAAACGCAAAAAAAAAAAAAGAGTGACTTGATTTCAATGTAAAGATGTGGGGTTACATGTGTGTTCTGCCTTTTTGTTCAGGGGACTTCAAGAGAAGATTACCCAGAACCCCCTCCACGGGCACCATGTCGTCTGCTGACGACCTGGATGACAGACAGCCTCCGTCACCCTCCGACATTGGTGAGTCAAAGAGAATCTACTTTACATTATGTGCTTGTTAGGAATTTAAGTTGTCCTTTTTTATGCTCTACGTGTGTTTATTCTGTTGCACTATAGGTCCTCTGTCCTAATAAATGGCTTTACGTAATTCTCTTTTTCTCCCTTCACTCTGTAGGTTTAAATGAGATGGTGATAGAGACTGCCAGCTCACCAGGACCCTTTAGAAACACCCAGATGTCCAAGGCAGCTCAAACCCACAAGCTGAGGAAGCTTCGAGCGCCATCCAAGTGCAGAGAGTGTGACAGCCTGGTGGTGTTTCACGGAGCAGAGTGTGAGGAGGTAAATGTGGGTTCTTTTCTTATTTTAATTCCTTTATTTTGATGAATAGAACAAACCACCATCCAGCCAAAACTCTTATTTGGACCTTTGGTAATTGTCGCCAGTGGTATTCAGAGTATTTCAAGTTTAAGATGAAGGTTGCCAGAGTCTCACAACAGCTTCTTTATCACTCATGGATGGCAAAAAAAAAAAGAGAAAAGCCACCTCTCCCCTTGTCAAAACGTTTGAATGAAGGAATAAAAGGAGAAGTTGAAACTGGCCGCGATCTCTGCTCCGAGACCAAAATAACCAACAGCTCTCGGTTGGGGGAACGGGCAGCGAAAACTGAAGATCCTTTGTTTGTCTTCTGAGGACTGTTTTCCTTCATGCCTGTCTACCCCCTTCTATGCTGACTTTATATCAAGTTTCTGTCCATATTTATTCAATACATGGAACAAAAAAATAATGTAAGTGGTAAATAGAAAAAAGAGATTATGTAATACGGAGTGACATGAGAGTGCAACCCTCTGCCCTGTGTTGAAATCACTCAGTCATGCCACTTCCAGGGGGTCACCAGATGTGATTTTTGGAGCTTAAACTTCTGTGAAATTCTTGGCTAAATACTTTTTATTTTTGCCCACAGATCGAGGCATTTCTTATTTAGACCAAAAATGTGTTTTTGTAGTATTTTGATTCCTTTTATTTTGTTTGGAGTTTTATTCTCTGCCTGTACTGTGTCTGTGCTTGCAGTGTTCACTGGCCTGTCATAAGAAGTGTTTGGAAACTCTGGCCATACAGTGTGGCCATAAGAAGCTCCAGGGGAGGCTCCACCTTTTCGGCATCGACTTCACGCAGGCAGCAAAGAACAGTCAAGATGGCATCCCCTTCATCATACGGAAGTGTACATCAGAAATAGAGAACAGAGCGCTCAACATTAAGGTGTTCTTCTTCTTCAATTTGTAAATGTTGTCATGAGTTTAGGAAACGGGATGGTTACCGGCAGACGAACGGCAGGTTTCATTGGTTAATTACAATGGCAGGCATAACCACTGTGAGCATTTTCTTAGGGGTTGCTTTAGTTTATTAATCCGTAACTAAATCCAGGCCTTTGGCATCTAAAAGGGGAATAATAGTTTCCTAAAATGGTATCAGAATGCAATTCAGAAAAGCAGAAAACAAAACGCGAAACTGTTGATAACTGGTTTCTAAAGGGGCATAACTCAAGAAACTGAATTCCTGTAAAGGCAGCTGTGTGCATATGTCTGTAAAGAGGGCTTCTGTACTGTATCTCTATGGTACTTTGACCTAAACATACCACAGATATTTAAAAAGCTGTCTGTCCAGTTTCAGCATGACAGGTCAGAAAGCCTGATACAAGAATTTTGCATTGAAACCATTTGTGTTTGTGCTCTGAAGGGGATCTACCGCGTGAATGGTGCCAAGTCTCGGGTCGAGAAGTTGTGCCAGGCGTTTGAGAACGGGAAGGACCTGGTGGAGCTCTCTGACCTGTATCCCCACGACATCAGCAACGTTCTCAAGCTCTACCTGAGACAGGTGGGCTGCTTTTGAGGATGCATTCTTTGTGTGATTAGCTTTTGAGTTATTATAGGAAAGTTTTAAAATATGTATATTTTAAAGTGAACTTTGACTTAAAAAAAAAAAAAAAGGAAAACCCTCACAGCTTTTGTTTGTATTTCTTTGTTTATTTTTGGTCTATGTATTTTCCTAGATATTTTGGTCGTCTGTTTATTATCAACTTCCTTGTTTCTATTTGTTTATTCAGTTCTTTTTTTTTTTTTGATTCTCCACATTTTCCAGCTTCCAGAGCCTCTCATCCTGTTCCGTTACTATAACGACTTCATCGGTTTGGCCAAGGAAAGCCAGAGTATCATCGTGGAGGAACTGGAAGCGTTGCGACTCTGTCCCAGCCCCGTGACCCCGGCTCAGGTCAGCGTTGAACTCAATCGAGTGCTGTTCAAAATCAAGGATCTGCTGAGGCATCTGCCTCCAGCTAACTACAAGACTCTGCAATTCCTCACAGAGCATCTGCACAGGTAGGGATTACAGCAACCCCTTCATTTAATGGGAAAGACAGACGAAAATGAGATTTCTAAGTTTTTTTTCCTTTAATAACTCGTCTGTTTATTCATCTTCAAGGGTGACAGAGTGTTCAGAGGAAAACAAGATGACAGCCAGCAACCTGGGTATCATCTTTGGCCCAACACTGCTCAAGCCAAGGCAGGCAGACGCTGAGGTTTCCCTCTCCTCTCTGGTGGATTACCCCTACCAGGCTCTCATTGTGGAGCTCCTGATCAGACACTACCAGATGGTGTTTGACACCCCGCTCTGTCCTCTAAGCGGCATCTCACCCACAGAAGTTGATGCCCATCCCCGCCCAGACACCCGTCTCACCCTCCAAGAGAAGGAGCAGCAGCTGAGCAGGCACTCCAGGTCGCTGGGAGACATCAAGGAGGTAACTAGTTTCTAGTTTTTCATGTGACACTGGCTTGTGTTAATGGAAAAGCATGTATCAGGGTTTAAACGGTCGATCCCTTGGAGCGTAACTATATCTGTCATTAGACATGGATGCTGGATTTGATTTTATTCTGATGTTTTGTCTTTCTTGTCGTTACAGCAGAGCTCTAAGGTGTTTAAGAGACATTCCTCTGTAATTCCTTCTTCGCACTTACTGGCAGAAGTTCAGGAAACTGCTCCAAGGCTGGATGGAAGTGACTTTGAACCTGGTCAGTATTGTTACAAGCTAAAATGGACATATTATGAAGAAAAAAAAAAAAAAAGAAATCTTTGCAAAACAATGTCACCTTTAACTCATAGAAAGCGCTACTATTAAGCCCAGGAATGTTGTAGTTTTTTTTTAAAGTCTGCAATATTTCATTTTAAATCTTAATGCTCAATTGTTTTTCAATCTTTCTCTTTGAAGGTGATGAAACGGACTCGGAGACCCTCAATGGGGTTTTGTCGTCATGTGTTGCTGAGGCCCGGAAACCAGGTGAGAGAGGCCTGTGCCGCTCTCAGCATGTCACAGTCACCAGGGTGCAACTTCGACACCCTCGCAACAAACTGTCGTCCCGGCCAGCGAGCATGCCGGCCGAGCGGGCGCGAGGACACGCCGACGAGACCGACGCTGGCAGCAGCGCGGACCAAGATGACAAGAAGCGAGGAAGTTGTCACCAGTCCATCGAGGAGGTGGATGAGACGGAGAATGTGAAATTGCGAGCTGCCACGCATTACCGGAGTACATTCATTGACACACAGACGTTACGCAGAACATGGGACAAACAGTACAAACATGACGTCGCCTCCAGAGCTGCCAGACTTGCGGCCAGTTCGCCCACAGAAAGTACAGCAGCGGATACCAACAGCTTGTCAACTTCTGTGCCATCAACCTTATCCCTTGGAAGCGCAGGGAGCAGTATTAGCACCATCTACCCCAGCAGACCTTTCACGGTCGCAGTGCGGCCTAGCAGGACCGTAAAACGGGAGGACAACATAAATAAGTACAGCACTGTTGCAACAGCCTTCAGGGCTCCCAGGACTCTCCAGCCTCCCCCAGGAACTTTCTACAAGCCCCCGACAGGGAGCAAAGCTAAAGCGCTGCAGAACTGTGTGTTAACTAACAGTGCTGAGGAAGAAGATGAGGAGGATGAGGAGGATGAGGAGGAGGAAGAACTGGGGATTGAGATAGAGGTGTCGGTAGATGAGCCTCTTGAAGAGGACATGGAGGTTGAGCAGGCAACCATGTCTCAGTCTCCCAGTTCCAGCCCTGAGGAACTGGGCCAAAACCAAGCCAAACCAGTGTACCAGAGACTAAGACCCAGGCGCCTTCAAGAGGTGGAACACAGAGAGGCTCATTTTGTTTGATCTACTAAGAGGTTGTCAAGTCGTTGTCTGAAACGGAGGTCGAATGTGAACTGTGTGCCATATTATTTAGAAATAAACCTAAGAAGTGTCTGCATTGACTCTGGAAAAGAGGAACCAGATGTGTGACTGCTGGTACTGAGTGTAGAACTTCTGTACCTGCTCTTGTACATTTGACCATCAGAAGACAAACGGGATGCACTTAAAGATATATATATATAAAAAAAAAAAATAAACAGTATATTTTCAAGATAATTCACAATTCTTTACCAATCACATACTCTGTACACTTGGCACCTCAT